>OY293413.1:3679400-4220692 GCA_958502065.1 Chrysolina americana | reverse complement strand
GACGTCGTCGATTTTCCATGTTGATTTTTAGAAATAATCCCATTTGTAACAACGAAATTCATTAGGCGGTGTAGTAATGAGTATTCAAATATTTTTGAGAAAGTAGACGGTATCGTAATCGGTCTATAATTGGAGATTATTTCTCGATTGCCTTTTTTATGGATAGGAACGACTTTGCCTATATTTATTATATTCGGGAATTGGCCCTCACAGAAGGATAGATTTATTAAATATGTCAGTGGTGAAATGTTAAGTGGTAGGACATTCTTGACAACAAAAGCCGGTATTTCATCAAATCCATGAGATTTTGAATTTTTTAATCGAGAAAATAACAGTTCAAATAATTCCTCATTTGTAAATGAATAGAGACTCATTCTCAAATGATTAAAGGATTTGTTTTCGGTGTATTTATTATTATCTGATTTAGGTATTTTGTTGCATTTTTGAATGAGTTCGCAATTTTTTCAGTATCAGAAATGATTTTCCCATTAGGGGTGGAGAGTGAGATATTACGTTGAAGATTAACCTTATCAGATAGTTCATTCACTATCCTCCAACAAGTTTTGTTTAAGTTATCAGATTTAGAGACTCTGTTTTGATAATATAGTTTTTTCTTGTTTCCGATAAAGATTCTATGTTTTTGTTTTTCACTTTTATATACATCATTCAGTTCTGGGTATTTACGTGAGAGAATGTACAGATCTTTCAAATTCGAGGATGATTCTTTAACTTCTGAATCAACCCAGCCTTTTTTGTCAGAATGCACTTTAATTTGGAAAATAAGTTCCGAAATGAAATTGGAATGTATTGAAAAAAATGTGTTGAAGAAATGAAAAATTTGCTATAAGAGTTCTTTTTTGCATAAAAACAGCGCACCACACAAAAAAAGGCAGTAGAGATATTTTGTCACAAATTAAACGAAGAATCCAAAATTATTGTCAGTTTGGAATATCTCAGTGGCGTACCATTTTTTTGTTAAAAAAAATTGAGATTATTACCGTATGCGCGACAATGATCAACATAAAATTCTTAATTGCATGTCAGAAAATGCGCATTAACTACCTCTCAAAACTGACCAAATTTCATTAGCATGTCTCGACCGGATTCAGAGCAATAAATAAATAGTCACTCATTCACTAACAAGAATACTGATGACATACAGAGAAACGTTTCTTCATCTTTGCCCCTGCTTTGTATTTTTTTGGCCAAGTTATTAACAAAAGTATAAATGAATAGTTTATTCTTCAGATGCGTTACTTGGACATGGTCGTATAATTGGGGGATGATAGAGGGTGATATTTTATTTATTTTCACCATTTTGCGACTCTTTTGCATTTTTCTGTACAAAATAACCACAATTGTTTATAATTTAAATTTTCAACTATGTTGCCGGCCTTGTACGACGTCGCAAATTTGTATAGTTTCATTCAGAAAAAAAACACAACTTTTGTGATTGGCATTCTTTAGCTATTTTTTCCCAATTTTTTATTTTTAATGCCTAATTGATCGGCCTAAATGATGTATTTCGTGTCGTACCTACTCTACTCGTTCTTCGGATTGTATGATGAATTGTTGGGACGCAGAGCACAAAGAAATATGGAATTAATTCGCTGTACCAGTTCCATTAATAATCGACAAAAGGCTTCCTTGATGTATTGTGTGTCTCTTCTCTCGATCGCAGAGAAAGAAGATGTCCAAAATGATAATAATGTGTACTGGAAATGTGAGTATTGAAATGAAAATTATAGCGGTACCCCCAGCAACTGGGGGCAGTGTCGAATTGTACAGAGTGGGCCAAATTGAATACTTTTGTTTTCAAACTAATAGATAGATGAAAACTGATGGCTGTGTCTGGGGGTCAAAGAACCCTGCACAGACCTTATGTGAATCTGGCCCCCTGTCGAATTGGCTATCACTTTGGAAAAATTAAGTTCCTGGAATCCCAAACAAAAGTCCGCACGGGCAGAAAAAGATCCTATTTAGTAGTTTTGGAGGTATGGGATCTACAAGTCCAAGAGTTTTAATGATGTTGCGTCTGTAATTAGACTTAGCTGGGAGTCAAAATAAACTTCAAAAGAACTTTAGCTAAAGCTGTTGAAAAAATAGTATTTTTGAAACCTATCGTTTAAAAGTAAGTGATGGAAATGTCGAAAAATCCGGAAAAACCTGAAAAATCGTAAAAACCCGCTTAAATCTACATTTTTCGTTGTCGAGAAGACGTAAACAGCCTAGATTTTTTTCTCAATCTATTGGAGGCCCGGGATTCAGAGATTTCTTACAAAGTCCATCAGTTTCCTGTGAATTTATTTACTGACGTCGGTAAAGCATTGAGGAGGGATTTCCAGGAACTGGAGACACTTGCAGAAAATTACTGGGTATTCGCACTTTCAACACAGTTATCGCAATGGCAGTAATTATAATTCTCTGATTTAAATGGCGAACTCGACAAGCTAATTATCTTTCCTTGGCGAAAGGCTCATAAGTATCTTTGCTTATTTTTCTACTAGAACTTTGAATATACTGAAGTTTTATCCCAACACCAAACCACTATTTCAACACCTCGACACGTGTTTCGGTCACCAAGTGACCATCTTCAAGAGGAAGATTAAACTGTCAGTTTAATCTGCCAGTTTAATCTTCCTCTTGAAGATGGTCACTTGGTGACTGAAACACGTGTCGAGGTGTCGAGGTGTAGTGGTTTGGTGTTGGGATAAAACCCCAGTATATTCATTACTACACCAAAGGTTCCAAACAGTACAGTGCGAGTACTAGAACTTTATTTCTCTGAAATTTGATTGAACATCTTTCAAGTGGGATTTGGCCCTTTTTTGTCAAACCAGTTCGCTTTCTCGTTGTTAAGAAATGTAAACTATCCAAAAACAACAAAATAACGTCAATATCACTCGACGCGTTTCGTTAAGTAATTTGGCATCCTCAGGGGCCCAAAAAAGCGTACTGAGCAGCTAATTACGCTCATAGCCTACAATATACCTGTCTACATTGATTTTTGTATCTGCTTCAATTATTTAACCAGATACAAAAGTCAATATAGACAGGTACAAGCACTATCAGAAGTAGAAAAAGAGGCATGAATTGGAGATTTAAAAATGTAAAAGATATAAACTAATACCAGTGTATAAAGAGTATCAAGATATGGGATACCGATTGGATCCGATGAGAGACTACTAATATCTAGTATCAAGTAAAAACCTTTTACAGTTTTTCATAGTTTCTCTTAGTTTTCAACTAAATACGCTAGATGGCACTAGTGTTTTACTCCAATGCCGATTCCACATCATTTTTAGCCACTCTCTGGCTTTATAAACGAACCATAAAAGCATTTTCAGAACATCGACATAAAACCCAGCAAATCCAGAGCGAAAAATCAACTACTTTCTCGCCAAAATCCGCCAGACTGGATTGCCAGAATAAGCGAATGTACACAGGGGCTTCGGCAATTACACAACGGAAACGTTTCTTTACAAATTTACCGACAGATTTAATCTACATCGTTTGATCTGAAAACTTTCGTGGTTACCTGAAAGGTTTCCAATTCAATCTGAAATTGAAACTTTATGAGCGAAATCTTCTAAGCATTATTTACCCTGGCAATCAATTAGCGGTTATTGTGTCTTGTCGTTCACAGAGCCTTGGAAATGTGGAAAAACCGAAGACCATCAACGCGACAGTGGTTGATATGACATTAGATTGCTTGTTTCAATTAAGGATCCGGCTCTGAGGAAATCGAATCGAGTAAATGAACCGAAAATAGTAATAGTGATAATAAGATATGCCATGCCGTTTTTACAGCTGTCTACTATAAACTGAAACTGCTTGTACTCATGAAGAATAACTTTCACTAGAACAGCTCCAAATAACAACTCAAGCGGATAAAGATTTTATATCCGAATAACAATAGAACAACCATTTTCTGTTGTAACAAAAAGAACTGTTCATACTCTTGAGAACTTTGTGATGGAAAGGTACAGTTGGATTGGCTGGCTCAATTCACTGAGCTTAGATTCACAGAATATATTACCTATACACTCACACACATGCATCCCTGAAATTGATACCGCAAATGAAGTGTCATTAATACAGAAATCGCAACAAAAATCTGCACTAAACAGCTCGTAAAAGTGTTTACTTGGGGCAGCACATGGGGATTTATACCTTCAAAATCCCTTTGGATGTACACAGCGATAGTGAGGCCTTCGATAACGTGACTCAGAAAAGGCTGAGCTGTATGAAAATGAAGATATTTTTTAATGTAATGCTGATTCTAAATATGTGCTATTTGTCTAGATTCAGATTCGTCAAAAATAGCTGAGTGACTGAAGAATTGGGTGGAGTAAATAATTGGCGTGAGCAATAAAAATGCAAAAGAATCGTAATTCGTTAATCATAAGAATAACAGACTCCAGATCGATCTGAAATTTACTTCATTCTTACTCAATCTCAAAAAGGCAAGTCTTTGAGAAAATAATGAATTTTTTTTGATAAAATAGTTATCAGAGTCGCTACCGCGTTTCAACTTGAGATGAGTTTTTAAATCTCAAAAACGATGACCGATACATCAATTCTGCAAATGTCAATCGATATAGAATGGTCGAATTAGTCGGTTTTGAAATTTGCAAGAATCGAATGAAATTCACCATTTCGACCGACAAATTGGCAGAAATTCGATTCGACATTCACATTTGAATCGCAAAATTTTACGCTGATTCTGAATATAAATATATACTATTTGTCTAGATCCAGAATAAAGATTCGTCCACAAAGCTAAGAGCATTTCCCTTGAAAATACGACAGAGTGAAAACTAAGAGTCTCATTGGATTTTCCTGTAATATGTAGAATCTAAAAATATTTTAATTCATAATGAAATTTTACTTTGGAATAAATAATATTTTGTAAAATATGTCTTTTTGAAACCTACTGAGACCATGGAAATCCGAAGGAACTTTGGTAAATTTACTTCTACCAGGGACAATAAACGTTTCATTTTCTTGATTTTAGAAAGTTTTGCTGTGTCTAAGAATTAATTTACATATCTTGAAGGAGTTATATTCATAAATATCTCTCCAGAAGTCAACAATGTACAAAATTACAATTATTTAGCGAATAAAATATATAGATTTTCGGATTGAAAGTGAAATTTCTATCAGATTCGATTCTGGAAAACGTCTCCTTGTGTTCTGAACTGAAAATGAAGGGGTCAATTGATTGGTTATAGCAGAGACCCTTATAGCGTAAATGCGCTAGCACAATAAAATGGCGAAGGTTCCGTAAAACTTTCACCATATCAATGATAAATTCAGATGGACCTGAAATTCGTATACTCACTCAAAAGCTTGCAACTATTACGAAAATTAACATATTTTTCATGAACAAGTATCTATATACGGGTGTATGCATGAATTAATGTGAAATTCATATGCCGTTAATGCGAAACAATGGCGAAGGAGAGCTCGTCTACTATTTATCAAAATGATAATCTCAAAATGTATCTCTCAGTTAGAGAAATGTATAGGCTGTCCCAAACGGAAATGGTGGACTCAGAATGTCAGAAAAATGCTGAGATATGTCAAATTTGTCTCTGAAAGGGGCATATTTGTTTGGTTGAGGCCTATCAATTCTTCATACATTATGCATACATTTCTCTACACCACTATGAAAAAATAGGATAATCCCATTGAATATTTCGTAGAAACTATAAATGTTTTAATTCAAAATAATACTTCACTTCAGAATAAATAATATGTTGTGAAATTTACTGAGACCATGGAAATCCGAATAAAGTATTGTAAATTTTCCCCTACGAGTGAAAATTAACTTTTTTTATCCTTGATTTCAGAAAGCTTCGCTGTACATAAAAATTTAGTTCTGTAAAATCTTGAAGGAGTTATATGCATAAATATCTTTCCAGCAACAACCTACAAAATTACAATTATTCAGCGAATGAAATATGCAAAATACATAGATTTTTGGATTCTGAATGAAATTTCTATCAGATGAAGTGATTTCGGAAAATAAATTTCTCTATAAGTTACACAGAATAAAAATAAAGAGTCCAATCAGTTGGACAAAGCAAACCTCTATAGCGCTAGCCCAATAAAATGGCGAAGGTCCGTGAAACTTTGACCATAACAATGATATATAATTTCATATGGATCTGAAATGCGTTTACACACTCAAAGAGTAGTATTTTACGCAAATGAAGATGTTTTTCATAAACAAGTAACTATGTACGGGTGCTTGAATGTATGTTAAATTCATATGCTGTTATTGTGGAGGAAATGGCGAAGGAGAGTTCACCTACCATTTTTCAAAATTATAGTCTTGAAATGTATTTCTCAGAGGAATGCTGAGATATGCCAGATTTGTCTTTGAGAGGGACATTTTTATCTGATGGAGATAATCCTAACGATTGAAAGGTCTTATAAATATATGCTACTCTCATTAATATTTATATGAATTTATGATTTATATCATGAGTAGGTACTGAAGGTATCTAGGGCAGACATGAAAATACTAACAGAATAATGATGAAAAAGATAGAAATAACAGATTTGTAATTTGGAAAAATGAAGAATACAAATAAGGCAAAGTAAAACATAACTGGGAAGATACTGAAACAATCCGGATATTTGGACGCAAACTAATTCACAAAAAAGAATATTTCCCGTTATGTCATTCCTCACAAAAACACACACCCTAATATCAATTAGATGAGTATAATGGGATGAAGGTCGCACCCTCATCCCCAACGTATATTCAACCTTGGTATGCAACAGGAACAACGACAAATTCTCAAGGGATGTCTTATCACGCCCCGACAGACACATCCAGTGTAATAATCTAGTCGAGAGATAAGCCAATCGCCATATTGGTTCTCCACTTTCTTTAATTATCATGAATGAAAGTGGCAGCGTGTGCGTGCAGACAAGAGCAATATTCAAATCACATTTTGTAATTGAATATTCCACCAATAAGAACAGACAATCAAATATTTGCTGTGAAGAATTATTTTTATGATAGTGAAAGCCAATGAAATATATTTATCGCCTTATTATATCACAAAAACTAAACGATGTTCAAATGCTCTAAGAAGAATTTTTTTTTGTTACATTATAAAATTTTACATTATATAGAAGAATCGTTGCAAGCATACAACCTCAATGTTTACATACATTCAGGACAATATACGAAAATGATGTTTTTCATTATTTTTCCGATTCTTTTAATTTTTTTTTTATTTTCTCCTAGAATGAAGGGGAAGCTTCCCGACTAATCATTTTTTTACTCAATTTCTCAAGTCCGAAGCCTTCGAATATTTTTCGAATATCTGACATTCAGATATCTTTCATTATTTTTATGCAGTTTTAAAATTATATTTCGGCTAGTCTTTGCAACTTCTACCGAAACGGAAGGTGGTCCATCACATATTTTCTATTGAAATCCGGAATCAGCCACATTTTTTTTTAAATGCCTACGGTTTCTCTATCTACCCTTCGGGTGGGTACGGAGGGTTGAATTATTCAAAATTAAATTAAACAGCCGTCCATTTTACGGATATTTACAATTTTATTTTCACCAGATTTTGCAGCATTTTCCATTTCTTACGCGACCTCTAGGGGGCAGGAGTATAACATTTTTCGCTATTGAAGTATGCAACTGCCCGATGTGTTCCATTATTTTTACGGATTTTTTATCAGGAGTGTTGGCTCTATCTGATTTCTAGGAGGAAAGAGGAGGTATTTTTACAAATTTTTTCGATTTTTTTTTTCGGATTGGAGCGGTGCTTCCAACTAACAATATTTTTCACGGAATGCACATTCTATATGTTTTATACTTTGAGTCCAGTATGAATTTTCCTTATTATCTTGATGTTGCAACATTTAATGAAATATCTTTTTCCAAATAAATTATTAAAAATATTCTGTCCAGGATTTTTTTTGGCAACCCATTTTGGATATACAGTGAGGACCAAAAGTCCGTCGCCCCCCCCGTAACTTCTTCATTTTCCATATTACAAAAAAATTTTGAATACATAAGTTGTAGGGTTTCATTCGATCTCTTTAATGGTTTAAGTTTCATTCATACAGAGTGTCTCAAAAAAGCACGGTGACCTAGAAGTTTATTTTTTTAAATGGGACACCCTGTATTTCATTGCATTATTACATTCTACGTTGAATTCTGAACAAGTTTGATGAATGGTTTTCTATCAAAAAAGTTAATAGTTTTGGACTTATGAACACTTGTAAATAATTATTTCAACTACTTTTGCGCCAGTTCAATAAGAAAATCGTAACAAATGGATCACAATTTATTCCACGTTCATATCCTAACTCTTTGAAAGCTATCCAATGTTGCAAACTGCTGATGGCACCTTGTGTAACTTACCTCGTCGTACCATTTTACAATTGTTAGAGTTGTTGAATCTCACGAAAAACTAGCACAAATGAAGTTGAAACATTTTATTAACAAATAAGGTAGTCCATAAATACAGATCAAGAATCATTGAAAACTGAAGAGATATTTTAATTTATAACTAAAAACGGTGAGTTTTTATCTATTTCAAAAGATGTTCGACATGTCCACCATGCATTTCTTGACACATAAATAGTCGGGTTGTAAACTCTTCCCCAACATTAATCAAGGTTTGAGGTGTTATTTCTGAACACACTTCAATAATTCGACGGCGCAGTTCATCTCACGACCCACAAACTGTCTTAAAAACTACGGATTTCACGTAGCCCCAGAGAAAGAAATCAAGCGGTGAGAGGTCCGGTGAGCGAGCTGGCCACTATGTTGTACCTCGACGTCCAATCCACCTACCTGGATACCTTTCATCTAAGTAATTTCTCACCTCCCGAAAATAGTGTGGTAGCGCTCCATCTTGCTGAAATGTTACATCCAAGTAAAATTCATGTGGGTTTTGCGCAACGATCTCATCGATACTGGGACTTATTGTGTCTTGCAGCATTTGGAGGTATCTGGGACCATTTAAATTTTCTTCCAAGAATATGGGACCTACATTGTGGTTACCTAAAATACCAGCCAAACATTAATTTTCTGGGGAAATTGAGTATGCCCCTCGCGGAATTCATAGGGATTCTCATCACTCCAATATCTACAATTCTTGGTATTCACATTTCCATTTAGGTAAAATGTGCTTTCATCACTAAAGCAGATGTGTTGCAAATAAAGTCGATTTCCAACAATTCTTTCTGCCATGGTCTCGCAAAATTCAAGTCGCCGGTCTGGATCATCTTCAACCAATTGGTGCAAAATTTTTATTTTGTAAGGATGGAATTTATTTTGTTTTAAAACCCTCTTTACTGATGTTTTAGAAACATCACATGTCTCAGCTACTGGCTTAGTTGATTGTTGTGGATTATTTACCATTTCGGCTAGTACTTGAATCTCAACATCTTCCGTAATTATTTTCGGCCACCCAGATCTCGGAGCATCTTTCACGGTGCCAGTTTGGTTAAATTTTGCCACCAATTTCTGCAGATATTTTCGACACATCGGACGTTCTGGAAATCGTTCATTGATATGATAACGGCTTCAACTTTGTCTGCTACTGAACGAGCCATATTAATCAACAAGAGAAATTGAAAACCGTTTGATACAAAGTTTTGAAAACCTACAAAATGTCAATGACATTCGGCAAAAACAGATAAGAGTTTTTTTTTCGTTGTCATGGATAAAATAAACGCGCCTAGCGTGCATAGCCTACCTCATTAATTTATTCGTGAACTGGTGCAAAAGTAGTCGAAATAATTATTTACAAGTGCTCATAAGTCCAAAACTATTAACTTTTTTGATAGAAAACCATCTATCAAACTTGTTCAGAATTCAACGTAGAATGTAATAATGCAATAAAATACAGGGAGTCCTATTTAAAAAGATTAACTTCTAAGTCACCGTGCTTTTTGGAGACACTCTGTATGAATTAAACTTAAACCATTAAAGAGATCGAATGAATCCCTACAACTTATGTATTTAACATTTTTTTGTAATATGTAGAATAAATAAGTTACAGGGGGGGCGACGGACTTTTGGTCCTCACTGTATTTTCTAATATACAAAATTTATTATAAAATAAGTATTATTCTATTATCAGCTAGGTGAAGGTCGATTTAGGTTCGGATCTTAGACTGATTCTTTGGTTAATTCAATAATACTCCCACTTCATTTACCAGCAATTTTCTCGAAAACGGTTTGCTGATTCAAAACATTGCAAGAAACCAAAATTTTAGTTTTATTCATGGCCAACTTAATAGTGAAATTCAAATGTTTTTTTACTGCAGGCAACCCTCATTTATTTTTGGATCGTCCAAAAAATCAAAGGCCTGTAAATTTTACGATATATAATTGTAACCACAATTGAAAATTAAAGATTATTTTGTGAAAACTTGCGAGGTCTCTATCTTGGAGAGGTTAAATTTTAGGACATGTTTATGTGGAATGAAAGACTCATTTTTAAATATCTGTATTGAATTTAGAAAAATTCTGTATATTATCATATCCTATAGTTTCTTGAGTCTATGGTATGTTAGATAAAAAATAGAATTAGAACTCATAAAAAAAATACGTTTGAATGAAATCATAATCAAACGGGCTTTGTTCTCGAGTGTCCCACCAAAGTATGCACAACCCATTCTTGAGCCATTCCATCATTTTCGCAGCGACTAATTGCATTGAAAAACAAAAACATAATAGGTAATGCACGATGGTGTAATTAGCAGGGTAAGAATGAAATCTCCTCGAGACACAAAGCGCCAAAGCTACGCTGATTTTGAATGCAAATTCAGGAACAAAGCCGTGAAAATGCGATAATTAAGAAAAGCTTATTTACACATCTTGGTAATTAAAAGAGTCAAACGCAGATTTTCTGCTAGGCACTGCCAATGACCAGGTGGACTATGAAATTGATTCGACTGGATCTGACAATCTCTTGCAGGAACACTATTAGTTCGAGTATATTTTGTTTTTAGTGTGAATAAAACGTTGTCTTCGTGATAGTGATGACGAATCGTCCTTTTTGAACAACCAGACTATTTTTTTATTACAGTAAAGGATGAAATACAATGGAAATTTTATGTTTTTGCCTAATTCATCTGGCTTACCCAGAAGCGCCGGAATTGAATTGAACGTCGCGAAGGAACCAATCGAGTGAGATTATTGGTTGACGACAATTGGACCACAGCAGAAATGAGACAAGACCAAGAAAGTGATCCAAGCGTTGCAGATATTCTACGATGGAAGGAAAGCGGAGCGAAAAGACCCACCTGTAAGAAATCTCTGTTCGATCACCAACTTTCAAGGCATTGGGAGCATAATGGGATTCCCTGATTGTTGAGAATGATCTATTGAAGAGAGCTTGGGAATCGGCCAACGGCAGAAAAGTGATTTCTCAATTGGTTGTGCCTAGATCGAGAATAAGTGATGACTAGGAGGAGAATCATGGCGGCCAATCAGGTGGACATTTCAGAGTGAATATGACCTTGGATAAAATACGGCTGAGATTTTACAGGTTCCAATGTCGTGTATATGTAGAAAGATGGTACCAAAGATGTCCGAAGTGTGAAGCAAGCAAAGGCCCCAGGACAAGGTCGAGATGAGAGATGAAACAATACAATGTATGTGCTCCCTTCGAACGAATCGCCATCGATGTAGCAGGATCGTTTCCGATGACGAATGATGGCAACAGATACATCCTCGTTGCCATGGATTACTTCAGCAAATGTGTTGGAGCTTATGCCCTGCCCAATCAAGAAGCATCTACACTTGAAAGAGCTCTGGTGGATAACATGTTTTCAGGGTTTGGAGTGCCAATGGAGCTACATTTTGATCAAGGAAAGAATTCTGAATCAAACTTATTCAAGGAAGTTTGTGAATTGATGGGAATTAGCAAGACCAGAACAACTGCCCTCCACCCACAGTCTGATGACATTGTTGAAAGGTTCAACAGGACTATGGAAGAACATATTTCCAAAGTAGTAGAGGAGCACCAAAAGAACTGGGATCGACATTTTCCATTATTCTTGATGGTCTATATGACATCTGTGCACGATTCCACAAAACTCACCCCACCCAGCACAATCTTCGGGAGGGAACTTCGTTTGCCCTGTGACTTGGTGTTCGGATCACCAAGTGCAGGAGATTATGCATATGAACTCAGAGATAGCTTGATAGGGATCTACGGATTTGTAAGAAAAAGATTGCAAATAATTAGTGATAGGATGAAGGTTCGATACGATCTTAAGGCCAATGCTGGTGGATATGAAGAAGGAGATCGAGCGTGGCTATACTATCCTCGTCGTAAAGAAGGACTGTCTCTCAAATTAAGATATCATCTTGAGAAGGACCCTGAACGATGGTGAAAAGAATGAACGACGTAGTCTATAGGATTCAACGCAACCCGAGAGCGAAAATGAAGGTCGTTCATCTAGAAAGACTCAAACGGAACATTGTTTGATCAGGACGATAAAAATTGAGAGGGGGATAATATCAAGAGATTGAAAAAAAAAGTCCTAGGTATGCTGTTGTCAAATGTCGACCATAAAACGTAACTCGTTTGCATAACAAATACACCAGCACCGATCGCAGTAAACATTTTCTCATTCTTGGAACTATTTCTTTGATGTTTTTCTGTACTGATCAATCTGGAAAGCAGAAGATTCCCGAAATATCTAGTCTGATCGAATTGGGTATATAAAGCGATACATTTCACTCAGGAGACGAAGTTTTTGAAAAAGTTTTTAAACCGTTTTTCGAAGTCAGTTGAGCAGTTTAAAGAAGAAGTTTATAGCGAAGTTAACAGTTTAGTGTGCTAGGCGTATTATTTAGAAATATCGTAACACTTTCATTATTCTCATCATGCACTACAATTAATCTTGTTGACAAAATTCAATCTTTATTTTTCAATTCTATTTTGTATCTTGTTTTATTTGTGAAATTGATATCCTCAGTCCCAAAACCTTAAACTTATCACATTACACTTCCATTGTGTCTACGGCTGAGAGAACGTACTTTAGGAACATATTAAAAATTCAGCCTTCCTGTATTATCTTTCTGAAGACTAAACCCCACAGCCGGAGACGAAATTAACTCACAAGCAAACTTCGAGTGTCCATTAAACGCAGTGTAAACTGTGAGATGTTTAAATGAAAAACAGATATTCCGAATATTCAACGATATGGATAAAGTTATTGACCGAATCATAGGTTTTCACTTTCAGTACGTAGTGCTTGAAGATTTGATACATTTTATTTTGTTCTGTTGTTTTTTTTTCTAAAAGGTGCTATAATTTTGCTCGGGAATGTGATTTCCACATTCTACCATATCCGTATTACGTGTTATGATGCATCATAGCTTGGAAATGCAGCAAGAGAACATCCGAAATTGAATGGATATCATCAAAGATATAACGCGATAGTCCGATGGACAATCGCCAATAACAATCAATTCACATCGTTAATAGGTGTATCGTTTACTGAATAGTTAATCCATAGTTGTTATGGCCTGACTGTATCAATAGTGAGACTGTGTCGACCCAATAGATACAATAACGGACAATGGGACCACACACGCAATTGTATGCATTGTTAACTACGCCATCTATCTACAACAATGTAGGGAAATGACAACCTGATGCAGGAAATGGCACTACTCGAAACCCAATGCCGAATTTACGTAACGCGTTGTTACAAAACGCTCACAATTATCTGAATGGTTCTGTTGCCACTTCTCAGCGTGATGCTCGGTTGAATGTGGATATTAATTGATACAAGTACTCGCCAGGAAAATAATTCATCGCAACAAGATAGGGGTAATGGAGGACTCTGTTGGCCTTCAGATAATGATTATTCTCTAGCCTCCTCCAAAAACTTCAGTCACATTCAAGGTAGCAGTATGAACCAGTCAACAAATTTTTTAACTGTACGAATATTTACACAAGTTATGTGGCTACATAATGGGATGGAATGGGACTGATGGCAATTAAGTGTGCGCCAAGAAGACATAAACTTTCTTTCGTAGGAGAGACTGCTATCTCGTCGAACAAAAACTCTCCATTATTTAGATAAACTGAAGATGGTGTGAAGGAAAATTGTAGGAAAAACGTGAGGCTGTAACCCAACAATACTGCGATGGATGTACACCATGATAGTGAGACCTATGATCACCTACTAACAGGGGCAATGAGGTCCACTCCAACAGCAGCAATAGAGGTCCTCTCCATATCATGGTGAGGAGAACTGCTTGGGAAGCAAACCTCAGGTTGGCTAAAGTCGGACTCAAAGGGACAGCACACAGTGTGAGGGGTTCAACCTCTACCGAAAGTGCACAACTGACGAAATTACCAAGATGGTCTGGGAATGCCTAGACAAATTTAATGATCTAGGCAGGAACAACAAGGTGGATCTTCCTCTGGGTGCCGGGGCACGTCGGAGTGGAGGGCAATGAACAAGCAGATACCCTGACACGACAAGGGGCATCAATGCCACTGATCGGGTCAGAACCATTCTGCGGACTTGTTAAATCTTACTTCCAAGAAGAACTCAATAAAACTGAAGAAGCAATGAGACCAACTTACTGACAAAGACTTTCAGGGCTAAGGCAGGCCAAAGATCTCCTCGGCAATTTCAACCAAGCAAGATCGAAGACGGGGCACTGCTGACTCAAAGAAAACCTGAGGAAGCTAGGCTCAGAGGAGGACAGCACCTGCAGAGTTTGTGAGGAACCAGAAACACCCTACCATATATTGATTGAGTGTTTTGCTGTACATCACAAATTTAATATACTGGGATCACACCAGCTGACTGTGACCCCCTTAAAATCCTTAAATTCCTCAAGTAATTGAGGCTTGAGGAGCTGCTGTAAACGAGAACACCTTGAAATAGCAGAAGAAGATGCGTACAATAGATTTAATTAAGTCGCAGCGCATCAATCACCATCCATACTTAACAATATCATTGCCATTAGATACACTGAAAGACATAATATTCTCGAAAGGAGAATTCCACAGCACTGAAAGGAAACCTACAAGAAAATTCGTGAAAAGTGACGAAATTAAGCTCCTGGAAAATTCTTTGATGAATTCGAAGAGTTTTGAAAATAATTTCAAGGAAACATAAGAAACTTGATAGAAGAATTCTTAAAAATCACAAAAGTCTAGCAAGAAGAATTTTCTGGTGTTGTGAACCTATTAGAAGAAAGAATAAGAACCGTCGAAGCATAGGAAGAAGAAATCGAAAATTGAATCGAGGAAAAAATTAAGAAACTCAATAATCGTCCAGAACCTATCTCACTACCATGGTTTGACCGACCATAACGGATTCGGGATTAGGGGCCATGGACCTACCTACACTAACGCGATGGCAGAGCCTCCAGAAACGTTATTTGAACTTGTATGAGCGGAATATGATGCTCTGCTATGAGCTAGAAGTGTCGCCAGGGTTCAAGTCAAGCTTTTCCAAAGCGGAGGTCTCACGGAAAATACCAGGAAAAGTTCACTTTCTGCAGTATAGTATGGACGCAATCATGTCACATGAAAGCAATGATGAGTTTGCAGAAAGAAAGTGAGGGGTTAGAAAGGAAGCCATTTTTGACTGAATGAATGCCTTGGAACGAGCCAGTCCTGGTAGGTTTTGCTAGAAGTTTAATACTTTCCTTGCTGTCCAGGTGTTCAATGTATATTTGGCAAAACTTGGTGAGATGCCAATGGCAGGTTCTGGTCCTACTTACGGCACCGGAGTGGCCAGGAATCCAGACTAGAGACAGACTGTGGAGGAGAGTCTTCTCTGGCAGTTTGACACAATCGATACGAGCCAAGTGCTCTCAAAGCCGCTTGACTGTCCGAGAAAATTTTGATTGATTTTTGTGTGAGGTTGGTTGGTACGATCCTAGACAGATCGATATTTCTAACCGCTAACCAACTGGGTGGTATACAATTTCACGCCAGACTCTGTACAGTTCAATTAGGATAGGTAGAAGCAATTCCAGTCCGTTTTGGAGCAGAGCTGGAAATATACCGGGGGATTTGAATGGCTGAGATGTTTTACTGTCCATTTAAGTGCTGCCAGGTACGTGATAGGAGTACTAACAGAGCATAACAAAGTAGGCAGACACCTGTCGATAATATGCACACAAGACACTTAACGCAGATGTGACGAAGACTGAGAAACATCATCTAACTTTCAAACACAGAAACCTGATACAAATTTTGACAGTTTTATAGAGTCAAAGTTGAAGGAAACGGATCATCATAGTCCACTTCCACACCGGTGATGGGTTTGACCTGAAAAATTCGTGACGGGAATCAATCACCTATATAATTGTTTATAATACCACAATTTTTTCCTTCACTCGAGGGGGGGATGGAGCACACTGTCTTATATTGTACACATTCAGAGGAAACACAATTCATTGCAATAATTAGATCCAGAAATGACATGGAACTCTTGAATGGGACCAATGTATATGAGTTCTTACCAGATAGCAAGTAAATTCCAGTAAGCAGAGAATTTTCTCAAACTGAAGTTGCGAGAATTCCAAAGAATAATTAAACACCCATTTGTTTGGGAATATTCACGTACACTATAAGTTTGAAAAGAAGTATTTTTGCGTGAGAATCGTGTATGAAATAGCAGAAACACATTCTTATCGTTACCTCAGTGAGATGGCTGGTATATCAAAAAGAGACGTCTGGAACTAAAAAGTTTCTCATTATTTCCAACTCAATTATGAGTGATTTATAACTTCAGATGTAATTCTGGTATTTTGTTTCATGGGTGTAAGAGAACAAGAAATATGACTCAAGAAAGTTTACTTACTCTTTGAACTACTCTCACAACACGCATAGGTAAATAATTTATTCAAGTTTACTAACTTCAAAACTGATTCTCTCAACCAGCCACGCACTGTCATAAGAGAAAAATGATCGACATTCATTTTGCACTGTCTTAATTGCAGAAGTGTAGTTCGTGTCGTAAAAGTTTGCCCATAAATCTATCAAATTTATCTTATACCCGTTTTAATATGTTGGTCAATATTTCCAACGGATCAGATATTTATTGTCTTGTTTGTCTAATTCATCTTACAATCCGGGATAATAAAATATAATGGCTTTTCATTACTTTGTGAAACTAGGAAAGTTTTATTGTATATGAGGGTGGTAGGATGCGGAGGGTTTAATGGGAGATTTTTAAAGGGAGTACTAGAATTCAGTTGGCACAAGAAAGACTTTTATGGTTGTATTGAAAGAAATATCACGACTTAATTGGGAAAACTTATACCCCAAGATGTGAGTATATGCAAATGAGAGGAAATCAGAACAATTTGCTAGTTTTCATGAGAGATGAAGATTGATTCATAAAAACTATGATAGAGTCATAACAGAATCGATACTCTTTTGAAAAAAAGTGAAAATGAAGGAACTTCAAATCCTGGCCTCAACCGTCCTTTAATAAAGACAGGCAGTATTTTAATATAGTTGTCCTTTTTCCAGATTCACATTACGGGTGTGTATATGTCAAAATCAGGACAACTTTATTACTGAACTGCAATATCTCTCTATTATGGGTGGGCCAAAGAATAGTAGAATTTCTTCTTAATAACAATAATTGAAAAAAACCGTAAATACGTAAAAGCAATAAAATGGAGAAATGATCATTTATCAGAATAACTTTTTATAAGACTTAAATATAGCAGAATGAAATGTATAGAACTGATTTATAATCCGAAAAGAAATGCATGTAATGTGTTTGTATGACTGAAATGATAAAACTAAGTAATCGCAAATCTCAATAACGTAAGCTATTGATATCATAAAACCGTCGAACTAAAAAACTAACGAAACATAATTTCATCGAAACATCATTTAATATAATCTAAAAACGTAAAACAAACAAATTATCCGAAAAAAATGTAATATCGTGAAATTTATGGAAACGTAATGTGTAAGATATAAAATGATCAGAATCGAAATCCAGTCTGGTAGGAACTTGCTCTATTAGCTCTTAGATGGCGCTGACGGCCTTGTGGTATAAACCTTCCTCGCGTAACTTATTTACAACATAACACAATTAATAACTGTTATGTTCTGATGGGATTATTTTTTTGTGCAATATACATGTTTCAATTTTTTATCATTCCTATAAACTTGTCAGATCTGTGGAAAATACATCGGAAGATTACTATTAGATGCTAGATCATGGTAGGCACAAATAGAAGCTGCCCTTAAAAGGGCCCTGTGGTGCAAACTACCCTGAAGGGCAGTGTAAGGCGGTAACGTTGGTAAACCCTGGACATAATCTTGGTGGTTCTCTAATGGTTCAGCACTTGTACAATTTTCTGACGGTAGACGCTGTTCAATTCTTTGAGGTTCCTGGTGGTACGTGATTGATAGTCTTTCTGACTGTGGTATAGTTATGGTAAGAGGGTAGGCTGATGGTGTGAAAGCTGCTGATTGGTCAGGAGGTATTCTGGTGAATGGGAGCAGAGAGAAATTATCTGAAATGAAATAGTAGCAATTGAAGTTTTTTCTCTGTATTGTAATAATAGTCAAAAAGTTGGTTATGAAATATTGAATAAACTAGAGCCTCTTTGTATCAAATATGATATAAATAGTTCAGTATTTTTTTGAAATCATCCAATTGAAACTTTCCCTAAATTTAAAGAATCCAACCAGAAGATAACAATTCACTTTTGTATTGTAATAAAAATCAATGAAGCAATGAAGCTAATTTTGCTATGAAATACTGAAACTAGAGCCATTTTGCATCAAGTATGATGTAACTAGTTCAGTATTCTGGTGTTTTTTTGAAAATGTCCAAATAGAAACAGTCGTAAAAAGAAAAATTTTCTCTAGCAAATGGGAATTCCATTTTGAATTGTGATGAAAACTATAAGAGCAAATTTTGCTATGAAATATTGAAACTAAAACTACTTTGCATCGAATAATATGTGAATACTTCGGTATTTTTGTAATTTTTTCAAAATATGCAATTAAATCCATCCCTAAAGAGAAAAAATATTTTCAAAAATCAATATGAAGCTAATTTTACTGTAAAATATTTAAACTAAAGCCACTTTGCATCAAGTATGATGTAATTAGGTCAGTATTTTTGTAGTTTTTTGAAAATATCTCACAGAAACATTCGCAAACAGAAAAATTTCCCCCAGCGAATGGAAACTCAAGCAAATTTTTTTATGAAATATTCAAACTAGAACCACTTTGCATCAAATATGATGTAGATAGTTTAGGATATTTGTGATTATTTTAAAATATCCAATTAGAACCATACCTAAATACAAAAATAGCTTCCAAATGCTTAGAATTGTATAGTGATAAAAATTAATAAAGCTGAATTTGCTATAAAATACTAGAACTAAAACCACTTTTCATCAAGTATGATGTCATAAGTTCAGTATTTCTGTATTTTTTTAAATATCTCACTAGAAACATCCGTAAACAGAAAATTTTTCTCCAGCAAATGGGAATTCACTTTCGTATTATAATAAAAAACATTAGAGCAATTTTTGTGATATATTGAAACTAGAACCACTTCGCATCAAATATAATGTAAATACTTCAATATATTTGCATTTTCTTTGAAAAAATATCGTATCAAAATCATTTCTAAATAGAAAAAATGCTTCCAGCCACTTTGCATCAAGTATGATGGTGATTTTATTTGGCATATTTTTTTATTTTCAATTTGTAACCTTCCTAAACAGAAAAATCCCTCCATCAAATGAGTATACTAAATGTCAACTGTCTTTTTAGATTTCATTTCAATCAATAAAGAAAAAAACAAATTTGCTCAAACTATTTCAGATTGAGAATGTGAGGTGGCAACCGAAAAATAAACTACTTTTTCAAAAAACATTTAAGCATAGTACTGAGTACTGAAGAAGTTAAGCGAAGAAACAAACTTTCGAAATGTACTTACCGCTCTGACAGCATATATTTCTGTTCACTCCCACATATGGATCACTATTATTATAGCTCTGAATAATGCTCCTTGATAAATCCCTCTCGAATTTTGGTCTCCGTCTTGGCTTGTATTTATAGTCAGGATGTTCCATCATATGCTGATTCCGCAGACGTTTCGCTTCATCTATGAAAGGCCTTTTATCACCTTCAGACAAAATCTTCCACTCTGAACCTAGCAGTTTTGAAATTTCGGAGTTGTGAAGTCGAGGATGTTCCTGCAAATATGATCAACATGAAAATTACGTCGAAATTGAGTGATGGAACAAAGTTGAATATATGTCTATCATCTTCTATTCAATGTGGACGTTGGTGTTCCACCGGGCTCTGTTTTGGGACCTTTACTCTTTTTGATCTATATCAATAACCTTCCACAACATGAAGGAACAACGTCATCAATTTTTTTTGCCGATGATACAGAAGCTGATAGTCTTGTCGAACTTCTAGTCAAACTCAACACAATAGAAAACATTTTCTCAATATGATGTCGATCTGATAGACTCGTGTTGAATGCGGGTAAAAAAACACCTTGAGCAACCAATACATGTCGAAATTAATGAGGTGGAAGAAAGTTTTAGGGATTCATATTCAAGTTGGAAACTTCACGTCACTTAAGTAGGTATGTAAGAGAATCAGCAGCAGGTTTTATACTCTGTTACAACTCAAAAAAGTTTGAAATAAGAAAGATTCATTAGATGTTTACGACGTAATGATAAATTCAGTTCTCTCCTACAATATACTTTTGTGGGGCAATGGAAATAACATAACTAGAGCTTTAACACATCAGAAGCGAATTTTACGAATGTTATATGGCCTTTATCACACACATTCATGCAGGCCCGTTTTAAAAAATAAAAATATTTCATTATCACCCTAACACATGTTTGATCAATGTAAAAAAGCGCGAGGCTGATTTTGAATCTGCAGATTCACTTGAAATCTATACTACATGCGCAAAATTTCATGCACATCCCAAAAATATACCTTTGATTTGTGTATGCTCAGATGGAGAAATTCAAAAGGAAAACATTGTCAGGAACGTCACGAATAGGACAGAAAAAACGTATGGAGGAAAATTACTCCTTCACACTCCAGATGAACTCGATTCAGAATGATCAGTTCAGTATAATCTGTGAATTTTTGAGTCAATCAATATAAAACAAAATTATTCAATAAATCGAAAAAATTCTAAAGGGGTAGACCCCTAAAAATCATTAAAAATACACAATTGGCAGATTCACTTGAAATCTGTAACAAATGCGCAAAATTTCATACAAATTCTGAAAATATATGATTTGTATATGCTCGGATGAAGAAATTTAAAAGGAATGTATTGTCAGAAATGTCACGAATAGGACTGGAAAAAAGTATGGAGGGGAATGACTACTTTCCACTCCAGATGAACTCTTCAACTCGGGAACGGTTAAAGATAGCAAATTCTGCGAACGCCAATCGATTCATAATGATTAAATTGGTGTAATCTGTGAATTACAAGTCAATCGATATGAAACAAAATTATTCGGAAAAATCGCAAAAAGTCCAAAAAATCACGAAAAAAACAAAATCGACAGATTCTCTTACTATCTGCACTATATATTTTATGCTCAGATTCAAGGTTTGGCATAAAAAACGAATACAACCTCAAAAATGTCACGAATAGAAGTAGAAAAAAATTGGTAGGAAATGACTCCTATCTCAATGAAGTCAATCATCATAATATTTTCATTTTGTGTTTCGTTAATGCATGTATGTTACAAATTTCAAAAAAACATCTGAAATGATCAATTAATTTTGTCAAATATTGTCCGTTTCTCATCACATAAAAAATTAAAAGAGAAAAATATATATTTTTATTTTGCGCTAGAATCTATTTTCACAACAGTGAACTCAGGAAGAAAAATTATCAGAGAAATTTAAAAAAAATTGACGAATCTGAAAACCAGGGCCAATTATCAGCAAATATATTAGATGGTTACCTACAGTAAATAATAATAATAATAATAACCGCCTCTGCATGCCATTGGGGAACATTATCATCAAATCGGACTGAAAAATAGGGGCGCTATTTTTCGTCAGTCACATTTCAGCACTACAACAAAAAGTTATTGAACGACTCGTAGTGGGGTCCCATTTGTGAATTTTCCGCTAGACCCCCTTATCAAAAATCCGATGCTGGCCGAAGTAAATTATGATAAAACAAAGAACGAAATGCCTTTCAACAAAAATGTTAATATCAATAACGAATAAGTGAAATGTGATTGATTTAATATTGTATTTTTCATTTTTCCACCAGCGAAATGAAATAATTTATTATTTGTATTATTGCACTAGTGGATAAAGTTGTACTTTTTGCGATTCATATAACAGTTCAATTATAAGATGATTATGCAACAAGATTATCATCAAAACAAAATTGGAAATCTGAAAACCTTACAATGAACACAACAAAATCAGCTCACCTGAGAAATCCTCTTCCTCCTCAATCTGGACCACACCATGAACGCGTTCATCGGTCGCTTCACATGTTCAGTTTGAGACATGATGGAAATAAACTGCGTGCATATGAATTGATTGAGAGGACGCTGCTTGTGTTTAACGCTGTGTAAACACTGATTTAAATCTCTTTGTGCAATTGACAATGTGCCATTGTACAGCATCTATTGTCACTTTAGAAAAATGCTTTTGTTCGGAATTGAATTTGATGGGTATTGTGCCAATATATAGTACGGTGGTGCGGATCCCAGTGCAATAATTATATAATGCAATACAGGGTGTTGAAATGTGTTCACAGCCTATGGAACAATTCAAAATCCATAGATCTATAATGACTTGAGATTAATAATTAGAGAGTTTTTTTAAATTCTCGAAATATATAAAAATATGGAAAATCAAATTACATTTTACATGGACCAACATACAGTCATTGAAAACAAAACACTCTGTAGGTCGGCAGATACATCAACTACATTTTCGTCATGAAATTCCCCTATGCTCAATTAAAATGTGGTTTGAATAATTAAATAACAGATAATAACATGAACCTATAATTAAGTTATAAATAAATATCGACCAAAAAATTTTTTTCTCCAAATGACATTAAAAGCGGCCTTTTAATGACACTTGGCAGGCTTAGAAGTTGAACTTTTAATGCCTCGGCAGAAAAAGTCCACTTTTACTGCCTAGGCAGAAAAAGTTCGTTGCTAGGCAACCTTCCAAGTAATAATTTAAATCAAACTGGTTATTAAAATTGACAATGACAAAGTAAACAGTAGACAAACAAATTCAACAAACGTCATCAGCGGTAAATATAGTAACGCAGGGCCCAGTTACCTTTGATGAAATCATTTAGTTATTTGGATATTGATAATGAAATGTAATTTAAATATGAAAATGTCGATTTTGCGTGGAATTGGAACAAATTTCAAGAAAAAATTATGTTTCACACGGCAGAAAAGCAGATTTAATGCCTTGGCCGGTTTCATAGCCTCGCTACGCTCGGCTATGAAACACCAGCCGCGTCATTAAATCTTGTGCTTTTATGCCTAGTAAAACAAATAACTATTACGCCACTGTGTTCATGACAGCTGTCAAGCCAGAGGGATATTTCCGAAGAAATTAGGTTATTGTCATAGCAACATGTCAAAATGCAGGCATTTGATTGGCTAAAATTGACTGGTATAAAATTTTCAGATATATCCCTCCTTTGATCCTCTAAATCTCGCAGAAGCTGTTATCTGTATCAGCAGTGTATGCAATTCTTGAGTTATCCCGACAAACTAAAGGTGGGTTTGGTAACACCACTCCATAAGAAAGACGATCCGACTTCAATCGAAAACTATAGGCCAATAACAGTTCCCACAGTTATATGTAAAACTTTCGAGAGATGTGTTTATCTAAAAATGCTTTCATTTCATTTCATCTCTCAAGTTCAACATGGATTTTGCCCAGGTAAGTCGACGGAGAGTGCATCATCTGTCTTCTTTAATTATGTGTATGAATCGCTTGATAGAGGGAGATGTGTTGGTGCGCTTTTCTTCGATTTGTCGAAAGCATTTGACATCGTGGATCCCAAAATCATTCAGAGTAAACTGTACTCAATCGGATTCAGGGGTAATTTTCTTTCTTGGATAGTGTCATACTTGTCTCACAGAAAAATATGTGTAAAATTAGAAGATTGTCATTCGTCACCATTCAACATGAATTTAGGAGTCCCACAAGGCTCCATTTTGGGCCCACTCATTTTCCTACTCTTCATCAACGATATGCCAAATCATGTGAGCACAAATCATATTGTTTTATATGCTGATGACACCACACTTGCAGCTGATTCTGACAGTCCTGTGGAACTACAAGAAAAACTAAATGAGCTGTCTCATGAATTTACGAACTGGTGTTGGAAAAACTCCCTGATCGTGAATTCTAGTAAAACAGTACTCATGCAGTTTTTATTCAGAAATGAAAGAAAAATTAATAATTCTCGAGTGAAGGTTGGCAAAGAGTATGTCAACTCGTCAAATGGTACCAGATTCCTTGGTACCTATATTGATAATAGAATGACGTTCGAATCCAGTATAAGTCAGATAAGTAGAAAGGTCAATAGTGGATATTATGCAATAAGACAATTGAAGTCAATTCTGAGTACAGATCAACACCTCAATGTATATTATGCAATTGTACATTCTCATATTTCATACTGTGGGGTTGCTCTACCAGTGTAAATAAAATATTTGTTTCACAAAAAAGGGTCATACGCTTGATATTCAACCTGGGCTATAGAGATTCTTGTAAACAATATTTTATAGATTACGGAATTATGTGTCTACCCTGTGTTTATATATATATATAAATGTGTATTGTTACTGAGAAAAAATATGAACGAATATAATCGAATCTCAGATATGCATACTTATCCTACAAGACACGGAAAAATCATGAGAGCCCAGAAACGTAAAACCAAATCGTTTGAAAATAGTCCATTTCATGCAGGGGTGACATTTTTCAATAATCTGCCTGTAAATATAAGAGATAAGACCATAGAAAAAAATTTCAAATCAAAACTAAAAGAATTTCTACTCAACGGTTGTTTATACAGTGTTGGTGAATATCTTGGTAGGTGAGGTCAATCTGTTTTTAAGTCAACTGATTGTTTAGTTTCAAATTATCATGTGATCATTACACCTTTTTTTTTATTATTATGTTTTTGAAAATGTATCGTGAAATGTGATCGTCTTGTGATATTTATTATCTCGTGTAATATGTGTATACATATTCATTTTCATTATTGATAATTTTATCTAATTTAACTGACGTATCCTATATCATTTTGTGATCTGAAAGGATTTAATAAAGATTTATTATTATTTATTATTATTATCAACAGATCATATGTTGAAAATCAATTATAAGAAGTCAATTGCTATAACAATCGGGAACTAAATAATTACTGAGCAGGAAATAATTGAGGATCCCGAAATCAGAATCAGAGACAGATTATCTCTCAAACTTAAAGATTTGTACTTGCTAAGTATTGAAAAACTTTGAGGGAGGAAACATTTTGTTCTCAGGCAGGAAAAATATTTTTCCTAGGACGTAAAGTATCATTTCTTTCGGGGTACCATTTCTAGTGAGGTAGTAGAAGAAATACTTTTTTCCAACACCTCCTTTGGAAATCGCATTTTACTCACTAGTCTTAGGGTTGGAAGTAACACTTTTCTTCCCTAGGAAAACTTTCACATGAATGAAGTTTTTTTTACATTTTTTCTACAATAAATAAGCAAATTAAATGTACAGCTCGTAACATTGTTGAAGTGAATTCGTCTATATTTATATAGCAATGAATCAAAAGGTTATTGACGTCAAAATTACAAACAAATATTTTATGTTCATTTCACGTACCTAACTACGGATACGAATTGAACATTTTGCAACAACTAGAGTAACTGGGTTTGAATTTTTATTTTTTCTCTCCTTGAATTTAATGACTATTTTGAAATTGTTGAAGCTCAATTCATTTGGAACACTATATTCTTTGTTATTAATTGGTGGTTTTATGATGGAGGTTTTAGAAAAAATCGTGTTTTATAGGGGAAGTTTACCTAAAATGAGATACTTAAGGTTTGAACATTGTTTAAAGAAAGAGTTCAAGTACAAAATCTCCGACAACCCTCATGATGCGTATAATAGACATGACTTTATTCAAAAAATAAACAAACTATATGAAAGTATTAAACATAGAAAAAATATATATATATATATTTCTTGCGCGAGTGAAATTTCCCAATTTTGGAACACATATATCTAAAACGGGATCAGTAATGTGTCTAAAATGGGATTATAATATATTCGCACGCTTCGTGTACCCATCTCTGGCAGGAACTGCACCGAATCCACTGTTCACCAGGTTTGCTGCTTAGAAAGTTCACTTCACAATAAAAGCACACAGGATTGCCTTCATCGTCACTCTTTTCTTTGGTCATGCCTATTTTTTTGGTATTTTTTTCTTTGGTCTTGTTTTTTCCGTTCACATATTTTTGGTCTCCAGCCTTGTTTGTTGCTTCATCAGTCTTCTTTTCGTTCGAACAATTTTTCAGTGATTTGGATTTTTTCTTTGCTGATTTCCCGTTCGATAATCCCTTTCCTTTCAAAGATGGCAATTTACTGGATGGCACTTTACGTCGTTCCGCCGCTATACTGGCATTCAATTCATCCTTATAAGGTGTGCTCGTTAAGATGGCAGCTTTACCTCTGTTTGCAGTTTTAGCAGGCCTCCTTGATGCTGCTTTTGGGTACGGAATCATTTCTGGTGAAACATAATCTTGAAGAATATGGGCCAAAGGTTGATTATCATCACTAGAGAAGCTGTCATCTGACTCATTGAGGAGGAGGAATTGATTTTGGATGTGGTAGTGTGTGGGTCGAATATGAAGTCGATGGGGGTGGTGTTTGATATCTGATTGGAGAAACTGGTTTTGATTGTGGCAGTGTGTGGGGCAGAGATGAAGTTGATGGTGGTGGTGTTTGGTGCCTGATTGGAAATGGTGGTTCGCTTTCTTGTGAGCCATCTTTCGTTAAAGTTGATTCATTTTCCGGCTGATCAGTGGGATCGGCAGCTATAAACATATCGTCAGTGAAAACGTGGCGATTAACGGGAAATAAGCCAGATTTTTCAAAACCATGAATTGCATTATTAGGTGTTGCTGCCCGTAAGAAAGCCTTTCCAAATAATCTGCCTATTGGTAAATTGTGACGACTCTTTCTGGACAGTTTCTTAGAAATGTTTCAACCTCTTGACTGTAAAATGTCGATAGAGGTGCCATAAAAGAAACGTCAAGCGGTTGCATACCATGACTACAATGTGGTGGTAAGCACAATATTGTAACACCGTGATCCCTGGCTTTCTCTATTACAGGTATGTTTTGAGTGTGAGTTTTATGGCCGTCCATTATAAGCAATGAAGGATTTTTTTTTGACGCGTTGGTATATTCTAAAATATGGTCGAACCAATTTTCGAAAAGATTTAATTGCATCCTACCAGAAGGATGGCAGGCAATTATGGATTGGGGGGGTAGCCCAATCGAAAAGTCTTCCTTTTCGCGAACTCGTGGAAAAATGACCATGGGTGGAATATATGTCCCTGCAGCACTCATGCATATAACCGCAGTGCATAGTGTTCCCCGTTCTGCTGAGGTTAATGTTCCTACTTGCTTCCTGCCTTTCATTGCAATCACTTTAGATGGACGCCCCTGCACAGTTGTTACGCCCGTCTCATCGACATTGAAAATTCTAGATGGTGCATACGCGTTTCTATCTTGCAGGGGCTCCAGCAAATCAAAAAAATTTCCCACGGCAGTTCTATTAAAACCCCTAGCGCGAGCTGCCGATGTTGCTTCAGGTCTCCTAAGGGAAAGGTGATTTCTCTTCATAAATGATCGGAGCCAAACCCATCCTGCCATTTTTTTATTATCATTGAAATAGTGTTTCAAATGGTTCATTTCCGCAAACTGAAATGCCAACCTACGCACATCTGTAGACGTTAATCCAAAAAGCATGCTCTCCATATTTTTTATGTAGTCAACTAGTTGTTGTTCCATTTGGCGCGAAAAAGTTCGTTGTCCACTCCCCAAGCCTTTTCCATGCTCGGTAATGTTTTTATTCAAGTTTTTCACTCTGCGCTCAAGGGTGCTCTTTGGTACCGAAAATACTTTTGCTGCTTTTAAATATCCATATTTGCCACTTGAAACCGATCTGATTGCTTTCGCCATTCCATCCTCGGACCAAGACTGACGAGTTGTTTTCCGATTTGCCATATTTGCTAATGGTACTTGATTCTGAAATAAAATAAACCAACATTTTTCATCGCAATTATTGTATTCAAATTAAAAAAGAAAACGAGCATTATGTTTCTAAAATGGGATACATCCCGTTTTAGAAAGACATGCCGTGTCCCATTTTATCAATACATCACAATAAAATAAATAATGCCTGCACGTTTTCCATAAAAGAATATAACCTTAAAATTTAATTCGTCAAGTGATCGTGTATATTCTAGCAACTGGTAAAAAAATTATCGCCCTGATCTCATCGAACATAAAGACAAAAATCTTACGTTTGTAGATTTTTACAAGAAATATGTTAAAAACTTTAGAGACTCACCTAGCGACGTTTTACCGGTCACGATTCTGGTCAAACTGCTGGAGGTTACTTATAAGCTGACACTAAGTATTAGATCCATTGAACAACGGATGGCGCTTCATGTACTAAAAAATAATGAGGGTATCCCATTTTATCAGAGTATCCCATTTTAGGCGAACTTCCCCTACTGGAGTAGAGTGTTTTTTTCTTCCTTTTCCTCCCTAGTTGAACAAGTAACCATTCGTTCTCATAGAGTAACAGCAACAAAAAAATGTAATGTTTTTAAATAATGGATATTGGACTGCACTGACTCACTTTGTTAAATCAATTCCACCTTCAATTTGTTGAGAATGTTACCCCGAACAAAACCCTTTCAATCGGTTCTTTTTATACACCGGATAAACATCCTAATAATATTTTTTTAAGTATTCATTGAGTTATGCAACTGGCCTGCTTTGTGTCGATATTTTGTTCTTCATAGTTTATTCATATAAACTTTTATTGTCATCCGCATGGAATGCCTAACAATTGATGGTGTTATATTGTCTAATTCATACAATCATCAATGCCACATAGTGTCCAGTAATGCTTTCCGGAAATGTCGAATAGCTGGTTATTTTCAGGGTAATTTCTGTTATGACGTGTGAAATATTAAAAAATTATAAATGTATTAGCGTGGTCGTAGTCAATATCATTATGATTCCTCAGGATAAAGCAGAGTTATAGAAGAGGTGATAGATACATGAAATTTTAAGTCGAACGTCGGAAAAAAAATAATCGCAAGATGTCCTAAAAACAGAATCATCTAATTCACTTGAAATTCCCACAAAATTTAACGCTGATTCCAAAAATGTATGATTTTTATATGATCATGGCATTAAAATGGATAGACCTTAAAAAAATTTATTTTCTGAATGATAGCTGAATTCTCTTGAATGTATTTCACCTAATTTCACCCCAAAAATTAATTTCTATCGGGAAGGAATGAATGAATAAAATAATGAGAATTTTGAACTCGTAATTGTAGAGGTTCCGTGAAAAGCCTATGAAATATTAATTCGACCCGAATCTGATTTCAAATTTCGCGTGCATATCCAGGAAAAACAGATTGACGAATATGAGTAAAAAAATCATAAAATCATAATATTTTTTGAAAGAAAATGACTTCCTCAACTCCATGTATGGTTGAAGGACTGAATCTGCAAATGCCAATCGGTTCAAAATGATGAAGTTAGTAGATTTTGTGAATTTCTAGTCGATATCGAAAAACATTGCTTGAAAGGAGTACTATGAATCCACACTCCACACTCCACACTCCACACTCCACACTCCACACTCCACACTCCACACTCCACACTCCACACTCCACACTCCACACTCCACACTCCACACTCCACACTCCACACTCCACACTCCACACTCCACACTCCACACTCCACACTCCACACTCCACACTCCACACTCCACACTCCACACTCCACACTCCACACTCCACACTCCACACTCCACACTCCACACTCCACACTCCACACTCCACACTCCACACTCCACACTCCACACTCCACACTCCACACTCCACACTCCACACTCCACACTCCACACTCCACACTCCACACTCCACACTCCACACTCCACACTCCACACTCCACACTCCACACTCCACACTCCACACTCCACACTCCACACTCCACACTCCACACTCCACACTCCACACTCCACACTCCACACTCCACACTCCACACTCCACACTCCACACTCCACACTCCACACTCCACACTCCACACTCCACACTCCACACTCCACACTCCACACTCCACACTCCACACTCCACACTCCACACTCCACACTCCACACTCCACACTCCACACTCCACACTCCACACTCCACACTCCACACTCCACACTCCACACTCCACACTCCACACTCCATACTCTACACTCCACACTCCACACTCCACACTCCACACTCCACACTCCACACTCCATACTCTACACTCCGCACTCCCCCACTCCGCTCTCTGCTGGACAATAGCAGCTCGTCGTGCTCCTCGAGCTAGTAAATATGCCTCTTGATTGGCGATATAACCTGTGTGACCTATTATCCATGCTATGGACAGTCTGTTTTGGCTGCCCGACTCTTATAAGTTCACCAAGCAATCCCAAATGAGTTTGTAATTAATCTGCGTCGAGCTGATTGCTTTTATAGCCGCTTGGTTGTCGAAGAATATGACATTGGTGTCTTCGTCAAGCTTTTGCCTTAGTTAATCTCCTGGACAGTGAGTATTGCTACAACTTCTTCCTGGAAGATCGACAAGTATTTACCTATGCACAGTGAGCCTCTTGTTTGTCTTGGCTAGATGTATGCCGGCCCCTACACCATCCTTGGATTTCGAGTCGTCTTTACAGCATGCCATTACTGCCTATTGTAACTAATGTGGAGTTCTTCTCAAAGCTATACTTGAGAACCTCCTTAACCGATGGCATTCCAATTATTATGGTGGTGATTTCCAATTCTTTGTAGGTATAGCTTGTTGGCTTATGGACGCTCTTGCACTCTGGTCAATCTATTGTTGATTAACCTGCTTTCGACTTGTATGTAGACATGAAGTGGCTGTCAAAAAAGCTTTTGGATGCCAAAAAGCTTTCAGTTGAAAACTGTCTACCTTGGAGTAGATGGTGAATTTGAATTTTTGGAGATTCTGAATTCTACCGAACTCATGGAAGATGGCTCGTTTTGAGAGAGCCATGGCAAAGGAAGTTAGAATCGTCTGAACTTATTATTACCTCTGAATCCTGTGTTTTTTTAAACGCAAAAATTCTGGTCCAAAATTTGCGAATATCAGATGGAAAATTCATTGTGAGAAATAGCTTCACGTTCATAAAAAACAGTAGACCATTCGAAAATGAGAATTTCCGCTGAAAATAGAACCAGACAAAACATCTCAATGCGACCATAATATAAAACGACCATTATTGTCGTCAGTATCGGAGTTGAATAACGCAAAAGCTTCCAGAATGAGCTTTGTTCTTGCAAGCTATAGGAAGAAACGTAAAAGTCATACAACAACGAGCTTTCCGAATGGAAAAAGGTGCATTGTTGTCAGCGAGCGCGTTCTCTAGAGGATTCATTCTAAGAAAGGACTGTGGCTGCTATTTTCTGAAAAGAATGTTGCTGGTGCTTTCATCTCGACTATTCGTCTCTCCAGTTTCAATGAAAAATTATTCTTGTGTAACGACAATGCGAGATATCACGAAATAGTCCTTGCAAATTGTTGGATATTTCACGAAAGATGGTAATTAGGGAGAGCAAGGTCTTTTCTGTTTTATAGATAGATACTATACATAGATTTTATTGTGTCCAAGGAAAACAGTCATATCATGAAAACGATATGCGATAACAATAATTTTTATGAGTTTCTAATAAATACGATACAGAATACGGATGATGAAATATTATTAACGCCAAAGAAGAAGAAAAAAACCTTTTTTTAAATAATTCAAGAATAAAAGCTGCGAAACTAAGAACAATTACGGCGAGTTCATCATACAAGATTATTAGGGCTTTGAATGGGAGAATTTAATCCATAGTACCAATGTTTCAAGCCTTCACAAAGAGGACAGTAAAATAGTATATGCTGAAGAGATTCATCAACAAGCATATTAAAAGTACAATAGATTTTCGACTCTTATTTTGTATGCCATTCCACCAAAATAAGAAGTTCGACGGGCTCTCAAAGGCTCGAAGAACTTTGCTGCTCCAGGCCCTGATGGGCTGAACTATTGGTGGAAAAAAATTCCATGTACCCACCACCATCCAGCAAGAGTGTTCAACTCATGAAAAGCAAAATCTGGAATTTGGGCAAATTCACCAAGGTCTAAAAAAATTATCATGATCTTTCTTACTTGAAACAATCAGTAAAGAAATGAGTAGGACAATAAAGAATAAAGTGAAGTGAAAGGGAACATAACTTGGAAATTTGTGTTTGTTTACCTTTTGATGTCAGACTGGACTTTGAAATTACTGAAGTTAGATGAATGATTTCTCAATTTTTAAACAGGGTGTGAAGTTGAACCTCAAGTGATTTGAAAATGAAATGTAATGATGAACTTTTATTTATCTTTCAGGTGCCATAACCATCGAGGATTCATCAGAAGGTCTTCTCAACTATTGAATTGATTCAAAATGTAATTTTAATTGAATAAAGTTTATGAATTAAGTTCATGTTACTATCATCATAAGTTAAATAAAGGGAATGAATAATACTGTAATTATAAGTTAACAGAATGAAATAATGATGCCCCAAACTATTTTTTCTACTCCCGTATGTGAATTACTAACGTCACACATCGATAAAAATGTGTAAAGCTTCATTTCACGAATCGGTGTGTGAAGTGCCATGCTTTTCTTATGGAATTTATTTCACGCACCGGTGCCATAAGAGTCAATACAAATTCACACACCGGTCGCTGGTCTAGGTAGCGGTGGCGAGAGAAATTGACAAATATGACAGTTCCCGCAGAGTGAAGTTCAGAGTTACATCAGTTGATAGACCTTAAATAGTAATTAATTACCCTCTGAATTAATAAATAGTACGACGAAATTTTGATTTAAACCGATTAGCCGTGTATTTCACGCAAATTCCTGATGGACAGCATTGAACTCCTCCAAATATAACGTTAGCAGCCAGTGAAACAAGTTCATCGTTATTGCCACAAAAATCGTTGGGAATTTACGAAAACACTTTGAAAAAGTTTATGCAATGGCGCAATACAAACAACGTCCAATCATTCTCCGAAAGGGTAATATTAGCCTACCTATCTGAATTATCAACAAAGGTTAAATCTTCTACCTTATGGAGTCACTACTCAATGTTGAAAAGCACCCTTAGTGTTAAGTACAACGTACAAATTGGTGATTATCCGAAAGTTCGCGCTTTCTTGAAACGGAAAAACGAGGGATACATTCCTAAAAAATCACGCGTTTTGGAAAAGGAACACGTATTAAAATTTCTCAAAGAGGCACCCGATGAAAAATGAAGTCCATTTGTATAAATATCGATAAATACTAATCTTTAAATTTTTAGCTTATTTTGTTGTTCGGGGTAGCTGGAGCCCAGCGCAGAGATGAGCTCTATAAATTAAAAATGGATGACATCCAAAATTTGGGAACAGTTCTTATTGTGTCAGTTAATGATACGAAGACTAAGATTTCTAGAAAATTTACTGTGACTGAATACTTGGACATATATCACAAATACGTGGCTCTTCGTCCCAAGGATTATGCCGAAAATAAATTCTTTATTAATTATCAACGAGGGAAATGTACTCGGCAAGTGATTGGTATAAATAAGATAGGAAAAGTCCCTTCAGAAGTTGCCACATTTTTGAAACTCCCCAATCCCAACGAATTTACCGGGCACAGCCTACGGCGTTCATCTGCGTCTTTATTAGTCGAAGGTGGAGGAGATCTCCTAACACGGCGGCTGGAAATCATCCTCAGTGGCAGAAGCCTACGTGGAAGAATCCCTAACTAAAAAGATAGATGTCTGCAATAAAAACTCAACAACTGAGAATAATCGTAGTTATGTTGTCAATACCAACAGTACAAGCAGCACTAATTTTGTAGAGAAAGAGAAAGTAAATGTACATTTTGACAATTTACAAAATTGCAATATAACTGTTCATAATAATTATTATTGTAATAAAGAAAATTAGTCAAATTTTCCTTTAATTCAATCTCTAAATAAAAGGTCGTAGAAAAAGTATAGTGTGCACCACGTGCGTGAAGACTTTTTTACGCTCGTGCGGATTGTGAAAATCGCCTGCGGCTCGTTCCACAAACTTTCACACTCGCGTAAAAAAGTATACTTCACGCACTAGATACACAATATACTATTATATTCTCTATGAATTCATAGATAAAATTGAGCCGTAAAAACATTCCGGGTTGCTTTGTCGAGGGGCGAACAGTGCTCATCCCCAAAAACAGACCGATAACATGCTCGAACGTATGTTATAAGATGTTCACCCACATCTTATGTAAGCGAACACTCTCCGCAGTTGAGTCGGTGTATGAACGGATATATGAGATAAGAAGGTCAAAGAAGAAGGTCGCTGGCTGCAAGGAGAACCTGCTGATCGATAGATGCATCACGCAGGACTCCGTGCAGTATAAGCGCAACCTTTCAATGCCCTGGATCGATATCGCAAGGCATTTGATACTATATCGCATGATTTGAGATGCCTTGCGGTACCCGATCGAATAGTGAGATGCATTGAACGCTTTGGAGGATTCGCTTCACAATAACATCTGGTCAAGTCAGAGTCCAAACAGAGCAGGCCATCTTCAGAAGAGGCATGTTTCAAGAAGACTCCCTCAGCCTTCTTCTCTTTTGCATCTCACCATTTTTCGATGTACTACGGAAAACCCGCAGATACAACTGCGGCACCCCCAGTAACCGGAGGCATAAGGTCGCCCATCTGTTTTAGATGGATGACTTCAAACTTTATGCCTCCGGAGAGAAGGACCTGTATCAGTCCTTGAGGGTGGTGCAAGAGTACACGCATGCTATCGGAATGGATTTTGGGATCGACAAATTTTTCATGATTCATCTCAAAAGAAGACGATGCGAGAAATACAATCAATCAATCAATCAACAATATGCTTTATTGTCTAAGAAAATGTACTTATTGACAAAACGTTAAACTATACTATTATATATAAAAGAGAGTGACGAAATCAATATGTAGGTAAGTAGAAATATAAAGATTGGTTTAAAATAGAAAATCAATAAATATGCAAGAATATAGAAAATAACAATATTTAATGTTACAAACACGTTAAAATGATAAAAACTTTCTAAATGATTTCGGAGAGGACATTCAGCTGATAGACGAAAGCATTCTACATCATAGGGGTGAAACAACAAAACACCCAAGAGGTTAGTACTCTTAAAAACTCTCTCTGCGGCAAGTATCAGCATAAACTTTGACAGACCTGGTCATCAAAACTGTCGGGGAAAAACAAAGTTACTGCAACTGATATGCTTATCGTTCCGATTCCACTTTACTCCTTTGGGGTAATGAAATGGACTCAGAAAGAGCTGCGACAAATCTACGTAAAAACTCGCAAAATGATGCATCTTCATAGGAGCTTTTTTCCTAAATTGTCCGTTCCACGGTCAAATTTCCCCAGAAAACGGGAAGGCCGTAGAATTTTGAGTTCGGAGTTTCTACATAACAGAATGGTTTGGACTGGAGCCTGTGAAGTTAACAGGCGTTCAGATCACTTTTTGTGCTTGGTAAGCAGGCTTGGAAACTGCAGGATTCGGAGCATTTCTCTTCGAGGCAGCAACCCCTTCAGCCGATGAACCCAGTCTCGTATTCGACAATGAACGGACGAACCCAAACTCTGTCACCGAGTTGGAATCCGTCCAGCAAAAAGCCCACGTGAATGCTGCGGAGTGTGATAGGCTCCTACAGCTACATAAGAATAAGCCAATGCATGGGGTCTCCTTCAAGAACATTGAAGACCTTGGCTTATCCAAAAATCTGACTTTTGCATTTCTCAGGTCAAGTGGGCTGAAGTCGGAAACCAAGGGATTCATAATGGCCTGCTAGGATGGTGTCTTCAACACCCTCGTCTACCGCACTTGATGACTAATATAGAGGTCCCTGACACTAGCAGAGCGTGTCGTGGGGCAGCTGAGATCATAATATTTGCTGTCAGCCTATCCTGCTTATGAGGTCTCAGCCTACATCCATAGGCATAACGCGGCGCTACGAGTGTTGTACTAGAGGTAGTGGATTTTCTCAAGACCTATGACTCATACCGCCGCAGAGAAATTTACGTTTCGGCAGTCGTCTACTGAACGTAGGCTGTTATAGGCTAGGCTAGGCTATTATAGTGAAGTAGTTGAGTCAATGTTTTCGGTTTCCATTTCAATACTTTTATGAGTTGTTGTCTGTAAGCGACGCGCAGTTATTGGTGATGTATTCACTTATCAGCTTCAGGAAAACCTACAGCACCACCCCATACTTCGCAATGCTTCCAAGTAGGCCTTATACCAAATGTAAAATAATCATAAGGTAACTGTCATTCTGGAGATGTTGTGCAATTCTGATATAAGATGTTTGGAACAGATTGATAACTGATGAAGCAGAGTAATCATCAGATCTGATGTCACCATGAGGCTCAAGTTTTTGCCGCAGCTTTTGTTTCGAATATTTTCCTTCACGCCGCAGGTAATTATACCAGGGTTCGGTTCAAATACGTCATTGTCGGAATGAGGCGCGATTCCATGCACAGCACAATATATCACAAGCAGTAAATTCATTAGGAATACGGGCATTATGGCCCCATTCACGCCACCATACGCGCTCGATTCTAAGATCCTGCAATGCCGTCAGGAGCATTTCATTTGCATGATAAATTCTCTCCACAAACTCGAAATGATAATACGATTTTAGCGATGAAAGGTGAAAATAAATTGATTTCACGCTCCCGGTGACATATTAATGCACATATTAAGATTTGTGACGTGCCGAAACGTCGAGCCAGCTCGGTACTGGTTGGAATTCGGGGATTTTTCAGTGGATGTTTCTTGGGACGGATGTTGGCAATAACGGATGGCGGCGATGAATGGACGGAGAGCACACCTAGAAATTACGTGATGACATTAGTAGGTGGGATCATGCATTTAAGATGGATCCGAAAGCGATTTGAAGAATGAGCTTGTGGAAATGGGATTGAGTCCTTTGTGCGAGGCGTGCTTGCCTGTAGCGTGTTCATTCGGGAAAATGGGGTTCTTACTTCTGCCTGCGTATTATTAGCGGGGCATTTTGAAATTCGGTGGGGCTGATAGTATGCCGAACTGAAATTATAGAAGGACTAATAGACGGCTGTTTGCGAAAAAAAAAACAACCTCAAAAAATATTCGTGAGTATTAGTAATGAGTCATTAATGAGTATGGGCCGTGATGGTAGAGCGCTCGTCTCACAATCATAGGGTCGTGGGTTCAAAGCCCAGCACGGCCATCGGTTCCGGATCTTTTCATTGCTCGCACAAGCTCCTAGGAGCTTCTGAGGGGTTTCCTCTTTCTGAAAACCTGGAAGATTCGTAACAGAATAACAGAATAAAAGAAATGAAGCGTTAAAGCTTTGACCGCAATAAAAAATTAAGTACACATTTAACTCATAAAATATATACTTGCACTGTACTGTTTGGAACCTTTGTGGTGTAGTAATGAATATACTGGAGTTTTATCCCAACACCAAACCACTATTTTCAACACCTCGATACGTGTTTCGGTCACCAAGTGACCATCTTCAAGAGGAGGATTAATCTTCCTCTTGAAGATGGTCACTTGGTGACCGAAACACGTGTCGAGGTGTTGAAAATAGTGGTATGGTGTTGAGATAAAGCTCCAGTATATCCATAAAATATATAACAAACGCTACTTTATAATTGAATAGCGTTTTGCCACGTCTAATACGACCGATCTGAATCGTTGTGAATGTTAAATATACAGTGTGTTTCACTTCTCATGGAAACACCCCTGTATCTTCTGTAATTTTCAACGTAGAACCATGAAATTTTCAGGATTGATAGATTCAATAGAAATGAACTCGCTGCAGAAAAGGTGTCATCCTACGTGATATACACTGCACGAAAACAGCGATGGAACTACACATTTTTCCAGAAACTTATATTAGAGGGCAAAATTGGCCAAAAATTCCTTAGAAATCGTGTTTAGGATCCCCGAATTACTGCTACTACCTGTCTCTTGAAAAATGTTCAGTCCTGAAAATTTCAAATTTGTTTCACTTCTCATGGAAACGCCCCCGTATCTTCCGTAATTTTTGACGTAGAACCATGAAATTTCCAGGATCGATAGATACACTAGAGATGACCTCTCTGCACGAAAGGAGTCATCATCAGTGAAGTATTGAATTTTTCAAAACTGAATTTTTTTCAGGAGACAAATGTATTAGTAGTAATTTGGGGATCCTGAACATGAATCCGAAGGGATTTTGGGCCAATTTTACTCCCCACTATTACTTTCCGGAAAAACGGGTGGTTTTATCGCTGCTGGCGAGCAGTGTATATCACGTAGGATGACCCCTTTCGTGCATAAAGTTCATCTCTAGTGTATCTATCGATCCTGAGAATTTCATGATTTTTCTTCAAAAATTACAGATGATACGAGGGTGTTTCCATGGGAAGTGAAACACACTGTATAATTATGATATCAATAAAGAGTGTCATAAGTCCCTTTGGACATTCTAGATTCTATATTTCCCTCTACCTTTCACAAGTAAAAATATAATGGAAAATGCTAACATATATACGTGTATCTATTTATGAAATGAGAACTGAACCATATTTTACTTATTCATGCCATTACAAATAATAATAAATGTACAATTTTGAAATGTGCCTTGAAAATTACTTCCGCCACTGGAAACAATGTAAGATGTATATTATTTTTGTTTGAAGCTCAAAAAAAATCTTTCAATACCTTCAGGACGCAAAGACATATAAACTCATAATAAAGGCAAAGCGGAAAACTCTTCTTCATCCACAACTGTACATTTGTTTTATATACCAGTTTTACTTTTCGGTACGTTCACTACCATAACAGAGTCCCGGTTCTCTATATCCGATATTTTCATACAAAAAAGTTCCTGACTTCTGCATCCTCCGAAATAACCCAGAATCAAAACAACCTATGACAAAAAACGGATAAATACACACAAAAAGGAAAATAAGAAAAAATTACCTTATACAATAAATGCACAAGAGTTTGACAAAATAATTTTTTTCTCGAACACCAATACAGATAAGTATAAGAAATAATATGGGAAAGTTATAAGTAATCCTGTAAGGATTCCAAATATTATATAATATACAGGGTATTTCATTCGAAATATCGAAGAAGCTTCTACTTTCTGATGCAAGTGGCAGCATTGTATCGATCAAACTATTCCTGCAGATACTCCTAATGTTCCATCTATCGTGAAACACCCGGTCTTCCAGAATCCAGCACAAGAGCATCCCTGTATTCCTCCACCAATATTAACAAATCAATCGCAATCAGCATAAAAATAATTATTTCCCGACTTGATTGAGTTGCACACTTGAGTATTCTTTGGCAGGCGCCTTGGGAAAGCTTTTGTGCTTTTGTAATAGACGTCTTCAGAGTTGCAATCGGGATAATGGATGCCAACGGGTGAGCTGTAAAAGGGATAATTGAAAAGGTTTGTAAGGTCTATGTAAATTTTATGAGCTTGCCTCAGTACTCATAGTATAACTGAAGTGTATATTGGTCGATGTGCGCAATAAGATGCGATATAGTGTCGTTGGAGTGGCTAATAGGTATTGGGAAATTAGTTGATTGGAGTGAAAGCATGGATATCCAGAGGCGTCAACATGTGTCGCAGGCATTTGAATGGATTAGGATGTGTTCAATTTCCAAGCTGCCCACATGAAAAAATCAAATATGGAACTGACATTCATAATCTGGACTTGAAATTTAAAAACCAGCTCACAGAACCTCTGCTTATCGTGGTTCCTTCTCATACAATATCACCTGGCTTGTCAACCGGTTATCCAATAATCTGGAAGGTTTAGAAAACGGTTATTTTGATCTTCCCCAAAATGAACTTTTGAATGTATTGATTTAGTTGTTTAGTTATTGTAATTCTTGCAAATGTGTCTGAGCCTTTGAAAACGAAAAGACATTTTTTTATGTGTTGATTCACCTATTTTAGTTACTCCTAGGTGTTTTTTGTTTCACATAGGTTGAATGGAAGAGCAACCTCTGAACACTTCTCTCTAACAACGTATTCAGAAATTGAATTTCTGCCTTCTGAGGGCCGGTTTTTCAATGTACTTTAACTTCGAGCTAAATTTAACTCATGGTTAGAATGTGGGTCGATTCCTTCATTTAGTAAATGTCATATTCATTCTAACCACGAGTCAAAGTTAACCGGGAATCAAAGTACGCTAACACGACATTGATAAACTGGCCCTGATAGGTACAAGCGTGTGATTTTGTCTAAATAATTTACTCTGTGAACTTGATACTTATAAATAAAAACTTTTTTTTTATCCATCAGGAATTTACCAGTCAGGCCCTGTCGATATTTAGATAGATTTTCTTCCTCTTTTCGAAAGATGCTCGTTTCGCTAGGGTTCTCTCCGTATTCCTCGCGTCGTCCTCTTTTGTGATGAACCGTCGCACATTTGTCGATCCCACATTATTTATCGTAATTGAATATAGTATTGTTTAAGGTGGATCAGGAAAAATGAAGAAACATCAATAGAGCAGCAAGTCTTCTACACAATTGAGATATATTTTGCTGTGGAAGTTTTCTTTCTTTGACAAATCACGGATATTCCTAATTGAAATCCTATACTTCCCCAACAAAATATAATAAACGTTCCTGACTGTGCCTCATAAAATTCGGCAGTTTCCTTGTACCTACCTCACACATGATTAATTTGAATAGATTTTTATCTAATTTCAATTAACAATTCAACTATGACCAGAAGTCATCGAATAAAACATTCGGTCTGAATAAGAAATACTTTCATGGAACCGTATCGAATCTAACGGATAAGCAGAAAGAGCGGAATGCTATTTCAGATTCAATCAATCACAAATACAAGATGTATTGACAATAGCCGTTCTTGATTAGGCGAACGAGAAGGGAGCCCATTGTTAACATCCAGTTTGGGATTTTAATCAAGGGGGTATCTTCTTGATGATATGTCAAATTGAATGAACGTTCTCCTCATGATATCCTATAATCACAAACAGATTTTCAATTGGCAGACGGTGTGTTCAAACGGTCTGTTGTTTTTTGAATGAGCGCTATAAACAATATTATGGTGAGGATGGTGATTGAATTGTGTCTCACAAATAGTGAACGACACTACTTGCAACCCATAAACCCGTACAAACAACAGAAAAGAACTACTGTCCCCTACCACTGTAGAATTATATCTGTTAGGTTCTTGACAAAGTTTTCTACCAAAACTACTTCGCAGGGCTGGCTCTCTAAATCCTAGAGCAACACTATTTTTCTATCTAAATGGTGGAAGTATGGAATTCGAAAGCAATGACGTTGGTACATAGGATTTTTTGAAAAATTGAAATCGGATGATTTTATACTTTTCAGGGGTCTACTCCTTTGGACTTTTTTCGATTTTTCTAATTATTTAAATTATATCGATTGACCCAAAATTCACAGATTACACTAATTTGATCATTCTGAATTGATTGGAGTTCGCAGAATTGCTCTATTACAAACCGTTCTCGGGTTAAACAAAAAAATGTTTCTTCTTTTTTTTGTATTTTTAAAACTAAACCTTTTTTGTATATGCTCACTGAATTTGAAATCCATTCCTAGTCAAATATAGATTTGGTAGGCTCATTACAGAACTTTTAAAATTATTTTTCAAAAATTTTTTATTTTTCATTTTTCTCGCCCACAAACGAATCCGGACGATTTGATTTCTGATTATGCATCAAAAATTGAATTCAATCTTTTTTCGAATTTTATTTTTGAAATGTTATTCGAAAGAAAAATCAAGAAAATTTGGTCTTGTATAAATGTGATTATTTTTAAAATGTACTTCAGATCAACATACATACAACTCAAGATCATCAATTTCCTTTTGAGTCTCATAGTATTTTTATTTTCGAAAGTAGTTTTTTGCATTGGGCAACTTAAACTGAACTAAAGCCCATTCGAATTGTTCTATAAATTATTAAAATAATATAGAAAACTTAATACATTTTGTTCTGACAAAATTCTAATATATTCTAAAATATTCCCGCAATGTCTTGGAAAGTGGATTCCTCGGCTAGTATCAAATATCAGGTGACCTGCATAATTTATTTATTATTATTGTTCAGCGGTGCTGGACATCAGCCGAAATGCAGGTAGAACTCTTCTGCACCACAATGTCATGTCTACTATATCACGTGAGTATTCCAGATCATCTGATGATCTCCTGGAGATTTCTCAGGAGGTTTCTCTATTGGACGATATCTTCTGCACTGTAGTGTCGGAAGATGTCCATCCTCACGAGTTTCAGAGCTTCGCGTTCAAATAGTACGGATCCTTCTCATCTACTTTCGTCGTATTTTATTTCTCTTACAATGGAAAAACGGATCTATTTTGCATAATAGGTTCAAATATACCCTTTTCTATCATTACCTCCACGCCGCTGTACGTAGTAACTGCATCCGATGCAAAATTGACTCAGGCTTTTATAAATCCCGATTGATTGACATTTCCATTGGAAAGTTTCTTTTCATTCTTGTTTTAACGTTCTACAAGAATGTAATTTAACAGTTCCATCGAAACGCTACTACACACACTCTTGTGCAACGGTTTTGATTTCTTTGTACCGACTCAAAATAAATTGGAAACTCTCCAACATTCACCAGCCTTTCATCGAGGGGCTCGACTTTCATGTCACTCTATAATGAATTCAATTAAATCAGGTATAAGCTGAATTTTAGTTTATTGACAGTTGAATATGTCTCGTTACACGTATGGGTGATCAATGGGCGTTATTGATGAATTATTTCCAGTAAAAAAGATTACGGGAGAGGTCAGTTTTGGAATGAGAATGTTTTCAATGTGTCGACCAGTGAAATACTCTACGAAAAACGAAAAATTGCAGTAAAGTTATCAGAAACACAGAAGTGTATGAATTCTAAAACTTGGTTATCAATCTGCTATTATAATGGATGGGGGTAGGCAGTTCCGAAATAAACACAAATTATTTTTTAGGCGATATTGAACTACCAAGTACCATAGCTTAGGAAAATTGTAAGCATCAGTAGAAGACTTGCAAGAGTTCTTATACCATAGCGTACATCAAAGGAAGAATTAATTTTCAGGACACATTTCAAAATGATATGGTTCAGTTTTGATTTCATAAATATACAGGGTGTTCCAAATTAAGACGGCACCATTGCCAAATCCGTTATTATTGATGCTACGAATTCGGTTGAATGAACAAACTAGTAGCATTTTTAATAGCCTTCTCGATGCCGAAAACAAAAAAAAATCGACAGTCGCGTTTTCAGAATATTTCATAAAATGATATTTCCTTCAATGGAATACCCTATATTTTTTCATGTATTTCGATTCGTAATAACATTCTCAACAACATATCTCATTTGACTTTTTTTCGTAAAGGTGAAAATAGTTTTATCAATAGGAAACATTTCTAACAAACGGATTTGATAATGTGCTATAAAATATCGAGTAAATGTTCAAAAACACCGCCTTCTTGTTGAACACATATTTGGGCCCTTCTATTGACACTACGTGTGGCATTCAACACAGTTTGGCCATCAATTCTATTAAGTATAGTTTCAATATAATTTTTCAGTTCATCTACATTATGTTTCATTTTGTACACCTCATTTTTCCGAAATCCCCCAATATAAAAATCTAGAGGTGTCATGTCTGGTAAACGAGGGGGCCACTTAACATGACCATTTGTAGCAATCCATCTGTTTCCAAAACAGCCTCGCAGCATTCTCTTTACGCCACTGACATTATGTGCTGGTGCTCCATCCTGCTGAAAATAGATCATCTGACGAGCCTCCAGATCAAGATCATCGAAAAAGTCTCCAACACTCTTGTTAATAAATTAATGTAACGGAGTCCGTTCAAAGAACCATGGTAGAAAAATGGACCTAAATCGTCTTTGCGGAGCGGATTGTGGGGATGGACTAGAAATGGATTATGTCTACTCCAATAATGAAAATTCTTTCTATTATACTTCACACGATTTGAAAAATTAGCCTCATCGCTCCGTATAATATTTCTATAGAAGTTTGGATCTTGTCTGCATTTATTCATAGACCACCGACAAACCCCCAATCGTCTCTCAGGATCACCAGGTTCTAGTGTATGCACTGGTCTTAACTTACAAGGAGAAATCTTATGTTTCTCCAGAATTCGTTGAATACCAGACGGTGGAACAGCTATTTCTCTAGATTATTTGGATATACTTCAAAGTAGGATAAAAATAAATGTCAATTTCTGTATCTTCAGATATTACAAAACGTTTTTTAGGTCTCTTCTTCTCAAAAACTTTTTCATTGTTCCTGAATCGACGATGAAGCACAGCAAAAAAACGCCGATTAGGTAATTCACCATCGGGGAACGAATTGCTGTAGTGTTGGAGCGCCCTTGCGCTATTTTTCTGGCAAACCAAGTAGGATTCTAACATATCACATTTTTCTTGATGGGAAAACGGCATTTCGAAAAATATTCGAACAGTAGTTGACAGTTACAATAATTTATTGTCATGATATACTCGAGAATATTTGACAAATAGTATTTCAACAAAGTTTCAAGGCAACTTGATTGCTCATAATAATTATGTTTTATCGAATCAAACACATTTTTTCCAATCTCATTCATATGACCCTCCAGTATTTTCTGTTCTGTACAAAAACGTCTTCAAAGTTATCATTACAGCAGACATATTTTGATTCACAAAATAAATGCGGCAAGCGGAATGGCTTTAAGATGAAATCATCGTTTTGTACATTAACAAAGATTTTTTTTGTATTAGTGAAAGAATTAAATATTTATGAGCTTTGTTGTTGAGAATGTTATTACGAATCGAAATGTATGAAAAAATATAGGGTGTTTCATTGAAAGAAATATCATTTTATGAAATATTCTGAAAACGCGACTTTTAATTATTTTTTTTGGTTTCGGCATCGAGAAGGCCATTAAAAATGCTACTAGTTTGCCCATTTAACCGAATTCGTAGCATAAATAATAACGGAGTTGGCAATGGTGCTGACTTAATTTGGAACACCTTGTATACACATAAAGTGGATAGAATATTTTTGATTCGATTCCGAGAGCTCACCATCCGTAGACATCGCTGTTTCGTTGTTACCAACTCATCAGTATGGCTTTATGCTTGCTCAGAATATGTGTCAAAGTCGTAGAAAATCATCTACTTTTGGATTCCATGGCTCGTTTCAAATTGAGTTTCAAACTAATGACTCTAAATGTCACAAGTTACTTTTTATATACACACACATATATTAGCATTTCTTATTTTATTTTTACTTGTGAAAGGTAGAGGAAAATATAGAATCTATAATGCCCCAAGGTAGTTATGACCCTCTTCATAGATAGCGTAACTATGGCGATATAAGCTTATAATATCCCAGTCAGAAATGAATAAAATTTCTAGTGAGGCATTAGAAAAATGAACTATTATCTGTGTAATGTCGTAAGTTTGTTCTTTCCTTGAACCTGTGATACACTATTCCGTATCAAACACCCCATTATTCAAAAAGTATCCTGCTTTCCAAATCCGAATAATGCCCGCATTTGACAATACATTGATACACATTCGAATGGAAAACCATTCCCGTCTCCATCCCGCGATTCCGCATTTTCGACCGTTATCGACGTAGCCGAGGCATATTCTTTTTAAAATATGTCAAATGCACGGCAACCGGGCTTTTGTCGAAGTGTCTCGCCGACGCCATTGTGGACGTCACAACGGCTTTCATTATGTAAGTTGGCGTTGAAGGAGCTTCAGAAATAATGCAGATATTGGTAATGGATTTTCGACGCTTTCAACTTTCGCTGTTCCTGAATGCGATGGGTTTTCCGTGCACCGTAATTGGACGTACGGATTGAATGGTTGCATAATATACGGGTTGTATGTAATCAAAAAATTATATTTACTAGGACCAAAAAATTTGTCGTCTATTTCACATAATGGATCAGAGATAGAGACACCAACCTACAATATCATTTAGCTCCGAATTTTAAAAAGAACTAGGTGAAAAAACAGTATATGGCATCAAAAATTCATATTTGTTATTCAACCAATAACAGTGTATTCTGACCTAATACAATGAGAGCCAACTTGAATTAAATTTTTGATGATAATGATGATGAGACCTTGTATTTGAACAGGAACTAATGTCTCCTGGCTCAATACAATGCGAACCAACCGAAATTCAATTTCTGAGATCACTCCAAATATTGAAAGTTTGGTTGAACTCCTCTGACGACCCGACAATGACCGCTGATGATGAGAAGTTGAAATTTAGACAGGAAAAAATATCTTCTGATCCACTACAATGCGAGCCAACTCTAATTCAATTTTTGAGATCACTTCAAAATATTAAAATTTTGGCTGAATCCCTCTGACGACCCAACAATGACCTTTGATGATGAGAAGTTGAAATTTAGACAGGAAAAATTGTCTTCTGAACTACTACAATGCGAGCCAACTCGAATTCAATTTTTGAGATCACTTCAAAATATTTAAAGTTCGGCTGAACCCCCCTGTTGACACGAGAATGACCTTTCATGATGGAGAGTTGTAATTTAGATAGAAATAATGTCTGTTGACTCAATATAATGCAAACCAACTCGAAATCAATTTTTGAGATCACTTCAAAATCTTCAAAATTTGGCCGAACTCCTCTGTTGATCCGACAATGACCTTCGATGATGAGAAGTTGAAATTTAGACAGGAAAAAATATCTTCTGATCCACTACAATGCGAGCCAACTCGAATTCAATTTTTGAGATCACTTCAAAATATAAAAAAATCGGCTGAACCCCTCTGACGATCCAACAATGAGCTTTGAACCCCTCTGACGAAAAACTGTTGCCTCACTTTCTAAAGGGTCTTTGTCACTTCCATAATGGATTTCTAGAAGGATGTCCTTCTTCTGTACCTGAGTAGCACTGTCTGCCGTCTTTTTTCCCCACCATCCTCGGACTCCAGAACTCGCTCCAGGACTGTATTTTCCAGGGTAAGAGAGTTCCATTCGATCCAGAAGAATTCAACAGCTGGTGAATGATTGGCTATTTTGATTACTCTTCTTCCAGCCGATGACTAAACCAAGGTATGAAACTTTCTCTTGGTCTTTCTGAATCTTAGTGTTATTCCAGATATCATCTACTACCGTTGTTCCACAAATTGTCGACTCATTTGACTCTGCTTGTCGGAAATTTAAGAAGCAGTCATTTGATCTACGAGAGCAGCTGCATTCTTATGGCTAGTCCCCGCTCATCGTTCAATCTCGAAGTCAAATTCATGCAGTCCCTCGATCCAACAAGCTACTTGACTCTCGGGATTTTTCAGCTATGAAAGCCATTTTGGAGCTGAATGGTCAGTTCTAAATAGGAATATTTTCCTACAGACGTATTTGTAGAAATGCTTCAATTCTTTGACAGCAGATTCCGCCTGGTGACACAGTAATTGGGCGTTGGTTCACTGTGAGTTTTTCTGAGGTGACCGATGACTTTCTCCGACACTTCTTGGATCTAAGACAGGGCAGCTCCAAAGTCCAACGTTGCTGATGTCCGTGTCCAAAACAAATTTTTCGTTCGGAAGGGCATAGCTCAGAATTGGTTCGTTGAGCAATGCTCCTTTCAGCTTCCTGAACCAATCCTGGCATTCTTCAGACCACTTGAACTACGTTTGACTTTCCCTGAGCATGCTCAGTAGTTTAGCGATGTTTTTGAGCCCCAGCAATAGTGATTGCACAAGAGAACAGCGTTGAGCTCGTGCTTATTTTCTTCTACGCCCTACCCACAGTTACTTTGTATTCTGTGAAAATAATTATAATCAAGTTTGCAATACATGGACCTTAGACTACATCGCAATAATGTTAGAGTTAGAGTTTCACATAGTATTGTCTAAGGTTTTGAATCAATTTCGTATTTGTGATATACTATGATGTGATTAACATGTTTTTTTCTTTAATTTCAAATCTGAATCTATATATAAACCTTGTTTTTCAGAAACATCAGGTGGAACTTCTTCAGAATATTTTGTAAATTATTACTGACATATTTCTGTAGACACCATTTACATAGTAATACTCTGAATCAGGTCATACGTTTATGACTACTGACTTCTTTCAAAAAAAAAATAATATATAAATAAATAAGAAAAAAACTGCTTTCAACTTCAAGTCAATTGATTTAAAACACAATAGGCATGTATAGGAATTCCAGGATTCTGTTAGCTGTGTTCAACATGCAAGCTCGGAAATAGTGGAAACCAAAGAACTTAACAGATTCTTTAGAGAACGATCACACAAGTTAGTTTAGTTTTTGTTTTCAGGGCGAGTTCTATGAACATATGAATCTTCGTACAATACAGAATCAGAGCTCAATATTCTCTGATCATTTTCCAAGTTTCACTTCCCATTTTCCATTCCGTACCTCACATTCGTCCCCTAACAAAAGCACAAAAAATAATAGAAGTGGAAGCAGCATTGTTGTTATTTCATGTTTTATCTTCTTCCACAATACCGTTCATTCAACTCCACCCTCACATACAAGGGTTAAATCTTCGATTAAACTGTGGAAGGCGTCAAATATCGGAGAGTGGCGCCCCTTACTGGCATTGTTGTGAGAAAGGGGGCCTACGTAGCTCGAATTTCCATTCAGACGTTATTTTGCATGTGCTTCTGTTTGTTGTTTCTCGATGGACCCCTGCAGCAGGAAATTTGTTCCGCGATTGATGTTTGGTGGTGATATAATATAGTCATTATCGCTGATTGAAAATTAAGAGACATTCTGTTTTCGTTTGCGAAGCGATCGAATACTAAACTGGTCAACACTGGGGATTCAATGAAGTTTGACAGCGAACTAATTGAATTTAATTCGGAGGCAGCCCACAGTATTGGTCTTGGTTTCTGGAGTTATAGGATAGGTAGGAAAGTGTTGCTGAACGAGAAACGAGAAGCAAAAAGCGATAAGCGAGAAACGAGAAGCGATAAGCGAGAAACGAGAAACGAGAAACGAGAAACGAGAAACGAGAAACGAGAAACGAGAAAAGAGAAATGGGAAACGAGAAACGATAAAAGAGAAACGAGACACGAGAACCGAGACACGTGAACCGAAAAACGGGAAACCAAAAAAGAGAGACGAGTAGCTGGAATCGATAAACAATAAACGAGAAACGAAAAATGATAAACGAGAAGAGAAAGATAAATGAGAAGAAACGAGAAGCTAGGAACAGAGAACAAGAAACCAGAAACCAGAAACCAGAAACCAGAAACCAGAAACCAGAAACCAGAAACCAGAAACCAGAAACCAGAAACCAGAAACCAGAAACCAGAAACCAGAAACCAGAAACCAGAAACCAGAAACCAGAAACCAGAAACCAGAAACCAGAAACCAGAAACCAGAAACCAGAAACCAGAAACCAGAAACCAGAAACCAGAAACCAGAAACCAGAAACCAGAAACCAGAAACCAGAAACCGGAAACCAGAAACCGGAAACCGGAAACCGGAAACCGGAAACCGGAAACCGGAAACCGGAAACCAGAAACCAGAAACCAGAAACCAGAAACCAGAAACCAGAAACCAGAAACCAGAAACCAGAAACCAGAAACCAGAAACCAGAAACCAGAAACCAGAAACCAAAAACCAGAAACCAGAAACCAGAAACCAGAAACCAGAAACCAGAAACCAGAAACCAGAAACCAGAAACCAGAAACCAGAAACCAGAAACCAGAAACCAGAAACCAGAAACCAGAAACCAGAAACCAGAAACCAGAAACCAGAAACCAGAAACCAGAAACCAGAAACCAGAAACCAGAAACCAGAAACCAGAAACCAGAAACCAGAAACCAGAAACTAGAAACCAGAAAAGTCAATATAAATAAGAACAATTTCTGTTGACCTAATTTTTATTTTTTTTTTGTGGAGGAGAATCGTTATTTGTAAAAGATTTCTTTGAATTGACATTTTATTTTCAGATGGTGGAAGGTTAAAATTCCCAAAAAGATATGTCAAAGGACAAAGTTGTGATATTTACTAGTTCAATTTTTAATGAATAATAGAAACGGCTTCAAATTTATTCTGTCCCATTGAGATCGCAATATTTGCAGACATAGTACCTTGTGACAAATTTACAAAATTGGCGAAGGGCCGGTTAGCACTCCTCTACCATTTAGGTAATGCACTGCATCATTATAGGAAATAAACCCGAGCCACGACTAAGTTCAGAAACTCTGTTTACATCAATAACACCATCATTTGAAGATACAGGTAGAATGAGGGTTCAATATCATAAATAAGTTTATGGAAGAGCTAGGTTTTACTGAAATAAGTTGGCAATTTTTTATTGAAGAGAATTTGGGTAACGGTTTCTCCGTATTAATAATTTCTACTTTCATTTGCTGGCTTGAAGGTGATAGGTTGAATACAGAACAGGTAACAAAATAGTCAAGTTCTTTGATAATCGGATTGAAAAAGTTAAAAAGTAATCATCCATTCTCTAAGACTGTCTTCAATCGAAACAAGTTTAGATACGTCACTTTTATTCTTGGTAAGCGGACTTTTTTTCATTGAGAGTTCCTACTCTCATACAAATATTTTCAAAAACTTCCCAAAGTTCTTCTGCTCAGCCCTGCAGCTGTTATATTTTCCCTGATCTCGCCTATAAAATTGCGAGAGTACAACGAGTCCCCTATCTATCTATCAAGAATAGAACTATCATACTGCTATATGCAATATGGTTCCATCATCATAGATCAACTGGTGATCTGCTTGCTGTTGTTTCACAAACATGGCAAGTATTTATTGGAAAATATGATGAAACCCCGGTCATGGCAACAATTATCTCCAAGTAGTTCGATTGAGATTCCACTAATTGTAATCTTTGTTATCTAGCTCTCTCGCACAACACGTAGAGGTTGATAAAGTTTCATCGGGAACTCACTGGTGTTCCACAGGGTTTCATTCTAGCATCAACCGACACTTTTTGTTCTTCACATCAATGATTTATTGAGCTTACTTATGCCCAACGCACAATTCCACGAATAGCCTCCAAGCCGCTTTTTCTTCCAAACTAGAATTTGCTTGAAATCCGATTTCTCTTTTGACATATGTGGATCTATATAACTGATATATTTTCTCAATCAATTTGATCAACATCTTCACATCAATGTTATTATAATTATAATAACATCCCTTTCAATTGGTTGATAGAATTCTCAGACACCCTATGGCAGTTTTTCAAATAATGGAGCTCACACCTCCACCACTGATGCAGGAATACTTCAGCTCCCATTAGTCCACACAATGAAGCTTTCATCAGGATTAGTGAGACTCTCTTGAGACTGGCTTTCGACTGTTTGTTCACCACTTTCTTCGCTTCTATTAACTAAATGTTTGCGAACTGACTTCGCCTTCACGAGTCTTTTTGCTGGAAGTATACATTTAGCACATCTCAAACTATTGAATGTAAACGAATATCATCAAAATTTTAAGTTGTTATGTTTTTCATAAATAAATTCTGTAAAATATAAGAAGAATTGTGGAAAACGTAATATTCTGATTCGATTTTCGTCAGTGATTGTAGTGTCGTATACCTAACAATCGTTATCGTTCCTAAAATTTCAAGACTTACTTCATGAAATGAGTAGATTTGATCGTACAAAGCGATATTAACATGATTATGACTTTTCTAGTTTTTTACTGTCACATTGTCACCAAAAAGTGCATCCGAGTTACCACAAACCAAAAGTAACTCTCAAAGTCAACTCAACAACGTACAAATGATATTGATTGATGATTATTGATTGTACTGGAACCATACAACGTTGAAGAATTCTTCAATAGAACAATCTGAAGTAACCCACAAATTTTGACTCGCTTTTGTTCGCATTTTCTTTTGACTGGATGTTACTGTATGTGCAATAAATTTAATATTATTATTATTTTTATTAATGGCAATCATATTTTTCGTCCGACAATGCTCCTTCCATAGAAAAATCCTATTACGGTGAATCATACGGGCAATTAATATCCCTTGATCTCTTCCTTGCATCATAAATATATATCTGACCGTACAAAACAAACTACCCTCTAGACCCTCCCTTTCATAATACGGCTAATAGCCACCGGAAAAGGGTGGCGCGACCATCGCTCGGCAGCCATTTAGGATACTTCCTGACTTACCGGAAACATTAGCCGTTTGTTGTGAGGTTATGTTCGTCCATTAATCATAACTTGTTTATCGAATGGAAAGCTAGCTCTCTTTATAAGAGTGTGTTACACCCAGAAACATACCACTGAACATTCGAACTGCTTTAACATAAATAAATACAGAGTGTTGTAGTATGGCTGCCTCCATTCCAACGGATGAACATGTGGAAATATTTGCCGTGACTGGCGTGTCATTGACTCCAGTGAACACTCACACATCTGTGGGGTGAATGATTACTGGGTCCGAGTAACATGTGCCCTGAGTAGGCGTTGTGAAACAAGAATAACTGCCTTCTGCATACGTCCGGCTAAGATTTCTGCCGCAGCACGGAAAGCCGTTATAATTTTCAAATTCGAGTGTCCATCACCAAGTACCCCAATGATCAGAACCACCATTTTAACAGAATTATTTGGGTAAAGCCTGCGAAGTTCAAAGAGTATATCTCGGTATTTTGTCTTTTGCTCGATGTTGACTCAACGAGTACCTAAATGATGAATAAATGTAGTGAAATTAAAAAAGTGAGTGATATTAGAATGATATAACGAAATAATACAAATTGAAAATTATTCAATTCAAAAATGAAAACAAATTATTTCAAGCATTCAACTTTGACATAGTCACACCAAAAGGAATTAATGAACAGAATTATTAAAATTAATAGTTTATTGAGTTTAATATAAATGAAAATATATTAGAAAAACAAAAGACCAAAAATATGTTTAGGTAATTTTTTACCTGCATTGTTATAAAACAATGAAGAGATAGATATATAGAAATATTTATCCAGTCAATTTCTATTTACCAAAATAACTACTTATAAAAATAGAAATTACTAATTTTATCCATAGGATGCCACCTAAGCATAACTTGTGTTGTGAATATCTTGGGATAAATACATATTAAATTCTAACCCTGCATAATTATAAATGAATGAAAAGTTGCATAGTCTCAGTTACACACATTATAATCTATACGTAAAGATATTGAGAAAACATTTGAGGAAGAAAGGACATTCAGGTAAATAAATGTTCTAATATTCCGTAATTCATAAAAATATATTTTTTATCTATTTTTTCAATTTGTTTTTGTTCTGCAATGTTTTAAGATCCAATTGTAATTTATTGACCAATTTTCGGCCATCTGCATGCGAAGTAACAAAACTTGTTGTATTTTTCAGGCAGCCAACATTGTTGATATATCAGAAATAACACAGGCCCTAAAACAGCTCCCTGAAGTAGTCCTACTGAAATTGGCAACGGACCTGTGATAGTTCCAATAATATTCACTCTCTGCATTCGTTTGGATAAATAAACTTGAATTATACTAAGTGGAGAACCTCTTATTCCAATTTCATTGAAACGGTCGAATAATATTTCGTTATTGCCTAAATCCATGAATACTGTTAGAAACTTATTATTTGCATTCAAATTGTTCAAGACATTATTAATAATCTGGGATATGGCCTTTATTTTCTCTGAAACCAGAATGGTTGTTTGATAGTATAAAAAAACAATTCTTATCTTGAAAAATTTTTCAAACGTTTTGGAAAAGTTATTGATAACAGTGATTGTTCATCCATCGATTTGGGATAGAGCTTCAAAAAAATCATCGGTTTTTATTAAAAACTTTAGAAAAAAGTGTATCCATGAGATAATTTCTATTTATAGTAGAATTGTCAATATTTTCTTGAAACTTATTGAATAGTTAATTTTTCGTTATCGGAATATGAGTATAGTCTGATTTTCTTGTTTAATACTTTGTAATATTAGTTCTTTCCATATTTTTTTTGTAATTGTTTTCGGCAGCATCTTTTTTATTCTTGTATTAGTTTTCTATTGTTGATCTTATTGAATCATTCGAAAAATTTCTATAGTTTTTGTAATTTTTGTTCAGTTTCGTTTTCAGGTGATTCCTGGAAGAATGAATTAGTCCTTGTGTCATTCATAGTTTCAGTTTCAAAGATTGCTTTCTCAGTATAATAGTTTTTGTACATTTATCAATATTTCCTTTAGTTTCGTTGAAAACAAAATCCATAGGCAATCTTTGGATTTTTCAAATTCAACATATCACCCAATTCTTATTTTTCAATAATATCTTTTAGTTTTGCATTAATATTAAAAAACTATATAAACTTTGAATATAAAACATAGATACTCACACCTTATTCTAGTTATATGGCTGAGAAAGTTGGAAGTATAAAAGTGAGCAAAATAATTAATTATTTAATGAAAAAATAGTCTTTTAAAAAATAATTCCGAAACCGAGGCTGTGATCGTTCGTTCGAATGATCGTTTGAGTGATTTCAAAAAAGGTAACGGGCCCAATGCTGTTCCCTGTGGAACTCCATGATGCCACCGGGTCAGTTCCATCACGCAGGCCATAAACGCCTACTTAGGCCCTTGATACATAAATATCCATTACACTCGCTTTTATGACTTGGGTAAAATAGGGACGAATTTGTTCATATGAAATTATTTATGCATCTGGGCTTTCAGAGCCGAAAAGAAAACATTGGCGTGGTTTTTTTTCCTAAAATATCACAAACAAGTAGAGTATGAAACATTTTCAGTTCGGAATTATCGTAACATCAAAGGAAAATTCTACCGAACTATTTTTCTCAGCGTATCATCACTTCTTTATGTCGGAATATTATTATTGATATGGTTGTTTGCCATTTCGGTTCCAATTCGTGTTATAAATGATATTTGTTGGCACGACACACGAACATGTTTCTTTTCAGAGCTTTTGTGTTCTTTTCCGTTCCATCTAAAAGTTTTGGCTGGTAATGCGTTCAGTTCTCTGTTATATCGGTCTTTATTCTCGTTATTTATGAGACTTTGTGCTTGTGTACGACGGCGAGCTTGAATATCTGATTAATATCTCCATAGATTTAGTGTAGAAGCAAATATTTGAAATGAAGATCTCATGGAGGATTCCACACTCAGAAATGGTGTACCCGTTGTCAATCCAATGTCTTGATTGGAACCAGCTGAACCGTTAGGTGGAAGGCTGTTAGCATTTGCAGACAACAGGGACACTGGCAGATATGTAAAATAAAAAATTAAATGTCAATTTGAAAGATATAACGCAACTATATATGCTTATGAGTTTTCTAATAGAAACAAAATTGGCTGAAAATCTCAAATCTAGCACGACAGATTTAAAGAAATCCTCATATATCGGTCGTACAAAAAATATTGTAAGCATCCCGAACGCTTAGGTTTACTGGTCTCAACAATACTGTCAAGTCAACTGTCCCGATCGTTATATACAGAGTGGGCCATTATAAACGAAACACCGGCTCCGTAGGTCGGCAGAACCGAATTATATAAAAATGCTCGGACACGTCAACTACATTTACGAGGGGAACATCTCACCCGAAATACATTCCATCCCTCGGAGCTGTGACCGCCACCCCTAAATTTTTAAATGACAACATATGCCAAAGTGATATCTCATTTGAAAGGTATTTTCCTTCCTGATATCAAACAACAAAAATTAATTAATTCTGTGGATTCGTTTTCGAGATATAGGAACTTGAAGTTGGGAAATCACTTTTTATTCACTCAATCAATAAAGAAAATATTTGATAAAGCAACTGTCGCAATGATTATTATACTGTCTACCAACCATTTTCATACAACAGTACAAGTTCTGTCCAAAATGAGACAGACCTCACATTTCGTATCATTTCTGGAAATGGACAAAATGCGGTTTCTGTTATTTTTGAGAAGAGAAAATTGTTGAAAAAAACACCATCTAGCGAGGTTTCTGGGAAAAAATCGGGTTTTCTGATGGTTATCAAAGAAGGAAAAGAGTTTATCTAGCGGGGTTACAATTGCAATCTTGACGGGTTTTTTGATGAAGAAAACGGGGTTTTCATTCGTTCTAAAATTATAAAAATATTAAAAAACGCTATTAATTATTTTTATGCAGTAAGCGGCTGCCGACGTATGATATGAAAAAATGTTCTTAAAACAATTCAAGTTCAATCGCCTTGTAGTATTGATAATATTCAATTATGAAACACCTTGTACGCTTTCTACATGAATTCTCAGAAACAAAAGTAAACAAGAGCAATTTGAAATTTAATAATAAATTGCAGAGATAGCACTTTACCCGTCTAGAACAGGTTAATACTTTTTTACACTCATTCGTAGTTTAATTTTATATGAAAATCAGAAATAGCTTTTGAATCAGTCTGCTCTACAGAGATCTATCTCATAAGCAGTAGATGTTCGTAATACTTGTAAACGTAGAGCAAGAAATTTTAAAAAATTGGCGGAGGAACCGGTTAGCATTCCTTTTCGAATTACTAGCTCTTCTTCCTTTTTAATGGACACCCTGTGTATTATCGATCCATGAGAAGCACCAATAAAGGCTCTACATATATCATTCACTATTTCCTATGGTCAAAATCAATAGTTTTTCTTAAGAAAGCTTATTTTTTTCGAATAATTGAAATTCTTTCTATTTCTTCGCCATAATCTTAAAGAACGACCGTTTTTACGGTGAAATCCATATTTGACAACTGCGATCGAGAGATATGTTATGTCCTAAACATATTTCTCGTAATGAAACACCCAATTCCTTCATTTCAAACAAAGTTTTTGTCAAACCCCTTCCTTAAAATTATAATTATAGTCCACACTCAAACTCATTGAAAACTGAACGATTGGGATAGTATTTTTGAAGACCACTTGATTTAATCAATTTTTCCTTTCCCCAAGGTTAAATGACAGGAGAAACTTATTTAGGATTACTGAATGAGTTTATTTATTTTGATTTTTTGGGACACCTCCACAATATGCAGATCCTGTTAGTGCATTTTTGAATAGGATGTTTTCGAAAAATTATATTGATAAAAGAGGTCTTCTGAAGTGGCCAGCCAGATCTACAAATGTAATTCCACTCGATTTTTCCTGTGGGGTCACTTAAAAACAAGATGTTTGTAACGGAACCACAATATCTGCAAGATCTTACTGATTTCAGCAAAGATTATGACAGATTTATGCATAATTAAACTCTGAGAATGTTGGAACAGTGTGGGATTTCTACGAAATTTCAAAACCCTCTGGAGTGTTACCTATGGGATAAAAATCTATATAAAGAGTATGGAGGAGAAAGATGTTTTGAATTCATTGCAAGTTCTGGGTAATCCCTGGGGTCGGATTTTGGGCTACTGCTTTTCCTCATGTTTATTGATGATAATTGTAATTCAATTCAATCAAGATCATTTCTGCTTATGATATGAAAATATATAAGGAAATTCGTGGTAGATATAACAGAATGCATTTCATTAGAATATGGTCTGATTAACGTAACTGAATGGTGTAATTTGAATATTGCATCACTAAATACATATAAAGTTGGTAGGTAGATGATGGTGAAGTAGGAAGTTATGGATGATGGATGGGGAATGACAGGTGCGGATAGTAGGTAAAAGGTGACAAATGACAAGATAGTGGTGCCAAGTGATAGGTGACAGTGGGTGGGGCATGTCACGTGACTGCTAGACAGAAACGGATTGAATGATGATGAAAGGAAGCGGGAATTAAGGTGTTAATGATGGGGGTCATCCCAAGAAACTTAAAAGCCACCCTATATAATTTTTGGAACCATAATTTTGGAAATATATGTGACATATAAGTAGCAAGAAGAAGTGAGTAAATTGTTAAAATAACGTGCTTTTTTAAGAATGTTCGGAACCCTTCAGTTTAATAAATCAACACGCTTATGCTTCATGCACTGCTTCGGTCTGTTTTGATTTCAGTTCCACCACTGTGTGCCAACCAATCATCGAGCAATCATGACAAGTGCATTTTTCTGTTTACGTAAGGATAAAAGTTTCTCGTATATCCAAAAAGAATTATCGTTCGGCCATTTCTTCCACGCTTGATTGACTATTGAAGAAGAATCAACACAACAGATGCTTCCAATGAGTAATGATCTTTATCAATTTAATTGATGCGTTGCCTGACCTCAAGATGGCGCACGAGGCGGAGCCAAATATTATTCTTTCTCCGGGAAATAACAGGTCTCTGAATGACGTCGTTAATGTTGTTTTTGATTTGGGAGACGATTGATGATATAGGATTTTTGAAAAGCATGCAGACCCATTGTATTTCTTTTGTTGACTGAGATAGGTATATATTTATTCTAAATATTTAGTAATGTAGTGGCAAATGTGACTTTCAGAGTGGTCATTAACCAAACGAAGACTTCTGACAGGTGCTACAGGATGTCATATGAAAGTTTTCACTGATATTATTCTCATAGTCTAGCCAGTTAAACTTCATAAATGACATCAATGAAAGACATCAAGATGTACATGGAAGGTTCGGTTCGGTACTGTGTTTACATGAAGAATGAATTCTTTTGAGGTTGGTTGAGCTTAATAAACTGCAGATTTGAGAGGCCTACTTAAAAAAAACTGAGAGGTCCAAATTTGGAAATCTTGGAGGCCACTCAATAGGTCATCTCCTTTAAATGCAAGGGTTGTTGAAGAGGTCTTCCAAACATTGCTCCAAAGGACCGAAACAGTACAGTAGAATACTGTCTTGTAGATAATGAAATTGATTTTTATTCCAGACTCGATTGCCTTCTGGAATTATTTGATTTTCCAGGTGGTCCACAATTGAAAGCTCTATATCGTACTTTTGAACATATAGAGATATATTTCTCCATGAAAGGGTCCTGCCACCGATTAGAAAGGGTCCTATAACTGCATCTTCGGTAATTACGGAGCATACAGGGTGTTTAGAGATTCCGTAGGTATCAATATTTAAGGAACGAATTCTTTTTTTTTATAAATATGTTTCGCAAACGCTTCGTTATCAATCTACTCGAAATTTCGACCAATTTAGCAGAGCATAGTAGCCTTGAAAATAAGAATAATTCATATCTGTCAATATTTTTGAAAAGAGCTCGTCGATAACTATAACTTGAGATTTTTTTTTCAAATTGGTCGATGGTTCCAAAATAACAGCGTGTAACACACTGAGAAATAAAAGTATCAGAATTTGAACTTTTTCAGCAACGATTTCACCGAAGCTTACGCACATAAATACGCTGAAATTTGATCCACAACCACAAAACACAATCACGTACACAAACTCATACTGCTTTCCTTTTCCCACCAGGAACTAATTAGAATTATTGACAAAAGCGGGAATAAGCAGTCAGAACGACTAGTTTCACTGACACTTTAATTATATACAGTGGCATAGACAAGGGGCGTGCAACCGGCAAAGGGGGTGTTTTCGCGGCCGCATGGGGCACAATTAGTCTGGTAGGTGGGAAAGTTGCGGCTGACCCTTATTCACAGAATAGACCCACGCAAATGTTTTACTTTAATGGTATCTTCACGCCCCGGTGATATAAAACAACCATTATTTTGTGTCGATGGTGAAATTGCAGTCTGGCTGTCTATGTTCGGGGGTGTGGAGGAAGAAGCATGCAATTGTGGACGTAAACTTCTATTAAATATATACAGGAATGAGTGCTCTGTGAAAAATCATGATATGTGATACGAGCGTTATTTATAATTGGATAAGACAGCGTGTGATATTCGAGACAAATCTTTGATGAATCAGCAAATGGTTTGCAAAGCTACAAAAATGATCCCAATTCAAGTCATAGGTTAATTCAATAAAGTTAGAAGTTTCTACGTCAACTGACGTAAAAATTTCTCAAAAGTTCCAATATCATCATCAGTATAATCTTCATATAATCTGATGAATGACTACCTTGAAACTAATTCAACACTAAGCTGGCAAAATATATGGAGGGAAATGACTCCTCACTCCCTCAGTGAAGTCAATCAACATAATATTTTCATTTTGTGTTTCATCAAGGCATGTATGTTACAAATTTCAATACATGTCAAATGAACGAATCATTCTGTCCGTTCCTCATAACATAAAAAATTAAAAGAGAAAAATATATTTTTATTTATTTTGAAGGAGAATCTTTTTTTACAACATTGAACTCGGGAAAACTATCAGAAGAAGTTTACAAAAAAAGATGATGTACGCATTTTATAACCAGGGCCTATTATCAGCAAATACATTCGATGGTCACGTACAATGAATAATAATAATAATAACCGAGGTCCTCGAAATAGAGAGTCCAGTTGACGCAATTCCTTCAGATCATCAGTGACAGGGTAGGTCGGACAACATCATTTGGCAGGGATAGGACAATAATAATCAACTGTTCAACTAATATTTCCACACGGATGACACTACGAACTATAACGCAGTTGATCGCAGTGCCATCCACACGGAATAAGACAAAACACTTCCGAGTAGCACAGTCTCCGGGAAGAGAAAACTGTAAAAATTCGAACGAGGTCGAATATTTCAATTACTGTTGTAAAGAGTTTTTGATTGGTAATCAGCATGGATTTTCACAAAACAATTTTGAATTTGAATTTGAAATGGTTACATACTTTCAAACAGTTCGTAAACAATGTGTTGGTTCATTCAACTATTTACCTGGCTATTGCCACGACGGACATTGAACTACATCTAACAGATATTTGTTCTACGTTCTTCCAAGAATTGCAAGTGCTTTTCTCGTAGTTAAGAAGTTCTGTCGAACTTACATGATTTTGAATACGTTCGAAATATCTGACTTTTAATTATGATTTTTTTTATCTATAGAGAAATGATCCCATTTCGAGTAATCGAGTAGTTGATTAATAATTTTCCAAAACAAAGCTCAATTCCTAAAGAATATCATATATGTACGCGAATACAATATTTTCAATAAAAAGTTATTGCTCGCCGAAAAATTAGGGCAAAATTCAAATTATCGAACCAAAAAAAATTTCGACCGTGACAGGACTCGAACCTGCAATCTTCGGATTCGAAGTCCGACGCCTTATCCATTAGGCCACACGGTCGCCATACAAAAACAGATTGTTTTCAAATACAGTCACATCACATCATTACTCTTCATTATATAAATGTCACTTTTGAATTCATTGTTTTTTTCAAACTAAACTGACGATAGAATATGGAGTGAATCATCACTCAGTGATAGCTTATTAGGAACTAGTAACGCTTTTGCTGTTACTAGCATGCTTCAACACCATATCTCTAAAAAACTTCTCAAATTTGAACTTGAAATGATGGTCATCACTCCGTCTAAGGATAGAAGTAACAGGTGAGAAATTTGATTCATTTGATACCTATATCCATTTAGGGCCCTGCAGCATGTATTCTGATAAGTATGAACCTGGGCCATCAAAACATGTTTAAGTTCGGGGGACAAAGTATTGGAAAAGAGTCCGGAAAAGAAGTCCTCCAGGAAAAAAAAGGACAGAGATTGAGGTCCTGAGACAAAAATTTGAGAGGACCAAGTCCGAAAAGAAGTTCGAAAAGAATTACGACGAAAAACGTCCAGAAAAAAAATATATCCTGAGAAAGTACGGGAAAAAGTCTGGAAAGAAAAAAGTAAGAGAATAAAGTCTGCAGAAAAAAATCTAGAAAAAATATACAAGGGAAAGAGTCCCTGATAAAATATGCGGAAAAAATCTCCATGAAAAGTCCAGTGAAAAGAAAAGAGACGAAAAAGAAATACTGGAAATAGCCCGTTAAAAATTGTATCGGAAAAATCTTAGGAAAGAACTCCTGAGAACAAATTTCAGGAGGCAAAAGTCCGGAAAAACAATTGGGAAAAAATCTGGAAAAAAGTCCAGAGGTAAATAGATTCAGAAAAAGTAGTACTTACCTACGTAAACGAAATCTGGGGGAAAAGCCCGCAGACATTTTTTTTGAACTAGTGACAAAAAATGCTATTGTTGCTGAACTGTTCCTTTTATGAATTTTTTTAAGGCTAATGATTAAACCTCTCTAATGTTTGGCGGGTTTTTCTTCTAAAATGAATCACTCAGATAAAACATTCCGCCCAAGAGTCATATTTCTTCCATGTGTCACTATATAGCGATGAATTCTAAAATTTTGTCTGAAAATATCAACTAAATGAAACGAATAAAATCAACAAGTCGAAGTAGTACCCTTCTCTCCACACTTTTCCAAGAAGTGGTAAAATGAGCAAAACATCTGACAGAAAACAACTACTCTCCTTGCCAATCCCACGACGGATATTGAACTACATATGACAGATATTTGTGCAACGTTCTTTCGAGAAGACTCAATGGCAAGTGCTTATTTTGTAATTAAATAGTAGTTTATCATTCAATTCGTAGGGAATGACCACGCAGACATGCCATATTTCGAGGTTTTTCTACTCATCAGTGCTAGGGTAGGTCGGACAACATAAATGATATAACTAATAATTTCTCACGAATGAAGTCGCAACATACCCTAAGCCGATTGCAGCGCCATCCATACGAAAAATCATTGGGTAGGGACAGGACGACTCTAATTTTGTAGGATATGTAAATAAAATAAATAAATAAAAGACTTGTGCTTATATATATCTAGGCATTACGACAATTGGTTTCCGTTTTTGTCTTGGTTTGTTTATTTTTCGACAGTTTTTGGAAATACCTTGCGGTAAGGGTGTTACGGTTGCCTGATATAGGTACACTGTAACAGGACCCCGTATATTATTGTTTTTCAAATTCTGTTAGTAACAAGCTCAATGTCTTTCTATCAAAAATTGACACACTACATTCACCTTCCGAATTCCTCACAACGAAAGCTATATATCCAAACCCCTCATCACGATCATATCGGAATAATGAATCCCAACTGGTTGTAAGAACCAGGCATGTGTGTTGTTTTCCGGACAAAAGAAATCAGCGGTGAGAACAGCAGGTTTCCCACAGCAAGCCACAGTCCACTCATCTCAAGTGGCAGAGCGAGGTCTGCACTTTCAATTGCCAAAGTACTCAAAGTTCAGCTTTCTTTGTCCCGAATCCTCTCATGTTGAAAGTACTCGTGTAATCTTAAATAGCTTTATAATAAATCTAATTTTATTTGGCTGTGAATTTGACGCTTGGAGTCGCCTCTGAAGTCTCGAGAAGGTTCTTTGTAGTCTGGCAATAACGAAGGGTATACCTGGAAGATGGAAAATCAAAATATATAATTGATGAAGAAATTACAGACGTGCGTAATTTCAATGAAAGTAGACAATGAATAATGGGAAATTGTCAACAATGTTTCAGTCAGAGTGAAAATATTTTTGACTTCAATTGATTTTATTCTGGAGACATCGTCGGTAAGTAATTAGCAACCAGTAAAAAAGACTTGACAATGAATGTGAATCGTGCAAAAGAATATTTTATTGATCCAAGAACATCAGGTCCTTCGCCATATTTTGAGTTTATCAGATCATGTTTTCAAATAATTTACGGTCAATTTTACCGTTACTTTCACTTCTTCCAGTCGAACTAAAAGTACATTGAAAATATTCCCAACACATTAATAGTTATTTTCCGAAAATATTTGAGTTTTTGGCACATTGAGTGCATGTTCATTAGAAATATATCTATACTTCGTTTAAAACTTCAATGGAAATCAAAGTTACGAAGGCATTTGAGAATTGAGTTCAGTTTTTTAATATTTTCAAAATAAAATTAATTTGATATATAGGGTATTCCAAATTAAGTCGGCACCATTGCCAACTCCGTTATTATTGACGCTACGAATTCGGTTAATGGACTTCTCGATTCCGAAAAAAAAAAATTGACAGTCGCGTTTTCAGAATATTTCATAAAATGATATTTCTTTCAATTGAACACCCTATTTTTTCATTCATTTCGATTCGTAATATCATTCTCAACATCAAATCTCATTTGACTTCTTTTCGTAAAGGTGAAAATAAGGCAGTTTTATCAATAGGAAACATATAACAAACGGATTTGATGAAGCGCTATAAAATATCGAGTAAATGTTCAAAATCATCGCCTTCTTGTTGAACACATATTTGGGCCCTTCTATCTACACAGTTCGGCCATCAATTCTATTAATTATAGTTTCAATATAATTTTTCAGTTCATATACATTATTATGTTTCATTTTGTACACCTCATTTTTCAGAAATCCTCAAAAATGAAAATCTAGAGGTGTCATGTCTGGTGAAAGAGGAAGGCACTTAACAGGGCCATTTGTAGCAATCCATCTGTTTCCAAAACAGCCTCGCAGCATTCTTTTTACGCCACTGACATTATGTGCTGGTGCTCCATCCTGATGAAAATAGATCATCTGACGAGCGTCCAGATCAAGATCATCGAAAAACCCATTCAACACTCTTGTTGATAAATTAATGTAACGGGGTCTGTTCAAAGACCGATAATTTTGCCTCTAAATAGACCACACGAAACATTAATACTAAATCGTCTTTGCGGATTGTGGAGATGGACTTGAAATTGATTATGTCTACTCCAATAATGAAAATTATTTCTATTATACATCCCACGATTTGAAAAATTAGCCTCATCGCTCCATATAATATTTCTATAGAAGTTTGGATCCTGTCTGCATTCATTCATTGGTCTTAACTTACAAGTAGATATCTTATGTTTCTTCAGAATATTCAGAAATATCATTTTATGAAATATTCTGAAAACACGACTGTCAATTTTTTTTTGTTTTCGGCATCGAGAAGGCCATAAAAAAAGTTATTAGTTTGCCAATTTGACCGAATTCGTAGCATCAATAATAACGGAGTTGGCAATGGTGCCGACTTAATTTGGAACACCCTGTATAAAATTCTTTGTAAGTATGATGTTCATTAGTTGCAATATTTTTGGTATTTTTATGATTAGAGTACTTACACCTTTTTATAACTCAAAATTTCTTTCTCTGCAAGATTTTTAATTCTCTACATTATATTGATCTGTTCATTATTTATGATACCCAGTATAAAGTGACTCAATTATCGATATGAGGTGCAATGATGACAGACTGGCAGATAAAATGAGTCACTTTATTTTGAAATCCGCACATAGAACCTATATTTTGTGCCATTTTCTTTTTAATACAAAATCACTGTTCAAATTTAGTTGGTCATCAATGTCACTCTCAAATACTTAAGACCATTTTCACTTCTCCAATGCCTTCTTCGTTAATAATAATAGTAAATTCACCATTAGACGATATGATGCAGGTAAAGATATTTTCAAGATCTTCGTTGACAAATTTCCTCCGCATAAATTTTTACAACAAAAAAAACAAAGTATCATTCGCAAGACTATCCACCTTATATTTCTTGGCGTGATGTATAATAAAATAATATCGGTCCCAGTACCGACCCTTGAGGCACTCCACACGTGACCTCTATTTCATCTATGTTCTAGCTCTAAAAATTCTCAATAATTCACTGATTTTGAAATACTTTCACCGTGCGGCCAAGAACTCAGCTGTTAGATTTGTTCCACAACGTATCCTAAAATAAAACAGTCATGAGAAAATATACAGGTACCTGATAACACCGAACAAAAACCAATACAGAGCGTTGATCATTTCACTTTCACAATCTTCGTCCAAAGACAGATACTTTCACCAACAATAGCCAAAATGAGGGGCACTGCTCTCATCTACCCATAAACATCAATTGAAAACTTCTTTGGCGCCTGTATTGTACCGTTGACATCAGCTTCGGGGTTCCATTGAAGTTGATTTAATTGATTAAAAAAGGATTACAATACTGATAAAAATAATTAATCATTAACCCTTAACAAAATGCTTCAAGATCCTCTCTCGCATCATCACAATATGCCTCTAATGACTCGTACAACCACAATGATATAAGAGAATGTAAACTAACGATCCGTTTCATCGCTCATGGTGAAAAATCAGTGGCGTGGGAAAGTGGTTTGCATATAGGATATGAACTGAAATATACAGTTTATTGATTTGTAGAACCCTTCTTTTTACTATGTCGAGTGACTTATTTAACTAGTTACGGTATTTTTGTAAAATATCTCCATAAAATATCAACTATTGTATTCTGTCATAGACCACGAGGGTCAATTTGAATGTATATACTTTCAAAACACTGATTTTTTCATTCGTACTGTCTTTTGAATTATTCAACATGTCATTACTTAATAGGCCATTTTTCCACGTGCTACACACATTTTATTATGTAACGTGAAATAAATTAGTTATCTAACCTAACCATTCTACATTTATGTTAACCGGCACCTTCACCAAACTTTAAAATATATTCGAAGAACCCATTGAGTTTTTTAGAACTTGGAAGCTGGCCACCTCTACCATTAATCAACAGATGCGGTTTTTAGCCACAACAAAGAATTAAGCTTTTAGTGGGATTCAATTGATATTCATTTTTACATTCAATAATTTGATACTCGTACTCGTAAATAACGAAAATCTGAATGACAGTAACATTCGAAATAATTGAGTGAATAGAAAACAGAAGTTATTGTGGAACAATTTCTTCCTAACTAATTTACGTTTCCAAGTATGTGAGCCCAACATTTCTCATTTCTACGCACATGGAATTTTAAAGCTGCTCTTGAACGGTGACAGGACCCTTTTTTATCGACTGTATCCTTGTGTATGATGATGGGTATGAAAGGGTAATGGAAAGTGTCATCACTGGGAATATCCAAAACTGTAATTTATCTTATTAGCTTTCATTCCTCGCTTAGGCCTTTCTTGCTGCGTACACAGCAGCTCATTATTTAAAATAAGCTCAGAGAAAGGCATGTTCTTGTTGCTTTAGGGCTATTATAGCATAATCATGCTTTATTTCTTGTAACTGAATCGCTATAAAGTGGTACAATATAGCTTTCAATCTTCATAGAACTTTGGCTTCGCATATGGCCTTTTGCCTCATTTAAAGACAGCGATATTTCGCTAAACATTTTTAAAATCATTATAATGCATATAATTGCTTGAATCAAGATTGCGTATCGAAACAAGTCCGAATATAGAGATCAGCATTATGAATGATGGACAAATATCTAAGTCTGACTTACAATATAGGAGTAAATCAAGGTAGCATAACGGGGCCAGTACCTTTCATCATATTCATGAATGACACTTTGAAAATCTTAAATGACTTTGATACTTATGGACAACTATTCAACCAGATAATCCAGCCAGGAATTGACGTAAAATTTATAGCTGGGTTGCAAAAAACGAATTAATGCTAAGTGATGAGAAAGCAAATCAGTTTATGAGGACCGAATAACAGAATACATAAAACATTTTCTTACTCAACAATTACATTGAAACTCAGAATGATAACAAATTTCTAACAAATTTCTGTGAGTTTTCATAAAGTGGTATTTAACTGGAGATGAAAGTAGTAAGTCTTGATTTGAATAAATTTTGAAAAATACTCAGTCACCATATATAGTTTGATTGATTGATTTATTTACCATCAACACAATAAAATATCACAATACCTGTTGTAGAATAACTAATTTCATTATTCTGAATCGATTGGCGTTCGCAGAATTTCTCCATCTTAAACCATTCGCGAGTTGAAAAGTTATTTCTCAGAAGAATGATTTATTTATATTTTTTATCGAATTTTAATTGAAAGAATCAAGCTTTTCAATTTTGAACCAAAGTAAATTGTTGATAACAATGTGAAAAATAACATTTTTTTTAGTTTTTCCAACCGGGCGGGTTGCCATTAAGCAAAAAGGAAATCAATCGAAGGCAGATTATTTAAGATAGAAAATCCTGTAATGCAAACAGTGATGAGACACAACTCAACTCAAAAACTGTTTCATTCAACCAATCCTCTTTATAGCAGAATAATCCCCAAAGAAACGAAGCGAACTTACACGAGATAGGAATCATATTCGGATTCGGCGAGACCTAAAATTCATTATTGTGTATGAGTGGATGATTTTTCCGCAGTGAAAAATCTTTAATCCAACAAACGTAACCCATTTCCCTCGCACAAGGAAAGCGGACTGCTACAAATGAAATACACAAATGTGGCATTGTGCGGTTTGAATTTACAAAGCAATTGAAAAGATTTCAATATATCCACTGTGGGTGCTGTGTGCTCCAGATATTTGTGTGCGGAATTCGATTGAAAGTCCCCCGATTCAGCATTATGATGAAAATTTACACTTGTGCACTCCAAGGCATATGCTTCTGTTATATGTACATAGAAAATGTTTTGGCGACGAGGCGACAACTTTTGCCTTTCAGATGGATTTAATTCGTTTTCAGTCCGTGGCTTTTCTAAGACATCGATTTATTCATATTGTGACTGAATACCTTTTGAAGCAGGGCCCTGGGGTTTCAGGGTGGAAATTTGTGTCGATGTTTTCACATCTTATGATTTGTCCAGCGTTGTTGCCATCATTTGGACTGCATTACTTGACCAAGCCCAATTACCAAATTGTCTAAACTTATTCATGAAAAATTTCAGCCAATCGCAATCACTTGAACTTAGGAAGCAAACGCCAAGTCTCAATACGAAAGTACTGATTTATTATACTCGTAAAGGTATTTTACTCTCCTTAAAAAATGCATAGTGACTCTTGGTCGAGTCATGCATGAGGCGGTCCATTTGGTTCATCTCCTGTCAAACAGATAGTTAAAAATGTAATTTTCCTCCTCTTTTCACGCCTGATTCAAAATTTCAGTAGATTGACCCCCTCTCAACTTTGGATGGAGCTTCAACTGGAGAACGGTTAAAGATAGATCAATTCTGCGAATACCAATCGAATAGGAATGATGAAATTAGTTGATTCTGAGAATTTAAGGTCCATCGTCCAAAAAAAGAAATAGTCGAAGAAAGTCCCAAGAGTACCAAGGGGACAGATACAAGATTTACCATAAAAAATAATGAGGAAAAATCCCAAAGGTCCTAAAATCATGGAAAACAAAACTTGACAGAAATGCTAAGGGGAAGATTCGTAAAAATCATGAAAAATACAAAGCCATTAGATTCACTTGAAATTCGCACTATATACATGCGCAAAGTTTCATGCTGATTCTGAAAACATATGATTCGTAAATTCCCAGATACAGGGTTTGGCATAAAAAGATCAAGATGTCAAAAAGTTCATCGCACAATAAAATTTTAGAAAATTTGCATTTTCCATTTTTCAAAAAATCGCAAAACTTCCTCAAATGTATCTTAACGAGCTAATTTCGAATCATACCAGAAAAATTAATTTCGACGAGGAATTGACTGAATTTCAGAAGATTGACCCCCTCTCAACTTCTGATGAAGTTTTCAACTGGAGAACGGTTGAAGATAGATCAATTTTGCGAAAACCACCTGATTCAGAATGATTAAATTAGTTCATTCTGAAAAATTCAAGTCGATCGGTCAAGAAATGAAACGTTTATTACTGATCGTAACATACTATATGTGCTACATAATGAGGGTTTCAATTCTATAGCTAGCTGCGAAAAAAAAAATTTATAAAGAGTCCACTTGACCAAGAACTTGAAGCTGAAACAAAACCCAGCGAAGCTAATTCCAACAAATTAGTGAAAATCACTTCACGATTCAAATCTGTCGCTGCTGATAATCAACCCGATTTAATTAACAAGGGATTATATCACGCAGAGTAAGAATTTCAGTTTGAACCTCAGTTTATTAATCTGCTTTGTCCGTGCTGTACAGGCATTGTGTTTGACCGACTATTTACAATAAACCCGAACTGTTCTAAACAATGACCCATTGTAGCCGTTACAGTTGACAGTGTTACGGGAACATTGGGGATCACTTTGACCCTTGTCTATGGCCAGTGGACCACTCTCATGATACCACCTTGTATGAGAAGAGGAAGGGATCGGAGATTTCATTCCATCGCACTATTATTCAAGGAACGCGAGAGAAATCTGTGTATTTGGTCGCACGAACTATATACAGGACTTTTCAGACAACTGATCATTCTGAAAATTCGTTTGTATGCAAAAAATATAATCACTCATCTAGTCATATTGAAATATTGAGTGATTATCCAAATTTTAGAAAATATCGAAAAACTTTCTTATTAATAAAACCTAATATAGTCTGGAAGAATTTTACGATGACACAAACCCATACTCATGCACAATAATTCCCATTTGCGAGTACAAAAGTCGTAGTTTGCTATCAGTAGTAATATCCCTAGGACATTAATGAAAGACGAGGTAATTTTAAGATAATCAATTATTTATTAATTAAAAGAACAGTTAGTGCAAGTACAATTAATGAAATTTACTTCTCTACCATAGAAGATCTATTGCCATACATAATATTTATGACTTTGTTGTTCTTGATCGAGATTAAGGTATGATTATATATAGAACTTTGATTGCTATGACCAATAATTTCCAGCAATTGTTCTTCTACACCACTTTTTGCCAATTCGCCAACAGCAGTTGATCTAAGCAAATGATTTGTTATCTTTTTGCCCTTTACATTCAAGCCAATTGCCAAATTCCATCAATTTATTGTATTTCCTCCAACAGGTACATTATTGTACCATTTGTCAGTTTTATTTTTCCAGTGTCGATTTGGTTTTACAGTCGTGGTGAGGTAATATTGTCGCTTCGTTTTGATATCAGTTTATGAAAAAAACTCACAGGGCAGCTTCGTCTTTCAATATTGGAAGCCAACCCGTTATCTACTACTTGTACAGCTTTCAGAAGCACCTTGGCACATCTTACTGAACACCAGATTGTATTCAATACGAATTGTTGGAGAGTCATCGTTATTTCTCTAGATTTGAAAAAAAATCCACCAGACAAGCAACTGCCTCTCCTCCTGGCCACGCTAATTCTACAGCAGCAATAAGTAACATTTAGCATGAGACCTTCAGGAGTATTTTCATCCCATAGCATTATTATTTAGTTAACTTTAGACAAATTTAACGAAACTGAACTGGACTCAACGTTTATATGGTTTCTCATCACATTCATAACAACTCCATATACCATTTAATAAAATTAATTTCGATTTTTTTTTGTAGTATCTTGAACTTCCTGGTAGTAAAACTATCAAATTCGAACTAAACTATAGTGATACCATGAGAATTCTCAATTGACAGCCATATTTCTTGGGGCTCATACAGGTAGGTTGAAAATGCAGATACTTTGGTCACGATAGAAAATGAGGAAAAATCAAGTTTTTCATTTCAAATGAAACACCCTGGACATTTTCATATATCTCAAATCTTCATCCGATTTCAGAATGGACTTTGTTGATCAGGACGTTCTTGACCTTATGAAAATGCCCCAATGCAAGTGGCACAATGTAATGCCAAATAATCCTTTGAAAAATATTAATTATGTGAACCTGTGTCATAAACCTTGAGTGAGTCTTTGGAAAAATAGATTTTCGCAAAGATGTCCTGTTATTTGAAGTTTTTACAATTTGTGGCTTGTTAAGGTTATGTAAACTCTTTCCACAGCAGCAAGTCATGCTGTAGTTCTCCTAGCCGACAGACTGGAAATCCGTACGTATCTCTTCCTTTTATATGAGTTGAGCTCGTTAATGACTGGTTGTCTTCTGTGATTGGCTATCGATTTACTTCTAATGAATTTCTGTGTTGTGTAATTTCTTAAATTCATCGTATTCTTATTTGAGTGTTGTTATTGTTTGTATTCTGGCTGAGTTTGTTATTCAGGATGTTGAAAGTTAGATTTTGTTTTATTAATTTAATTCTAGGTAATGATAAAATGTTGTCAGTCAACAAGACAATTAAACAAAATGAATAATTTAGGGTAACTTTACCTGTTTTTAAAACTCATATGTTTCATACCCGTAATTATCCAATTTAGATAACTATGATATCAATTCTAATAAAATAAATAATGAATTATGGTGGATTACGTAATCCAATCTTCCGCAAAAAAACCTATACAATAGGTATGGTCGTCGGCAAGTATTCAACAGAAAACACCTACTGCCCCCTACGACCATTGATTTATATCTGTTTAATACTTGGCAAAGTTTTCTACAAGAACCACTTCGCAATGCATTTCAAATATCAAAGCTAAAATAATTTTTCGATTTAATTGGGGGAACACCTCCGTACTGGTTTCATGGTCATTGCCAATCATCAGCGAAGGCTAGTTCGGCCCAATTGAATCGAAAAATCCTTTCATCCTAATTGGAAATCCCTGAGACAAACACTGAAGTATGAATTCAGCGCCATCTCTGGGTTCCAGATTAAAATGCACTCCGACTACGTGTCGACTTCAATATGAAGCCAGAAACATCATGAAAGATGGGGATGTTTACGATATAAGTATCGTAAAGAACCTAATTACGATATGATATGGGAAATTTGTCAATCAATATCAAAGTTTGTTCATATAGGATACAGCCTAAGTAAGATTTTCACTGAAGAAATTGGACTCGCAGGTTCATCAACAATATATCCATCTAATTTTGCCTAAGGAACCCAAATAAATCTAATTCAAAGATACCATAGCCAAACTCATGCAGAGATGTTTGGAAAGAAAACCTCAGTCTTCAACATCCGCTATCAGTGTATGAAACTCACCAAAAATGGTGTGCTGCAAATGTAAATATAGTTTACGAAGACTTTGATGACAGTAAAATAACAGCAGATCAATTGTAAAGTCTTATTTTCGTGTGTGTTTTGGATGTAAGAACCAAATTATTATAAGAATTAACTGCTGAGTTTCAGTAAGAACAATCACAAAGAATCGAACATACACTCATTCCATCCTAGATTCTATGTTGCTTGATAAAATTTGCAAACTCTTTTGGTAAAATGTATTATATTTCAAATGTATGATAATCAGCCCTATGCTATATCACTTCCTTTAAAAATAAGGTCACCGTTATTCTCCATTTTATTTTTGACGGAAGTAATACAGCATAGAGCTGAATAACAACTTCAAAATTATTCATAACAACAGTCAATAGATGAGTTTCATCCTCATATACAATAGTATAGTAGTAGTAGTTCATTGACAGTATACTTTATATGTACATCTTATTTTAGATGTACCTATATTAATAACTATTCTCAAACATTTTACTTTATGTTCTTGTTGAATATGGAAGAGTTTATCAGTACTGATCATAAGAATTACAGCAGCAGAATTGAAGGTAATATGTTTTAATGACATTAAAAGTTGGTAGCTTTTTAGCAAATCAACGTTTTATAAAAGGAAAATTTGTTTATTGAACGCTTACTAAAAATAAATTCCATCAAAAAAGAGATCATGGGACGATCTTCACCAACAAACTGAAATGCTGGTTCGGAAACAACGATACATCAAAATTTATCAGAAATGAACACGTCACATCTACCAAAGTTTGAAACTATACAACTATCTTTCGGATAGGTAAATTAACTCAGACTTTGTCTAATGATTAAACAATTAAAATGAATGCAATCCTTCCACTACAACACACTAAATATCCATACTTCTGTCTTTATTAAATTGACTACGGAAAAAAATGTCACTTTTCCTTTCGCATGTGCGAGGAGCAAACACAAAGGAAAGAAAGGTCACTTTTCTCCAATGTAGAACATGATTTCTTCTAACACTTCCAGTTACAGTATATAACCACCAATTAATAACGAAGAGAATAGTGTTTAAAATATATTGAGCAATCTAATATCATTTTTATAACACCTATTATCTAGCCATTAGTTTAAAAAAGATTTGATACTAAGTTTAATATCGACAATTATTAGTCCTCCACCATTTCTCAAAATAACATACCCACCAAATTCTCGTCTCCAATTAACTTCAACAATGTTAGAAACTGTATATACATGAAATTTTTTTTATAAGTTCTAAAATTGTTATAATTTGGTTTAATGTTTTGTTGCAAGATAAAATTAAAATATTATAAACTAAAGGAGCAGAGTCAATTTTTAAAGGTGTTAGAAAAATTGATTTTACCAATATCAGTAGATCTAATAGTATTTTTATGCTAACTCATTACTTACTATAAATAAATAATTTTATTTCTGTTGCCTGTTATCATCATGATTATATGACATAATTTTGGAACTAAATAGTTTTATTGAAAACTATTTTATTCAGCACTAGTGGGTAGTATTTATTTTTCGTATAATTTCGATTGTATTATCATGTATGATACTACAAGTGTCGATACAATTGTCTATTTTGGAAAAAGTCCATGAATCGTTTCCAAGCGTACTCTTTAGATTTCCTTGTATTTTTTGGTGAATCCTGTGCAACTGTCAAATTAATTTTGATTTTTGTAGCAGTTCCCCATCTATTGGATTCCATTTCTTGTTCGAATAACCCAATAATATTCCGAAAGCGAAACAATATTCAAACGTCATTTATGCGTCAGAATCTCCGTTACCATGGATATCAAGTAGTACAATCGTTTATTAATTCAATGCAAGAGAAAGTAATCAACAAAGCTTCAACCTCATTGGATGTGTTTTATCATTAGGAACAATTAAATTTTTTTTGACAATTCTCAAAAAAATCTGTTAAAGTTCTACGGTTCCTAAAGATAAAGTTCAGTGATATCAATAATTGACTGTATTGAATCATTTAATCCTTTGCATTGAAATCTAGAATAAGCCATCTATAATTCATCGCACTTCAAATGTATGAATAATAATATCCACAGATGGTAAAAACCACACCGAAATAATTTTACACGCTTCAAGATTTCATTTATCTCATACAACTCTCCGCATACAGCTACACAACTAGTATTATTCCTTGAAATTACAGTGATCCTTATTCATGCCTCTCATATACAAACACAATTACAAAAACATTTTCAAAACACATCACAATACCCAAGAAAACATCAGGTATTTTATAAGAATATCATTATATCGAACAATGTCAGGGGTGAGGGAAGCAGAGTTACCAATCGAAAAAAGCTGGGCGTGTCCCCCTTCCAGACACTCTCTCGGGCCAAATCTCCGCCCAGAACCTCACAAATAACGGCGTAACAGTTGATTTAACTTCAGTGTCTTTCTTGAATTCGTTCTGTGAACATCTAAGTGTAGTGACTGTCAGTATGTACGGATATCCAAATAGTGCCATGATCGAAGATTATCAAACCAGTCAGCAAACTTCGCCTGTGGCTGCGGCTATCGAAGCGCACATCAAGCGACCCATGAACGCCTTCATGGTATGGTCGAGGATCCAGAGGAGGAAAATTGCTCTGGACAACCCCAAGATGCACAACTCGGAAATATCCAAGAGGTTAGGCGCCGAGTGGAAGCTCTTGTGCGAGTCTGATAAGAAGCCTTTCATTGACGAAGCCAAGCGGCTTCGAACCCTCCACATGAAGGAGCACCCCGACTACAAGTACAGGCCGAGGAGGAAGCCCAAGGGGCCCTTGACCAGCGGTCTCAAGCCTGCCATGGGCTTCCCCATGCACCAGCTCCCCTATCACTTCCCAGGGATGGATACGTTGAGCTCTCCTTATCCGTATTTCAACACTGCTTTCGACTTCTCGAGGCTGCAAGGTATGAAACACGAAGAACAGTATGTGAACCACCAACCGGCTGTTGTGACTTCACCGTATTCGTTGCACAACTCGCTGTATTCCTCCCTGTACCATCAGCAACAAAAGACGTTCGCCCCGGCTCCTCATATGGGTATGTTCTCTTCAATTCCATCGGCGACTTCGATGTACTCGTCTTCTTCCAGTCCGGCGTCAAGTCCATCGGGCTCAGATCTGGACATTCGAAGGCCGGTGCCGGTGATGTACTAGAACTGTTTTTGTTAGTTATTGTTTATAATTGTACATAAAATTTTATTTATTACGTAGGGAAATAGTCTCGCAATCTGTGATTGTGTACTGACGACTGATTTTGTATATATTTTTATCTCTGTTTTTATACACCGGCACGAACGATGTCCGTGTATGAAAGCGCAGAAATGAAGAAAACAGAAATGTATGTTGATAGTTTTGTTAATTTATTATGTTCAGATATGATTAATAAATCGAGAACCTAAACAAATGTTTTGTATTATTTTAAACATATAACTCAAAAACAAGTTTTGTATGAACTTTATTCACTAGTGATTTTACTCAATTACATTTGATTCCAGAATTATTTCTGACTTACTACTTTCTTGATTAGTTATAATAAATAACTAATAATGTTCATTGAAGTTATAACAAAAAATGGTATATCTATAATACACTTACAGGAAACATCATTTATATTTGGGAAAACTGATGAATAATATGATAGTTGGAATTCATATATTTTCACTAAAATTACTGCTTTTTATTTCTCATATTTGATTTTTTTCCTAATTGATGATTTAATGACATTTTCATGAACAGTTAAACATTTCCTAACTGACTTTAAAAAATTGGACCATATATTCACGTCAGTTTTGAAAAGTGTTACTTCATGTGTTGTATACTGAGAAATTTAAAACTGATTAATGGCAACGAACCCGACAAAACTTTGATGTTTTTTGATATTACTAATTGGAATCATAAGAGCAAATTTGAAAATATGGCGGAAGAAAGGAGCCTTCGGCAAAGTTGTGGGTTGAGCATTCCCGTTTATGGAAACATGATTCTAATTGATGTACTTAAAATGTAAGTATGTATTATAATTATAAACATTTTTTGGAACAAGAAACATAATGGTTGATCTTATATTTCAATTGCTTTAGGTAGGATTTTTGAAATTATCTAGTCTTTCATCAAATAATACAGAAAAATAAAATTGGATTGTTATTGTAATTTTTTTATATAATATCTATAAAGTTACCTCTAGATAAGTAAAACGTTTTCCGTCGGATTTTTATTTCTCGAGGTGAGCATTACCTTCTAATCAGGACAATTGTGACTGAATTATTTTGAGTTGTTATATTATTGAGCTTCATGACATTTTATGAAAGAGAAGCTAATGGTAATTAAAAATACTTTTCTGTCGACCGTTTATTTACGATGTATTTTAACTCACTCAAAATCGTTGATTAACGACCCCTGTACAGTGCCCTTCAAAGAATTGATATTATACGAGAAACCAATAATGATAATACAATAAAAGTTTTTCTATAAGAAAATGAGATAAGCTTTTAAAATTTCTGATGATTGATGCAAACATTTACGTTAAACGTTAAACATTTAGGATAAAAATTATTTTAATCGATTTTATAGTACCTATACTCGAATGATGCCAAACTCATCAGTCAAAAAATCATCGAACTACATTGCGTATCTAACCAATAATAGGACTTTTTACACAACAAATTTTAATCAGTTTACAAGTGCTTCTTGTGGTCAAAAGATACATTTCGTGTATTGAGCAGGTAGAGTGGTTCAGTGTCCGTCACGGTATTAGCCAGGGGAGTAGTAAGCATGCACAGAATTAGGACAAGTTCTAGTTTTATTAATGAAAAAAACTCAAATATTATTACTCAAGCATTGACAAAACTATTACAGAACTAAAAATAATGTGAGTTTGTCATAGAAACGCAAGTGAAAGGTACAAAAATACGTATGCATGTAAATCGCACTCGCTTCAAAAACCATGCATGGGCACGTATACTTCTGAAATGGCCTTCATATCAAAATTCAGAGTGGTGTCCTACAGGGATCATAGTTAGGCCCAACGTTATTTCATATTTATGTAAACGACATTGTAGTTTTCCAACAGTTGTCGTGACACATGTTGCTGACGACCATAAGTATATTAGCTAATGAGTAAAATATTGACCGTTACTTGCAGTTTTCAAAACTGTGGTATCTGAAGCAAAAAAATTACCATGCATTTTTTTGTTTTTCCAGATATACCAGGAACAAAAATGGCTTGACCTACGGTCACCAATTTTTTTCTTGTCAGTTTTTCTCGTAATATTACTGATTGACAAAATGCATACGTAAAATTTCTGAATTTCTAACTTCAGATTAAGAAACAATTATTTTGTCGTTAAACACTTGTTTATTATCAATTTAATAGGTACATTTATATCATCTTATTTCAGCCTAAGTCTATTGTGTTCAATAAACTGCGAATATAAATTAAACGAAAAGAAATTGTTTACCTACTCCAAAGTTGTAATAGTAGATTATAAAAGTGGCACTAATCCTACTGGGAAATTGAAATTAACTTTAGTCCCGTGCTTTATATACTATTTTATGCACGTTAGGATTGGAAAAATTGTGAAAAGATTTGCATTTAAAGCGTTGCTATGGCGTTCGAAAAAAAATGCCAGTATTACGGTAAAAAGCTAAGTTGTCAAAAAAGTCCATTATTTCGTTTTTTATTGATTCAATCGAGGAAATAGAATTCAATTTGGAGATGCAATATAGTTTTGTTAGATCTATTTTCGACACACTAGAAGTATTCAGAACTGCTACTATAACTGATCGTATGTGCAGTATGTGGATCAGACAGGCATTTGCTTGTTTTGTAACTATTTGTTTATGCCTTTGATTTGTTTGTGATAGCAAACACGAATAAAATTCAATATTTTGGGTAAAAAATTATTATATTTTCATATAAACTCTGCTGTCGTTCAAATCAAACAATTCTGTTTTTCATTTCAAATATGCATTTGTTAGTGGCAAAAGACAAATATACATACTCTGTTCAATTAATATTTTTAAAATCCAAATTGAAGATTTGTTCGTGACAAATCAATCAGTTGGTCAAATTTGAATCTGAATCTCAATTTCAACCAACCATGTGATAAATTTGTCCAAACAAATATTTATTTGAATCAAATAACATTTATTGCTTGTAAATAAATAGTTTTTCAACAAATGCAGTTGTTTCGCCCAAACAAATCTAATTCAAATGAACCGATAACTTGAAACAAAGAATATGATTTGGTTCCTAATAATAACATTTGTTTCTTACTAATAACAATTATGTCTTGCAAAGAAATAAAAGTCAAACAAATGAGATTGTTTCTCGCAAAGAAACGTTTTTCTCTGTGTGGACATTGAAAAAGCCGCAGAAGAGGCTATATTCCAGCTCCTTCCACTTTTTAGACTGGTTTGCCTTCTTCTTGGAAAAGACTCGAGAATTGAAGGCATCATCTTAATATGGATATCGTCTTTTTGGACGGACAGAAAATAAATTGTCTCTATAAAGTTTGAACCAAATAAAAACAATACGTTCGGTTAGCAGGGAACGTAAAATGGGTGTCCCTCAAGGTTCGATATTGGGCCCTATTTTTTTTGTCTTGTAGGTAATTCAGTGGTTGGCAATAAAGAATATATGGGGTAGGCAGACGACTTTTCGTTAGTAATAATATCTGTTGCCCATACTGAAAGTTTACAAACAAAATCCATCCAATGCCTATCAAAATTATGAATTTTGCCTTGAATTTGAAAAAATATAATTGCTTCTCTAGTTTCTAAAGTATAAAAGTGCCACTTAGTCTCTCAAATGAGTGATTGAAAGTCCTTTCTTATTTCCTAAACTGCATAAAAGGTTAATATTCGTCATCACGTGTTCTTTCGTTGCAGTAAAAAATTTGCTGCTAACAATTCACCGTCGCGAAAGACGGCATCTCAAGAAATAATGAAATTTTCGGAAACAAAAGTTCATGGCTTGATTGAATTCAAGAAGCGTATTGTTTCTGTTTCAAAACAATCTCATCAAAGCGTTTGACGTCTCTGCCAGAAAACTACAAGCGATTATTCGCGTTTCTTTAGAACCTTTTGTTGGCTGAATTCGCTCCCTATTGGGCAAGAGTGTAATTGAAATATCAATTCAATGAGAATTGTGGCTTTCGACTTTTGTCTTTTGTTTCAACTGCATTAAGGGCCTTCAAAGGGTTAAAATGTTATTCAATCATTAAAGAGTTATAAGACCCTCTGGCTGTTGTATGGAAAGCAATAATACTTACTCTTTTGGTCGTCGCTACTTGGCGAAAACAATTCGACTTGAATTAAAATCGATTGGAGAGAAGTGGGTAGAAACAACGTTTCATTATCAGAGTTTTTGTAGAGTGAAAACTTCTGGTGAATGCATGGTTACTTTTTCGGTTGTATTGTTCTATTTTATTTGTGGTGAAAATACCATAGAAATTCTTTGTAGCGGTACAAAAATCGTATTTTGTAACGTAACTTTTTCCAATTGTTTCCAGAAAAATTAATTATTCCTCAATCCCGACAAATTTTCCTTCAAATATTTCACAAAAATCATGTGAGGTATTCACGCAGTGTACTTATGAAGATTTGAAAAGTGAAATTTTGATATTCTATTAACAAATTTCGAAAAAGTCTCTCTATCCGTGTTGTTATGACGTCGAAGCTGTTTTCGAGATTTACTTTATTGTGGTGAAATTGGATAGAACATAAAATTCTGAGCGAAGCAGAGCAGAGTAGAGCAGAGCGGAGAGCAGGGCGGAGCGTAGAGAAGAGCGGAGAGCAGAGCGGAGAGCAGAGCAGAGAACAGAGCGGAGAGCAGAGCGGAGAGCAGAGCGGAGAGCAGAGCGGAGAGCAGAGCGGAGAGCAGAGCGGAGAGCAGAGCGGAGAGCAGAGCGGAGAGCAGAGCGGAGAGCAGAGCGGAGAGCAGAGCGGAGAGCAGAGCGGAGAGCAGAGCGGAGAGCAGAGCGGAGAGAAGAGCGGAGAGCAGAGCGGAGAGCAGAGCGGAGAGCAGAGCGGAGAGCAGAGCGGAGAGCAGAGCGGAGAGCAGAGGGGAGAGCACATCGGAGAGCAGAGCGGAGAGCAGAGGGGAGAGTACATCGGAGAGCAGAGCGGAGCAGAGTGGAGAGCAGATCGGAGAGCAGAGAGGAGAGCAGAGCGGAGAGTAGAACGGAGAGCAGAGTGAAGAGCAGAGAAGGGAGCAGTAGTTATTTCCTATACGAAACTTACAGACAGAAATACGTAATGTTAAAGTTTATGCGGAAGACTGGATTAATTGATCTATTTTTCATCATTACTGTGCATTTTATTGCATCCTAGGATGAGTTGGATTTACACTTGCCCCATAGGTGATGACTTGATGGGACAGAAAATCAAATTTCATGTTCATTCTGTTTATGATGATGTTCAATTTGTTGACCATATATACAGCTTCTATATTTTTCTTATCTTCAATAGTGGTTGGATGATTGAAGTATACAGTGCGTCCATAAAGTAACGCATATACCTATTAATTTTCAGCAGAACAAACATTTATAATGAAAAATAACTATACCTGACAATTTCGAATCGACGACAATTTTTTTTTTTCAATGGATCGTCCATAATTCTGTTACATATTTAGGCTTCAGTAGCTGGGCTGAACATTCCTATTGTATAATACAATTTCCTGAATATTCTAGAACTCATATTTCATTATTTAATGAATCTAACAGTGAATATTAAACAATTGAGGTTTTAATTGATATTGTTTGGTAATAGAAGTGTCAAGTTTATTTTCGAATCATCAATTTCCGAACTTTAGTAGTAGTTGTCCATGAACAAGTGTATCACTTATTCAAGTACTCGAAAACTGAACACTATGTAGGTTGTTTTCAAAAATCTCCGAAATAGTTATGCAGAATTTGTATAAAACTTTTTCAACATTTTCCACTGTTATTGTGAAGCCAATGTCGCCAGATTTCGCTATTGACTGTGAAATACTGAGGAATTATTGATGCTGTTTATACTGTTAACAATAATGTTGATATCATAAAATTATGGAATATGACAAAAACTGTCCATGGCTCACGGACCAAAACCAAAAACTGGCGATGGCTCATGGCCTAAATAAAACTGCCAAATAAGACGTGACTTTAGACCAAATCTTCGACTCACGAAAACTCTTGGGCATCAATCAAACAATCATAAGAGACAGTGTCTTTACTCTTTCCTCACAAAAGGGGTGTACATGTATTTACATAATCCTGCTTGTAATTTGGGGATTTCACAATGCGGCAACTAGAATCGCTAGAGGAAACTATTGTTAACCGGGGTAATGTATCTATAGTTGTCACACAAGCAGTCAGAATTCATTTAAGAATAATGCCAACTGCTTAAACCTATTACAGGGTTTTCTTGGTTCTCAAATCGTGCTTTGTTGCAGATTCTCGAGAATTCTCTGCTGGTAACTTCAACGATTGTTCTCGTAATAAAATTTTATTGCACCTATAAGAAGAAATACCACTTTCTAACGATCGGGATGGGATCTTACTATGGGGCGAGTTAATCCTTTTATGCGGAAATATTTTTTCATAGAAAATTTATTACTTACTATGATCGTGTTTCTATATATTCATAATTGTAGAATAATAGCTACTCAGAGATATCAATTTTTTTTCTATTGTCTGTCAAAAAATAATCTTTCATTTATCATTTAATATAATTGTAATAATAATATTATTTATTAGCCATAAGACAATACCAATTGTATAGGATAACATAGAAACAAAAATAATAAAAAAAATGCTTGAATAAAAAATTACTGTATTCCTTTGAAATCATTATTATTGGCTGTTTCTTACACAATACTTGGTAATTAAAGGAATATAGTTGGGGGCCTGAATAGTTTGGAACATTAAGACTAATTGTCGAACGGCAAAATGGAATATGAAGTTAACTAACCTCTAACTACCCGACAATAACTTTCAATCATGAAAAATTGTGAATTGGACTGAAATAAATTTTTTCTGATCCACCACCATTCGCACCAACTCCAATCCTATATTTGGGACCACTTCAAAAAATAATAAAATTGGCCGAACCCCTCTGTCGACCCTACAATGACTTTCAATCATGATAAGTTGTTAATTAGACTGGCATGAATGTTTTCTAACCCACCACCAATCGCGCCAACTCAAATCTTATTTTTGAGAACATTTCAAAAAATTAAAAAATATTCCGAACCCCTCTGACGACCCTACAATGACTTTCAATCATGAAAAGTTGTTAATTAGACTGGCATGAATGTTTTCTAACCCACCACCAATCGCGCCAACTCAAATCTTATTTTTGAGAACATTTCAAAAAATTAAAAAATATTCCGAACCCCTCTGACGACCCGACAATGACTCTCAATCATAAAAAGTTGTGAATCAGACTGGAATCCCATTTCTGTGACCACTTTAAAAAATAGGAAATTTGGCCGAAGCCCTCTGACGATCCGACAATGACTTTCAATCATGAAAAGTTGAAAATTGAACTGAAATTAATGTTTTCTGACCCAAAAGCATTTTTTATTGATTTTGTATCCACCTGGGGTGATAGTATTTGAAAATATATTTTTTATCGAATTCAACAATTGACGTTTTACTTTATCGTTTTTTATTCAGTTTTCATTCAAATCAATGCCAGATGTCGGCGTCGTAAAACATATAGTTTCGGACAATAAAATACCTAAAAAAGATCCAACGCAATTTTTTAAGTAGAAAATTCTCACCGGACGAATGTTTTGATTGTCCAAAACATATATAAATGATTTAAATTTGGAATTTCTATTGGTTTATAGAAATGTCGAAAATATGCTCATAATTTTTTCTGACCATAGAGAAAATATGAAGAAGTGTTATCTCCGTTTGAATCGAAACTGGAAATCCAGAAGGTGCAAATTCTATCAAGATACAGAAACGTACATCTGGCGCAAATCAGAAAAGAACAACAATATGAAAAAATCGAACTGGTCATTCGGTCAGCACAGCGAAAAAAATTGGCAAGTCATCGAATGCGAATTAAAAAAATAATTCACCGATAATGAACAGGCTGTCGCGTATCGAACTTTATTTCCTACTTTTTGTGATTACGACGCGCTTTGTGTGGCCTTTGAGTTTCAGTGGCTGGGCTTTGTTGGTGAATTATTGCCAAAAATGAGCCATTGTTCATGCAGAAATCGATTTGCAGGTATGAAAATGTTGATTAGGGTCTGTCGTCGGATGAAAAATGGGCGAATTATGGACAAACGTTAAATCGGCCTAACCAGGTGTTGGGTGTATTAAAATTTTCGGAATTTTCTAGAGTAATGCCCTTTAGATGCTGAGTGTACATTTCAACAAAAATCTTGACATTAGATAGCTAATTGAATGGATAACATGTTTTGACTATATACGTTATAAATAGTTAACAGTTGAACGTATGAATATTTTTATTGTCTCTCTATGTAACTGATAGTTTTCATGCATATACATTCTCTAGCCCAGCTTCATTAGTCATACAGTGTGACCCACTTAAGACAGGAGCACCCCTATAAAATCAACATTTTTCAACCGATTCGAATGATTTTTTTATTAGGTAGACATTCTAAAAGTCTACTAGGACACCAAATTTCATGAATAAATCTCCATTTCCAGGGCCAACTAATCTCATTTTTCAAGGTCAAAAATCCAAAAAAATTACTAGCGATTTTTTTAGAAAAATTCTAACTACACCACTGGATTCGCGACACTTTCATATGGTCCTTATGTAAATAACGTTGAAATTCGTCTATCAATGAAAAAGTTATGAGGAGATCAAATTTGAAAAATATGCCGTTTAATCAACCCACCAATTCAATTTCAAAACTTTTATCAGAACTTTGACTACACCACTGAATTCAGAGAGTCTCGAAATATTACTGACTGTAATTTCATCAAAATCTGTTGACAAATTAAAAAAATTAGGAGATAAAATTGACATTTGACTCAATTTTTTTTAGCAGACAGAGTAACAAAAAGTCTACGTTTGAACAAAAAATTTGCAAAATATTATTCCAATTTGCAGGGTATACTACGATTTTTTTTTATGTTCTAATTGCTAAATTTCATTAGCGAATTTTTTCGTGAAATTTCGACCCAGCCACTGGATTCAGCATTCTTCATTAAGGTGAATCCTGAAATTTTATTTGAAAATATAAAAAAATTGAGTCGATTGGAAATTGTAAAAATATGTTAATGGAATTTCAGGAAAATGTCAATTTTATCTCCTAATTTTTTTTATTTGTCAACAGATTTCAATGAAATTACAGTCAGTGATATTTCGAGACTTCCTGCATCCAGTGGTGTAGTCAAAGTTCTGATAAAAGTTTTGAAATAGAATTGGTGGGTTGATTAAACATAAGAACCATTTGAAAATGTCGCGAATCCAGTGGTGTAGTTGGAATTTTTCTAAAAAAATCGCTAGTAATTTTTTTAGATTTTTGACCTTGAAAAATAAGATTAGTTGGCCCTGGAAATGGAGATTTATTCATGAAATTTGGTGCCCTAGAATGTCTACCTAATAAAAAAAATCATTCGAATCGGTTGAAAAATGTAGATTTTATAGGGGTGCTCCGGTCTTAAGTGGGTCACACTGTATAAGGGCAAGTATTGTAGAGGATTAAATCCTCTACAACTTTTAATTGAATATTTTTTTTTATTCCATTCCATGAGAACTGAAACAAATTAAAATTTTTCAGGAGACAGGTGTATTAGTAGTAATTTGGGGATTTCACATGAATCCGAAGGAATTTCGGACCAATTTTGCCTCCTAATATAACTTTCCGGAAAAATGGGTGGTTCCATCACTGTTGGCATGTAGTGTATATCACGCAGGATGACACCTTTTGTGCAGTGATTTCAGTTCTAGTGTATCTATCGATCCTGAAAATTTCATGGTTCTACGTTGAAAATTACGGAAGATACGGGGGTGTTTCCATGATAATTGCATTCAGTGCAATTGTCAATCACTATGACAACACGATTGAATAATTTCATTTCAAATTAATTTCAAAATGTCACGTTTTGGTAATGCGAATGTTCAAAGTATAAATGCACTAATCGAAGAAAAAATTCCCAGAAATACAACTTACAGTCACAAATATATTTGAGGAACGTTTATGGCGAAGAGGAGAGGCAGTTGCTTGTTTGGAGAATTTTTTCAAATTGATAAAAAATAACGATGATTTTCCTACAAATCGCATTCGGTGTTCAGTAGAACGTGCCAAGTTGGTTCTAAAAGCTGTACAAGACAAAGATGCTTTGTACGTCTTTTTCAACTGATATCAAAACGAGGTGACAATAATACCTCACCACGACTGTATAACCAAATCGACACTGGAAAAATGAAACTTACAAATGGTACGATAATGTACCTGTGGGAAGAATCACAATAAATGGAGGGACTAAATCTGCTGCTGAGGAAATTGGCTTATATGTAAAGGGCAAAAATGATAACAAATCACTGCTGTTAGTGAATTGGCAGAAACTGGTGTAGAAGAACGACAGTTGCTGAAAATTACAAGTCATTGCAATCAAAATTCTATCAAACACTACTTGAATCTCAATCAAGAACACAATAATTATACTTCAACTAACTGTGTTTTCAATGATGAAATAAATGTTTCCTTGCGTTGAGTTATACATTTTTCTGTCAAAATATTTTTCTCCAAACATCCCTCGGAAATTGAAAAATGTCTCATAATTTTATGACAAATTTTTCAAGCTTTGCTTCGACTGTTACCAAGAATTGTCATAAAATTATCTCGAAAATGAACTTCAGTACACATCTTGATCAGATTCTAGACCTGGCTATAGATGTACAACACGTGTGTTGAAAGAAGTTGACGATATTCATGAAGATAATGAGTTATCATCCATCATAGATCGCAGTGCGTCATATTTATTAATAATGTTTCGAAATTCTTGTTGGGGTACCGCAAGGATCGATACTCGGTCCTATTTTATTCGTCACAATTTTTAAAATGCTTACAAATGAACTAAAATTCATATAATGTTGACGATACGTAAATTTACATACTATTTCCTGAATGTTCTCTGATAAAAGCATGCTAGCAGCAAATTAATCTAGATATGAGTTGATTACTCCTTACTTTTCTGTCTTTCGATCTTAGCTAGCCTAGCCTAGCCTAGCCAATAACAGCCTACGTTCAGTAGGCGACTGCCGAAAAGTAAATTTGCTCTCTGAGACGGTATGAGTCAAAGCTCTTAAGAAAATCCACTGTTTCTAACTCAAACATTTCGTTGATATAGAGTATGAAAAGAATAAGCCTTGAAGCAGTTCCCTGCGGAATCCCATCTTGTATAATGATTTATTTCTCAAAGTATTATGTATTTGTACACATTGTTTTCGATTTTTTGAATAGTTACTTATTAGAATGATTTTCCTCTGATCACAATATTTTCGAGGGACTGTAACTTGGATGGCTCACACTATCAAACGCCTTTGCTAAATTGATGAAGACACAAATGGCTGCTTCTTCTCTCTATCTATATATCTATTCGAGGTGAATATATCCCCGATTATGAACGTTATTGGTTGTTTCGTTCCTCTCCTACTTTGAAGTATGGCAACAGAAATTTAATCAAAATTGCTATATGATGATGAAATATACGTGTATATTATTCATTCTGATAACAGCTAGTCTCCTTTTGTATTAAATTAATCTTGTGAATAATATTAGCTGCATACGGGAATGCTCCGACCATTATTGCGCGAGATGACAATAAGGTATCTCCACCCTCAGACAATGTAAGCATTTTGTCAAACATTTTAATATAAAATACTCATCTACTGTGCTGTCAACAGAACGTTCATTATTCATGCTCGTTTTTAAATGAAAAGAACAGGGATGGTTCAATCTGAGTTGCTGAATCGCTCTATGAATAAATTATTGAAGTTTTTAGATTAATTGAAGTTTTTCATGTGATACAAGGAAAACTAAAACAATCAGAGGCCCAAAATTTTATCTACGAATTACAAAATATAATTGTTGAGGTCTAAATGCATGAAGAATAAACTTTACGACGACAAAATATTTTTTTCCAATAGAAAAAACTAAATACGAGTATAATAACAATAACAATTCTAATTTATTATCGGTATTCAATAGGAGAATTCATCACATTACGTTCATAAATGGGTTCTGAGTACTGAAACTGGAAAAATGGCATTGTGGTTGAATTGGGAATCTGATAATTAAGACTCAAAAGCTGTAAGTTGCTCATGATTTATTTCACAACGCTAATGAAATACCAAGAACAGAACAATTAAATCAGCTGACTGTGAAGTTTTGACAAGTTCATTAGTCTCAAATTGTGAATTATCATGCATGAGAAAATTAAAATGTTGCACCATTTTATGACAGTTTTGCAAGTCGAAACAGTTGACAGCTTTAGATATAATAAACTGGTTAGGTTATGTTTTCTGTGTAATATTTCTTTCTCATGGTGTCCTTTCGCATTATGAGTACGTTTACTCATTGATTAGAATGCCATTTCACTAAATTGACCACAAATTATTAAAACAACCTCAATAGATTTTTATTTAGTTTTGAATAACAGATGGAATATGAATTTCTCTCAATCTGGTTAAAACATTCTCAGTGCCCAGTAAATTTCAATTTGTGAATGAATAGATAATTTTTCAGGAGGCTTGTGCAAGTTTGGAAGGACGAGGACCTTACATTTTAACGGGCGATCCCAAGTTCAGTCTAGAATTCTTTATTAAAATGAATTGATGGAGGTAGTAGGACATCATGATGAAAAATGAGAAATAAACTTTCTAGGTTTTTGTACCACTTATATTGGTAACAAAAAAGTTACTCCAGTTTTGTTCTAAATATATGGAGATTATCTAAGCTTCATCTCCTACAGTTGTTTAGGTATAGTAGGTATCAAAAATCATTCAAATTCACGAAACGTTTCGACGACATTAGATATTATCTTGAAACATGTGACTGATTCACTCAAATCCAAAATTCAAGGTGGTCATTTGATAGCCAGCATTACAAATGTTTTTCATATCCACATATTCAACATTTTACATTTTTATGATTTTGAATTTTATATTATTACATTTTTAGATATCACCATTTTACATTTTTAAATTTTATACGTAAACATTTAGATTAGTTAATTTGCCCATGAACAACACCAAATTTCATTTATTTCTATTTTTCCAATAAATATTTCTTGATTCTCTCCAACATACACAACAAGGCTGAATAATATAAAAATCGATTGAAATTAATAATAATAGTAAAGTTAAAGTTTAAAAATTAATAATATACATTTTTAAAGCAGTTTGAAACCATACTCTCGTAAAAAAGTATGTAGTAGTTACCGATATGAAATGATTTTTATACGGCTAGAAACTTGTGTCATTAAAATTCTGTAAATCAATTAAATTTCACTAATATAAACAAATTGGATAAAAGTACCAAGCCCATTTTCATTAATTTTCAACATAAACGTAAATTTCTACATGTCAGAAACTTTTTGATTGACACTGTATATTCAATCCTTCGTTACAAAAGAATAACCAATGACCTTGTCTGTTCCCAAAACAATTTTATTATCCCAATTGACTTTGACGGCAAAAACCTTTCATATTTCAACTTATAATTAACGGTATTGGGGATTGATTTGTTTGTTCAAAATATGTCTGAAATATCCTTACCTGGACTGGTATAATGGCAAGAAAATACCAGAACTATTTATGAAACCTAACTGCAGTTATGGGTATTATAAAATTTCCATTTGTTTACTTTACAGGTAAATAAATGCTTCTAATGGTGTTCATTAGAAATGAATATAGTTATTTAGTGGAGGATTTTAGAGATCAGACAGTATACAACACAATAATATTAATAATAATAGTAGTAGAAGCATGGAAAAGCATGGACAAATATTCTTCGCAGTTGACTTGGTGTATAAACCAATGTATGAGTAAAGAGGGCCGTAGAAGGGGGTTGTTGGCTGTAAGGAGAACTTGCTCATTGAAGAGTGTATCACTCAGGAATCCGTGCAGTATATGCATGTTTTCTGATGGTCTGGAAAGATTACCGTAACGCATTTGATTCAACATCTCGAATCAGAATGGTCAAATTATAATAACCTATGACTTTCAAATCATTTAACACAATAAAAAATTTATGGAAAAATCATAAAACATACAAAATAGTCAGAACCACCTAAAATTTTCATGCTGATTTTGATGTTAATGTGTAAAAAAAAGGAATTTAACGTCGACCATTCTATCAAACGATGTAATTTTCAAAAAAAAATTATTTCCATCTTTCAAAAATCAGAAGCTACCATCAAAGGTTTCATAACGAACATGTTCATCAGACCATCAAAAATTTATTTTACGAAGCCTCTGAAATATTCGATTGAATAGAAATCGACTTAATATTCGATGAATATGCAAGCATTATTGATTTTTATGGAAATAGCTGAAAAATCATTTTAAAACTGTTTGGACGATTTGGACCCATTTCAACTCCAGATGAAGTTTTCAATTCGAGAACGGTTGAGACAGAGCATTTTTGCGAAAATATTTCGATTTAGAATGATCAAATTAGTATAATTCGTGAATTTTATGTCAAATGAAGAACGAAAAACAAAATATGAAAAATATGTATAGTCATTTAAAATTCACACTGTATATACAAAATGTCATGCTGATTCTGGAAATATATGGTAGATATATGCTCAGAAACGAGGTTTGGTAAATACAAATCAAAATTACATACTCTAGATTAGTAGACTATTTTTATATAAGTTTTAAAAATACATTCAAAATAGAAATACACCCATAGTATAAGTCTCATCTCGGAAAGCAAACACCTGGAAAACACCCCGTATATGCCTAAATTTGTTTTCAATAACACTGTTTATCCCAAATTAAATTTAAAGGCATAATAACCTACCCATGTTGATAACACAAAAGTTGACAAGACCGTAATTAGAGATTTCTATTGAAAACTGTTAATCTAGATGGTTCGATACCTAATTATACATTTATCGATAGGTACCAGATTAATATAATCCACAGTTATTGAAAAATTTAATTTTAATTGATTCTTGAACAGTCTACGGCACCTAAAATTTGGGTGATTTGTTAGATGTTTTTTTAAATTCATTCAACATTCTCTTCAAAATATATTTCTTCGCCATCCTGATGTATTCCCCTAAAAGCAAACTTCAGATTCCTTCGAGTCAAGTACGGAGTTCCTCAATGGTCGATACTGGGACCAATATTATTAATTCCTTTCTTAAATGATATTAGACATCACGTTTGGATATGTGAGCTGAAACTTCTTGTGAATATTATTGTGCTTTGTGAAACAGAAGATTTGGAACATTTATTGCAATATATTGAGATTATCGTCCCCTGGATCTCTCATATTAATCTCAAAATAAATTCAATAAAAAACAAGATTGTGATTACATCGTCGAATAATGAAAAATAACCCAGGAAAATTTAATTCAATATTAAAACTACCTTACAAGAGCATTGAAGAACTGAAAATGTTTGAGTATTTGGGAGTAATCAATGAAAGTCAGCTACATTTTAGCAGCGATTATATTGATGAGAAAATGGATCAAAACATAGATTTCTTGTACAGACTTAAATGTAGGAAAAAACTTTCATTTCATCCAATTAACCATTAATAAGTCTATTATTGTCCTTAATATTGATCATTGTGGCATTTTATCAAATTTTCCAATGATTCAAAAACATTTAAAATCGTGTAATGGTATCAATTTTGTCATTAAAAGCCTTACTGCAATCATAACATGTTGAATAAATTCCAAATGATGAACATTAAAAGAGAAATTTCGTGCAATACATTGATTTCTATTATTATTTCATATGAATATATCACATATCCTTTTTTTGCTGGATCTTGTATCTGAGCATGCATAAATCAAGTATTTTCACTTTTCAGGAGTCAAACCTCGAGTGATTGAATTTTCGCGATAAGTCTGTCGATTTATTTCTGAACGAAACTGAATTGCTTCGTGAAAACACCACGAGTCCGCAGGACGAGTGGTGTTTTCTCAAAACTATCCAGTTGAGTTCAGAAATAAAAGACAGACTTATGAGATAAATTCAATTACGAGTTGAATTTCATTAGATTATTTCACGAATAAGGTTGCTTCATTAATATAAATTCGAACAATGCATAACAATCATAAACAAATTATTAAAATCGTCAATATTATAATGTTTCGATTCATAATTTCATTTGATTTTGCAACGAAGCGTCTCATTTTGACACAACCAGGTACAATTAATATTGATAGAACTGCCAAACTTTGTGTTGTCATGATTATGTGAGAATTTTAAGATGAGTGAAATAGTCAGTGGTAATACTATAAGTACTTCAAAATAATCAGGTTATACATCGATAACTTGTTGCATAATTATAAAGAGTGTCAGTTTGACAGTTTAAATAATCCGACCGCGAAGCAGGAAGTTTGAGATGTATAACCGTATTTATTTTGAAGTATTTGATTTGATTATTTTTTGAGTAAATTAAGTAAATATATAAACAATTTATTAATTTAAATACAAATTGGTGCAACGAAAGTTACAATTATTATATACTACGTTTTTTTAACTGAGTTATTTTCGGCGTGGCCACTGCTCATTGAAGTGCTGGAAATACTGGAGGTGTTATTACTTGAACCTGCAGCGTTTTTAAAATTGGATCTCATCTTATTTATTATGTTTTGGTGGTGTTGTTCATCTCTCTGTAGGTAGGGTTTGATAGAATTGCTATTACCATGTCCTGTTATTTTAATAAGTTCTTGTTCCGATACATCTGCTTTTGCCAATTGTGAAACAGCAGTGGCTCGGTGAGAATGATTTGAAAATTTTTTGTTTGTCATATTCAAATTTGCCAATTCTGCAGATTTTTTGGTCCATTTACTAATTTCATGCACTCCAATTGGCATATTTTTGTACCAGCCAAGGGTTTTTTCTTTTCTCCAGTTGGGATTTACTGTCAGAAATACCCTATCTGTTTTAATATTGATGTTTTCGCTTCTTTTCATCATTAGCATATCTAGAAGTCTCAATGGACAACGACTCACTTCATTATGGTTAGGTACGAGCCATTTATTATTAGCACATGGTTTTGCTCCTCCCTGTGTGGTTTTGGTAAAAATATGATTATATTGTATTCTACCAGTTGGAGTATCATCATTTCCAGTTTCTTTTTGAAAATAATGAGTCAAGCATGACGCTCCTTCATTTCCTCTCCACGCAAGTTCTACAGAAGCAATTAAGAAATTTTTATTTGTAATCCTTCCGGTGTATTTTCATCCCACGCGTCTATCATTGCTATGTACTCGTTATCTTTAAATGCTGATGCACTAACCTTTCTCTTGTCCGGTAACATTTGAAGTTCCCTTCTTTTTGAATTTCTTGCATTTCGTGCAGCTAAAAATATGGGACTAGAGACTGGATCAATGGCAGGCATGGACGATATCGCTCCCGCCAGAGAGCGCTAGTGTGTAATAACAAGTAATAATATACAATAACACTTTAATTAGTTGCTTTTATGGAGAAATACGGCCCTATAAGTGTAAAAAGCCTCATTTATGAATTGAAAAAAGGAAAAGCAAAAACTTCCAGCCGTAAAGAACAGTTGATACGAAAATGAGTGGATGGAATCGGTGCATAAACGTCAGTTTGTAGGTTAACTTGTCTATATTTGGTGAAATTTATTTACTGGCTATAAATCTTATTCTTTCAGATTACTCGATTTTGATAGGAATAAACTTTTCATGTCCTTTATGCACTTATCAACTACTCCAATGTGACCTCCACTAACAATTGCGCCATCTACGTTAAGCTTGCCAGAATACATGCCATTACTCTATTAAACTCCTTCATATATTTTTCTTGTACTTGTTTTGCCGTAATGTTCCACATCGTTTTAACCACATTTTCTTTATTACATTTTCGCATATTGAAGGCCCAATCTTTCAAAACGGATGCTATAATTTCAGTGGAAATTGATTCATTTATCACATAGTTTCTTTCACTGCAAAACGTAAGAAATTGTTTCCACACGTACTTTTTTGTTTTCTCTGTATTATGAGGCTCAGTATTTTGTATACTTTCGCCTATTGCATTTGATGACAAATCTCCGAATCGACTAATTTTTGAACAATTTTTGACAGTCACAATTTGACAGTTCTGTTTGTTGTATATTGATGTCGATGTGGTTACTATGAAAATTAAATTATTTTAAAATTTTCGATTGGTGGAGCTACTCTATGTATAATCAGGTATTATCGAAATTATACGAGGTAACTTAACTAAATTGGACATTCTGATTGGCTGAAAATCATACGAAAAAAATAATCAGTTTAATATTGACATGATTGGGTGAAATTGTTTCATATGACACAAATTGAAAATTTTTTATTGGTTACTAGAACTGTTTTGATGATGAATATTATAATAGATGGCGCGGTAGGTTCTGAAATAATAAAGATTATTTTCATTATATATGAATTTTCTGATATATACACATCGTAGGTTTTTATATGATGTTTTCATACCAGTAGTCAACCATAGTCTCTTATTTTTATTTTTGAACTTTGTATGGGAACGAATCATTAAATGCAAATTAAAGTCGACTGAAAATCTCCATTGCCTTTGTATATATTGCTTTAAACTCTTCTCAATAAAAGAATAGCATCAGTTTATCTTGATTTGAACCCAACCCAGCAATATACCCACAGAGATCTTTCAGTGAGGGACCGATATAATAACCATGACATTATGGGTTCAACAAATGAAGAAATTGTAATTATGCCGCCTCACTTTGAGAAAGTCGTCCACAAATCTTCCATAAAAATACCGTCAGCAGATCCTTTCTTCGTAGAAAGAGGTTCAGTTTTACAGGCCACTAAAATAACTGGAATATGAAAAGTGTCATAATAAAGTTGTAGAAGACATAAACAGATTTCGATGACAAAGAGGAACCAAACTTAGAGTAATCTCGGGAACAGTAAAGTCCTTTCAGCAAATGTCTTTTAAAGTCAACCCATGGCAGTATAACGACAATGGTTTATGATTTTATGGTGGATTTTGAGTGAAAGTTAAATATTTTACTGTTGCTGGAATTATCGAATGTTTGAAAGGTCTGGGCTTGGTGACTGTTGACTCGCCGAAAATTTGTTACGGTTGCCACGCTTGGTTTTATTCTGCTAATTTGGTATAGTTGATGACAAAAAATATGTCACAATAGAAGTGGACCGGAAGGAATGAACATTTTCTTCACGCATTTCAAATCATCGGTCATTGAAAATAGAGTGAAAACTTTGTTAAATACATAGCAGATAGGTACTATTGGAAGGTTTTATGCTATCGCACAACGCAAGATATAATAAATAGGAATTGTGTCCTTATAGCTGGGAGATCGATTTCAATAATTTTTTTTGAAGTCAAGATATTATCTATTTTACAGTAAAAAATCAGATGATTAAGAATTTATAAAGGGTGGTCAACCGAAAACAAAACATCCATTTTCAGGATCCTCGTCAATATTTTAGAAAAATTCCCATCGATTTTTGACTGAAAGGGGGCACGCTTTTCCGGTATTTTTGACTTCTCTACTTCCAACCCCAAGCGAGTTTAAGAATTTGGATTATAAAACAGAGAAATACAGTTCGATTATTATATCTTTACCCGTGCGTCATCGTCACAATACCATAATTCCTAGCTTAGCAGACAAATGTAAACGAATTTTGAATCGCTCATAGCGGCTGTTAGAAAAAGATGTTCGATAGAGGATGTGCGATTTCTTCAATCATAAATTGATGACGCATGGGTAAAGATACAATAATCGAACAGTATTGTTCTAAATCTAATAAACAGTTTTCACAGTTTTCGTGTATACCTACATATTTTTCAGACACAGATTGTTTCAATATTTGTCGGCATTTTCAATGAATCAGTCTATCTTTAGCCCCTCCAACGCCAGTGTCGTATTGGTTAGGAAATGGATTACACTTCCACAAATACATTGTACCCATCCAAACTCTCCTCCCCGTCAGCACAAACTCATGAATTGATATTTCCGAAAAAAGCAATCAACCGTGAATAATTCCTTTCTATTAACATAACACTGCCACTATTTTGTCGGACACAATGCAATACCCAAAATATAAGTGGCAGTATTCTTCGCAAACATGAGCTCTAACGTATGGCTATTAATATTTCTATAGAAAAATCCGTTTTTTCACACACTTTTCGACAATGCGACCTTCCTAACGTGCTTTATATAGTTATAGTTCGCTAACAAAAATATTTAGAGCATCGGGGCAAACATCCTGCTGGTACTCTGAATGTCGAAGTAAATATATGATTTGCCAGTCATTGTTATATTTTTAGGGGTGAAGGGTATTGTACATCGGATGAATATTACCTAATGAAGCGAATGTCTTCATGGGTTGTTTGATGAATCTTTTTTTTTCCGGGCCGGATATCATAGATGGGTAAATGAAGCATGGTGGTCGAACTATAAAATGGCATAATCCAATATGTACCAACAATTCACACGATTTGTATTTCAATTGTGAACATTTTCGTATGATACCTGTATTGGAACTTAAAAATTTACCATATTGATACATTTTTAACCTAGTGTAAATCGAAGATCAGCTGCTTTAGTATCCGAAAAGAAGCTAAGAAAAACCACTCTAGACAGAATAAACGTGCATTGTATATACTTTTTTTCTTTAAACGGACGCGACCCCTCGACACTCAACTTGGTGCTGGAGCGGTTGAATATCAAAACTTGAAGAAAAATAACTAAATAAAAAATAAAAAAAATAAAACCGTCACAGGTTCAAAAGATGCTGCTGAAATATTTGAAACTGCTTCGCGGGGATGGGGGAAAATGTGGCAAAGAACATAAGACAAAATCTAAACCACACAGTTAAAAAATATACAGAGTGTTCCAAATTAGGTCGGTACCATTGCTAACTCCGTTATTATTGATGTTACGAATTCGGTTAAGTGAGCAAACTAGTAGCATTTTTAATGGCCTTCTCGATACCGGCAACAAAAATGAAATTGACAGTCGCGTTTTCAGAATATTTCATAAAATTATATTTCTTTCAACGGAACACCCTATATTATTTCATGCATTTCGATTCGTAATAACATCCTCAACAACAAAGCTCATATCACCTTTCTTCCTAAAGTGGAAAATGAGCGACTTATGTGAAAATATTTATTTCTTCACCAGTACAAAAATATTCTTTGTTTTGGCGAATAAAACCTCATGATTGTCCAAACACCCAATTTTGGTACTTATACGAATGACAATATTTTGTTACTAATAGTAAAATAAGACAGTAAACAGAAAAAATTGCGCTGGGCTGTGAACTCGTGAAACCCGTGATCATCATGTCGGACCACTCAATTGACATCACTGAGGTATTTGGTATCAATGTATAAAACGATAATTTCCATCTTAAAGCCATTCCGCAAGCCGCATTTATTTTGTGAACACCCTACATTTTTTCATACATTTCGATTCGTAATAACATTCTCAACAACAAAGCTCATAAATATTTATTTCTTTCACTAATACAAAAAAATTCTTTGTTAATCTACAAAACGATGATTTCATTTTAAAGCCATTCCGCTTGCCGCATTTATTTTGTGAATCAAAATATGTCTGCTGTAATGATAACTATGAAGCCGTTTTTGTACAGAACAGAAAATACCGAAGGGTCATATGAATGTGGTTGGAAAAAAGTGTTTGATTCCATAAAACATTATTATTATGAGCAATCAAGTTGCCTTGAAACTTTGTTGAAACACTATTTGTCAAATATTCTCAAGTATATCATGACAATTTCATAAATTATTGTAACTGTCAACTACTGTTCGAATATTTTTCGAAATTTCGTTTTCCCATCAAGAAAAATGTGATGTTAGAATCCTATTTGGTTTGCCAGAGAAATAGCGTAAGAGCACTCCAACACTACAGCCATTCGTTCCCCGATCGTAAATTACCTAATTCTTCTTTTTTTTGCTGTGCTTCATCGTCGATTCAGAAACAATGAAAAAGTTTTTGAGAAGAGGAGACCTAAAAAACGTTTTGTAATATCTGAAGATACAGAAATTGACATTTATTTTTATCCTACTTCGAGGTATATCCAAATAATTCCATCAGAAATTTATCTAGAGAAATAGCTGTTTCACTGTCTGATATTCAACGAATTCTGAAGAAAAATAAGATTTTAAGACCAGTGCAAATACTAGAACCTGGTGATCCTAAGAAACTTTTGGGGTTTTGTCGTTGGTTTATGAATAAATGCAGACAATATCCAAGCCTCTATAGAAATATTACATGGAGCGATGAGGCAAATTTTTTAAATCGTGGGATGTATAATAGAAATAATTTTCATTATTGGAGTAGACATAATCCATTTCTAGTCCATCCCCACAATCCGCAAAGACGATAGTATTAATGCTTGGTGTGGTCTATTCAGAGGCAGAATTATCGGTCCATTTTTCTACCATGATTCTTTGACCGGACCCCGTTACATTAATTTATTAACAAAGAGAATGCTGCGAGGCTGTGTTGGAAACAGATGGATTGCTACACATGGTCCTGTTAAGAGGCCCCCTCGTTCATCAGACATGACACCTCTAGATTTTTATTTTTGTGGATTTCTGAAAAATGAGGTGTACAAAATGAAACATAATAATATAGATGAACTGAAAATTTATATTGTAACTATAATAAATAGAATTGATGGCCGAACTGTGTTGAATGCCACACGTAGTGTCAATAGAAAGGCCCAAATATGTGTTCAACAAGAAGGCGGTGTTTCTGAACATTTACTCGATATTTTATAGCGCTTTATCAATCCGTTTGTTATAAATGTTTCCAATTGATAAACTGTCTTATTTTCACCTTTACAAAAAAAAGTCAAATGAGATTTGTTGTTGAGAATGTTATTACGTCATGAAAGAGGGGCGACACCACTTGACGGAAGACCATAAAACTAATAATGAAATATGGTGGATTACGTAATCCAATCTTCCGCAATAAAACCTATGCAATAGGTAAAGTCGTCGGCAAGTATTCAACAAAAAACAACTACTGCCCCCTACGACCATTGAATTATATTTGTTTAATACTTGGCAAAGTTTTCTACAAGAACCACTTTGCAATGCATTTCAAATATCAAAGCAGAAATTATTTTTCGATTTAATTGGGGGAACACCTCCGTACCGGTTTCATGGTCATTGCCAATCATCAGCGAAGGCTAGTTCGATCCAATTGAATCGAAAAATCCTTTCATCCTAATTGGAAATCCCTGAGACAAACACTGAAGTATGAATTCAGCGCCATCTCTGGGTTCCAGATTAAAATGCACTCCGACTACGTGTCGACTTCAACATGAAGCCAGAAACATCATGAACTAGCCTTCGCTGATGATTGACAATGACCATGAAACCGGTACGGAGGTGTTCCCCCAATTGAATCGAAAAATTATTTCAGCTTTGATATTTGAAATGCATTGCAAAGTGGTTCTTGTAGAAAACTTTGCCAAGTATTAAACAAATATAATTCAATGGTTGTTGGGGGCAGTAGTTGTTTTTTGTTTTTTGTTGAATACTTTCCGACGACTTTACCTATTGTACAGGTTTTATTGCGGAAGATTGGATTACGTAATCCACCATATTTCATTATTAATGTTATTACGAATCGAAATGCATGAAAAAATATAGGGTGTTCGATTGAAAGAAATATCATTTTAGGAAATATTCTAAAAACGCGAGTGTCCATTTTTTGTTTGTTTTCGGCATCGAGAAGGCAAATAAAAATGCTACTAGTTTGTCCATTTAACCGAATTCGTAGCATCAATAATAACGGAGTTGGCAATGGTGCCGACTTCATTTCGAATGCCCTGTATATTACTATGAAATATATTTTTTTTCCGCACCAACAAATACTACTAAGGTTGAGAAAACAATAACTAATTTAAAGAATGAAAAGGCATCAGGAATAGAAGAGAAAACTGTAAGAATTGTTACAAAATTCATTATAATATGTGATCCTTTGACGAATATCATAAATAAATTATTCGAATTAAGCAAATTTCCTTCGAGTCTGATAACATCACTTATAACTCCAATTCCAAAAAACAGTGGCACTGAAATTGTTTCAAATTCAAGGCCTATTTCACTCCTATGATCAATTAATAAAGTCCTTGAAAAATTTATAAAAATAAGACCTTTTTCAGAGTATAATCTGCTGGCGATATCCCAACATGATTTTAGAGAAAATAAAGAAACCAATGATGCATTACACTCCTTGACAAAAAACATCTGTGAATCCTTATACTCAAGTACTCCTTCTGTCGGTGTTTTTATAGATCTGAAAAAAGCCTTCCATACTGTCGATCACTCCATACTTTTAGACACACTAGAAGAAGTGTGAGAGGTCCAGAAAACAATCTAATTGAAAGTTACTCAACATATAGAAAACCAAAAGTTAATAATTATGTGAGTAACGAGATTAACATTGAACGCGGTGTACCTCAAGAAACAGTATTGCGGCCGATGTTATTTGTAATTTACTTAAACAACGTATTTCAACAGGAAACAATCGGTAACATGAAAACGATGAGTTCAAGTCCATGCAGAACCTTGAGGTACAGCTGGACATGAAATTTATCTAACAAGTACGGCGGGAACTAAGGAATTTGTGCCAATTTGTACTGTATATTTTCAATCTTGGATAAATGTTGTTTCTAAGATATTTTCATCATTTTAAGTGGCAGTAGGACCAAGATGTGGAATTTTGAAATTTCTCTTCTTTTTCTGCCACATTTGAAATTTTAATAAATGATTTTTCTGGCAATGTATTATACTAATTACGAAAAATACGAAGCTATCTTGAATAATATATGGAAAAAATCAAAATATACGGCATATAGTTTAGCACAATTTATGGACAGAAAGATTTCCACAGTTTATGAAACGTTAAGTGGTGATTCATTCATGTGAAAAATATTCCTGTAAAAAACGAAATATCGTAGATATTGGCAAAAAATAAACACAATTCATGAAAATAAGGTCTACTTAAATAGGTAATGCCTCGGAAACTATACATTATCTAGAATAAACGTCAATATTGGAATAATTTATTGAATAAAAAAGTCAAAACGAGAAGGTGGTGATTCTCTAGAAAAAATCTCGGAAATTACACAGAAACAAAATTCGAAACATGCATCAAAGACTGGCAAAAATGGATTAACTACCTTTATCAAAAGTCCAGCATTGGCACGAAATTAACACAATTTAGGGAAAGAAGAACTGGGTGATAACTTCAAGGAATTAATTCATTAAAAAAATCAATATATATAGAAAAACCACAAGAGCGAACATCTAAATGAATTGCCTAAATTGGCACACACTGGGAACAATTCAGAGAAAAAAAAACAATTTCTTTAAATCGGTCACATAAGTAAGGTACTTGAAAATTTGAAAATATATTCAGTGGATAAAATTTACTATCTTCATCTCTTCTAAAGTTTATGAATTCGAAATAGGAATATTTTGGTGTTTGTTCCATGTTGTTTTTTCAGTGCTTGATCTTCAATGTATTCGAAAGTAAGCTTTGTATCTATGCCAATCTTGAAAAATCGTCCAAGCAAGTTCTAGGAGTTGAAATGTAGGTACATTGTCATAGAGAACCTATGAAAATCCTATAAAGGTCAATCACTCAGAGCAAAAATCAAACTTTTTCTTGGCATCCTCTACAACAGTCATAACCGCCATTAATCTTACGAAATCATTATCAAAATCGACAATTGAATCACCGTGCTTGATTTTGTTTTCACCTCAGGGGTACCGTGTGAAACCCGTAAATTAAATTAGTGCCCCTTTGAGGCTGGGAAACAAGCATTTCGCTCGATTAAATCAAGAGTGTGTGAAATGTTATCTGTTGTCGGGATCTATCGATTTACGGACGATTTGTTGTCGACATACGCTATTTATATAATATGGCAATTATTGACTGAACGACCGACGGAATAAGGGAGAATAACCAGTGACGGAGATGACTTTTTTGTAGAGGGTATTAATTGAAAGGTTGATGAACTAACGTAATGATGATTCAAGTGGTACACAGCTGCCAAATGGTTCTATTGTTTTAACTGAACAACATGATTTACTCAACTGATATCACATATGAATTTTACAACTTTAAACGGAAAATGGGCCGCAGTGGTCATGATGGTAGAGCGCTAGTCTATCAGTCAGAGGGACGTGGGTTCGAATCCCAGCATGGTCACTGGTCTCGTGCTAGGAATCGCACGTTAAAAGGTAAGACCTCGTTAATTCTTAGCTCGCACAAGTTTCGACTTCTGAGGGCTGTCGCTCGTAGGGGGGTGACAGCTGGTTAACGGAAAAAACAATTTTGAAACAATTTGAAAACAATGTATATAGGTACACTGTGTTACTGTTTTATATCAGATACTCAATGAGACAAACAATTTTGTGTACAGCACTTCCATTGTCTGAAGGAAACGATAAATAAATTATTTGTACTTTTGGAGTCACGACGTCATAACGGCAGCTAAAAAGTCTTGAATGGAAAACTACAGAGAATTAAATTTATTTCTTCAGACAATGGAGGTCCAGAACAATTCTACTCAGACTGGAACATTGTCAACCATATGAATATTGTTGCTTGTATCAAATGTAGATGACGTAATAAAATTTCAGATCCACATCAATAATGTCTATATCAAGTTTGCATCTGGCTGTTATGCAAATAAAACAATCGAGGCAGAGGCAGAGGCAGAGGCAGAGGCAGAGGCAGAGGCAGAGGCAGAGGCAGAGGCAGAGGCAGAGGCAGAGGCAGAGGCAGAGGCAGAGGCAGAGGCAGAGGCAGAGGCAGAGGCAGAGGCAGAGGCAGAGGCAGAGGCAGAGGCAGAGGCAGAGGCAGAGGCAGAGGCAGAGGCAGAGGCAGAGGCAGAGGCAGAGGCAGAGGCAGAGGCAGAGGCAGAGGCAGAGGCAGAGGCAGAGGCAGAGGCAGAGGCAGAGGCAGAGGCAGAGGCAGAGGCAGAGGCAGAGGCAGAGGCAGAGGCAGAGGCAGAGGCAGAGGCAGAGGCAGAGGCAGAGGCAGAGGCAGAGGCAGAGGCAGAGGCAGAGGCAGAGGCAGAGGCAGAGGCAGAGGCAGAGGCAGAGGCAGAGGCAGAGGCAGAGGCAGAGGCAGAGGCAGAGGCAGAGGCAGAGGCAGAGGCAGAGGCAGAGGCAGAGGCAGAGGCAGAGGCAGAGGCAGAGGCAGAGGCAGAGGCAGAGGCAGAGGCAGAGGCAGAGGCAGAGGCAGAGGCAGAGGCAGAGGCAGAGGCAGAGGCAGAGGCAGAGGCAGAGGCAGAGGCAGAGGCAGAGGCAGAGGCAGAGGCAGAGGCAGAGGCAGAGGCAGAGGCAGAGGCAGAGGCAGAGGCAGAGGCAGAGGCAGAGGCAGAGGCAGAGGCAGAGGCAGAGGCAGAGGCAGAGGCAGAGGCAGAGGCAGAGGCAGAGGCAGAGGCAGAGGCAGAGGCAGAGGCAGAGGCAGAGGCAGAGGCAGAGGCAGAGGCAGAGGCAGAGGCAGAGGCAGAGGCAGAGGCAGAGGCAGAGGCAGAGGCAGAGGCAGAGGCAGAGGCAGAGGCAGAGGCAGAGGCAGAGGCAGAGGCAGAGGCAGAGGCAGAGGCAGAGGCAGAGGCAGAGGCAGAGGCAGAGGCAGAGGCAGAGGCAGAGGCAGAGGCAGAGGCAGAGGCAGAGGCAGAGGCAGAGGCAGAGGCAGAGGCAGAGGCAGAGGCAGAGGCAGAGGCAGAGGCAGAGGCAGAGGCAGAGGCAGAGGCAGAGGCAGAGGCAGAGGCAGAGGCAGAGGCAGAGGCAGAGGCAGAGGCAGAGGCAGAGGCAGAGGCAGAGGCAGAGGCAGAGGCAGAGGCAGAGGCAGAGGCAGAGGCAGAGGCAGAGGCAGAGGCAGAGGCAGAGGCAGAGGCAGAGGCAGAGGCAGAGGCAGAGGCAGAGGCAGAGGCAGAGGCAGAGGCAGAGGCAGAGGCAGAGGCAGAGGCAGAGGCAGAGGCAGAGGCAGAGGCAGAGGTGAAAATACTTGTATATCAATTTGGCATGGTCATGCATGTTGTGAACAGTCAAAGAAGGGCTAATATAATAAAAACATAAATAAATGGATGAATGAATAAGTAAATGAGGACAAACAGTTTAATCGAAGCAGAGACGTTGATAAATAATTTATAGACCACTGATAATGTGATTTATTCATTTTTAGTATGACCAGACAATCGTGAACAAATACCTATGCTCGTTCAACTTTCCATAGTTTAATGGATTAGTTCATCGTAATATGATATTTGAAACTGTCGCTAAATTAAACTGGACTCATCTGCAACCCTCTATTTCCAACCCTTTAACCTACACCACTGCTCTACCGTCTCGTCTCTTCGAATTAGTACCAGATGTGCTGCGTTTGGTTGCAAACACTCATTGTGAGTTCCAACAATGAAAGTTAAATGTGCGATCCAACGATTAGGTTAGGATTCTATTGACATTACCAAGTGTAATTTGTAAGGGCTATTTCAAAATCGGGCCCACAGCGCTCTCTGATAAGTGCTGATGTTATCAGTTCAGTCCTGCGGTTTGTTTTGTTTATTAAATCCTTTACAACTATTACTGCCGGTAATAATGGTAATAGTGCAGTGGATGCTGGGAACGGTTTTTCATTGTAGCTGGAATTTGTTAGTGTTTCAATAGGTAATGTGGTCTTGACTATTATCTGTATACCTACGATTTCATCAGTACGCTTCACGGAGTTTTACAATGGAGGATCAAAGTGATCACGTACGTTTGTGTTGGCCGCTTTTATAATAAGAGTACAGGAAAATAATTGGATTGTATCGACACACCCTTCTCAAACCTTATGGAAATGGGCATAGTAAAATCTAAAAAAAAAAAAATTATTGTGCTTCTCGACATAAATTTGACAGTTCATGTACTTCAAGGCTTGATATCCCTACTTCAGCCTAGATAACGACTTTATAATTGCAAAGGATTACGATGGACAGTGAATGTCATTCACCTGTACAGGCTGCAAGATGAAAAATGCCCTCACGAATGTTACCCTGAGAGCATCATCGGCTTTTATCTACGTCTTACCAGCTTCGAGGATTTACAGGAAACCATAAAAAGTCTCCCTGTAAACAAGGCACCGGAAGTAGGCAAGATTGATGCAGTCCTACTCAGGAATCTGCGTGAAAAGTCTCGTGTGTGTATACATAGTCAACAATGTTTAAAGCAGTCGGAGATGATCCCAATCATATAACCGGGCAAGGGTACAGAGCTGTTGCCCGATCTCCTTACTGAGCACCATAGCCAAGGTGCTAGATAGAATACTACTGGAAAGATTTGCCAGCATTGAAGACAGGCTCAAACTCTTCCCAGCTGAGCACTCAACCACCTCCCAGGTAGTCCGGATTGTCCATGGGGTGAGAGAGAGCTTCCAGCTTAGCCACAATACAGTAAAAGTCATGCTGGATATGCAGAAAGCCTCCTGTAACATCTGGATAGAGGTATTGGTCACAATTATACTGAGGATAGACATACCGGAGTGTATGGTAAAAATCCTAGACTCACATTTAGTCAATAAGACTTTCAGGGCCAGTAAATAATACCAAGTCAGCACTGATGGTAGCCGGAGCAGGAGTGCCATATCTAGCGAAGGACAAAAGAGTGATGTATCCTGACGAAACAGAACTCGTAAATTTCAAAAAGAAACTAACGAATGTGGAGATCTTTGAAAGATTTAGGGTTCCGTGAAATAGAATTGAAGAGTTCGACTCCGTGAGGCACCGGGTAGTAGAGCGGGATAGAAGCCTAGCACTAATGAAACGTCAACCTAGCAATGCAACCTAGCGAGCCGAAGCCGCAGTTGAAACAAGCTCTAGTTGTCAGCGGAAAAAATTACTGCTTTACAACCAGATCAGCAGGCCAACGTATCGTCACGAATGGTGATAGATACATTCGGCTAGTGGCTTTACGAGAGCTAGCCGATACTCAACCAATAGAACAGTATATGAGAACCATCGCTGGAAAGTTCTATTGTTACTTTATCCTCGGAAATCTTGCCATAACAGGCAAAGAAAGCATGGAGAACTCACTTATCAGGAATTGGATATTTTCCATGAAGATCTAGAAGCCGAGCTCAACGAACCATGTTTTAAACCTGGTTTTTTCGTTGTATTTCCAGGAAATCCTTTTGGCACTAATGAAATATAGTAAGAGTATTTGTTGATTGAAGAAAATTAGTACCTATGTGTAAGCTCACTTTCTCTTCTTTTGCTCTGTGCTCTTCATCCTTCTGAGTATTTTTAGAAACGATGATGGTTTCCAGTCAATGTTTTGTCATTATTTTGCCTTAAAGAAATTTTTTGCTTGGTAGAGTGGTGACCTTGGTCTCGCTTTCTCAGGTCTTGGTTCCATCAGCCAACAAGTTACCTTCATTAATGATTTCCCTACAGGCTACAAGCTCGCGCCCTCCACACCAGTTCAATTCCCAACCAGGAGTTTCCTCGTTTCATCAGCAACAGACTATGTATATTGCTATTGGACAGCTAGTATGAAACAAAAATACTCATTCCGGCTCAACAAGCTGTTATAAAGGAAAGAGCCAAAGGGTCCCAAAAGGAAGGAAGAAAAAAGAAGGACATATGGAATGCCATTAAGAAGAGAGGTTTCCAAACGCCCCAAACTTGAGGGCAACACACCAAAAAACAAGAAGGGAAAACAGTTGCCAAACCAGATAGCACAAAGGCTCAAAACGTCCAAGATCCGTGCATCGTCATCAAAGAGGACATTATATCTCTACAGTCCGTCCGTTCTTGTCTATAATAATGGGTAGGAGAAATGTTTTCTCGGAGTTTATCGTAAGCAATATATGGCTGAAGAATCCTTGAATATGACATATATATCTTTCTGTCATATTTTCTAAGGATTTCCAGTTATCGTCGGTATAAAAAATTTTAGTATCATCCGCGTAAGTGATGATTTGTGTTTCAGTGAGTATTCTGAAGAGATCATACAGATAAACATTGACAAGAAGCGGGCCAAGAATTGGTCCTTGAAGTACACCGTATTTCATCACTAGGTCACTTCTTTCTGATTTTACCTGAACACACTGTAGCCTGCCGAAGAGATAACTTTCAAATAGTTTGAGACGTATTCCACTTACAGCAATGTTTTACAAGCATTCGATGAGTAGGATATGACTGTCAAATGCTTCACAGAATGCAGGAAAAGTTTTTAATTTAAATGGATAAAATAATATTATTAATTTTATCAGCGTGGTTGCCTTCAAGAATACCGTGGTCAGAATATCATTTCCTTCTGGAGGAGAGAAGTTTAGGTCTTTTTCAATTTCAACTTATTTTATTTTTTGGACATATTTCATTCACTGTGGTCCACAGAATGACAATATTTTGTTGCGAAGATTTTGTAATTAAAAGTGCTCAGAGCTCAAAGCATTTTTTGTCAGTACTTGTCACAGTTCTGTCCTCTGGTCATTAGTATTCACAAGGTGGCAGATTTTGTAAATAACAATGAAAGAACATTTATTGGTGAGAATCATTATGAGAAAATTGTTTACTTCTAAAACCACAATATTTCTGAAACCATTAAATTGCCAAAAAAAATAACATTAATGTGGGAAATAAAGTAGTAATACTTCTCTCCAATCCTACCATATCACGTAGAGCAAATTATACATTAGGCGCGAATATTTTCAACTGCAAATCAATTTCACGCGGTCAAACCCTTTTAAATACAAAATTATCCCTGTAGGGGTGGACCGCCCCAACTCCCTACACTCGCTACCTTCGATTGTTATTGTAACAAAATTATTGGAGTTGTTTGGCGTGGAAAGCGTGAGCCCTTAGTAAGTTTTTAGTCGGTCTCATTTCATAGCACGCCAGATTAAATTGAATCCGACCATTGTCATGATAAAACGTGTTTGGAACCATTGTGGTTATTGTACTCTGTTACAACCCTTTTCTCTATCAGCTCAATCCTACATATGGTTTTCCCTCTGGTGTTCGGGTATATGAATAATCGAAATGAATTATGTCAGCAGGATGTATCTGGATTTATTGCGCGAATCTCCAGTGAACCAAAAGAAGCTGCAACAAGAGCCTAGTACATTCGTGAGACTTGGTTATCTGGAGTAGTAAAATCGTAATGGAAATCACTAACAATCCGCACTATATACGCAAAATTCCATGCAGATTCCGAAAATATATGATTTGTTCATGCTCAGGTTCAAGGTTCAGCATATTAAAGGAATACAATGTCAAATATTTCACGAACAGAAATAAAAAAAATTAAAAAGTATGGAAGGAAATATTTTCTTCCCACTCCAGATGAACTCTTCAACTCGGGAAAGGTTGAAGATAGAGCAATTCTGCGAACGCCAATCGATAGATTCCAAAAATATATCATTTCTATATGCTCAGATACAAGGTTTGACAAAAAATAAGAATAAAACGTCAAGACTTCCCTCGCGCGATCGAATTTTCTAAAATTTTCGTCGCGAAAATGCAGAGGTTCCATCAAAAGCATATGAAAACTTTTATTGAATCGGGATTGATTTAAAATTTTGGGAACATACCCTTAAAAAATTTAATTTTCCGAAAATTAATGGAAAAATAATGAAAAAAAAAGAAGAAATTTTCATATCGGGAACGGTTAGTGATAGGGCAATTCTGCGAACGCCAATTGATTCAGAATAATCAAATTGGTCTAATCTGTGAATTTTGGGTCAATCGATATAATATAAAATTATTAAAAAATCGAAAAAAGTCCAAAAAACATGAAAAATACAAAGTCATTAAATCTACTTGAAATTCGCACTATATACGCAAAATGTCATGCTGATTCCGAAAATATATGATTTCTATATGCTCAGATACAAGGTTTGACAGAAAACAAGATATAAATGTCAAAATTCCCTCGCAACAGTCGAATTTTCCAAAATTTTCAGCTCAAAAATGCAGAGGTTTCATCAAAAGGCTATGGAAACTTTTATTGAATCGACATTGGCCAAAAATTCGGAGAACATACTCATGAAATATGAAGAATTACGAAAACTAATGGAATAATAATTTTAAAAAATTCTTGTATCTTCAGATGAAATTTTTTAACTCGGGAACGGTTAGAGATAGTGCAATTCTGCGAACGCCAATCGTTTCAGAATGATCAAATTAGTATTATCTATGAATTCCAAGTCATTTGACTTGAAACTAAATCATTCAAAAAATCCAAAAAAGTCCAAAGGGGTAGAACCCTAAAAATCATGAAAAATACAAAATCATTAAATCTACTTGAAATTCGCACTATATACGCAAAATGTCATGCTTATTCTGAAAATTAATGATTTTTATATGCTCAGATACAAGGTTTAATAGAAAACAAGATATAAACGTCAAAAATTCCCTCACACGATCGGATTTCCGAATATTTTCGGCTTAAAAATACAGAAGTTCCATAAAAAAACTATGAAAACTGTTACTGAATCGGGATTGACTTAAACTTCGGTGAACAGACTCATGAAAAATGGAAATTTACGAAAATTATTGGAAAAATAATTTAAAAAAATTCTTGTTTAGAAATGACCTCTTTCAACTTCAGATGAAATTTGTTAACTCGGGAACGGTTAGAGATAGAGCAATTCTGCGACCGCCAATCGATTCAGAATGAGCAAATTTGTATTATCTGTGAATTCCAAGTCGTTCGACGAAAGTTCAAAGGGATAGACCCCTAAAAATCATGAAAAATACAAAATCAGCAGATTCTTTCGCAATCCGTACTATATACGCAAAAATCGATTGATTGAAAACAATTATTTGAAAAATCGAAAAAAGTTCAAATCATGAAAAATACAAGATTTGTAGATATTCACTTACAATCCGCACTATATACGAAAAATTTCATGCAGATTCCAAAAATATATGATTTATTCATGCTTAGGTTAAAGGTTTGGTATATGAAAGGAATGCAATGTCAAAAACTTCACGAATAGAAATAGAAAAAATATGAAAGGAAATGACTCCTTCCTCCCTTCAAATGAACGCATGTTTGTTACATAATTCAATAAAACATGTGAAATGAACAAATCATCCTGTTAAATATTTCTCATTACAAATAAATTTAAAGAGAAAAATATATTTTTATTTATTTTGCACAAGATTCTCAGGAACTCTGAAAAAAAACTATCAGAAAGAGTTTAGAAGAAGGATTACGTATTCATGTGAAAATCTGGATCGATTATCAGCAAATATATTCGCTGGTCACATACAATAAATAATAATAATAATAGTATCCGTAATATTATCGGACAAAAAATAAGGGCGCTATGGCTTGTCTGGTTTCCTAGTCGTGAGGTCCTTCTATAGCTCGTTAGGTCATACATTTTTTTTTACTTCAAAAAGATTTGGCCAGGTATAGGTATTACTTGTGAAAATCTTGAAAATATTTCCTGACTAGATTGAATTTAATTTTTTTCAAGTGCAGTCTTTGCCAAAAATGTATGAAGAATTCGTATATTCCAAAAATTGCTCATTTAATATTTTAAATGAAGTTAGAATGCAATTTCGTATGAATATCTACCGTTTCTAAAACTTTACTAACATGCAACTTCAAACTGACACTAGAATCTTCAGTATTCGTTTGTCCTTCATAAAAAACGGGTTTGTTTTTTATGCTCCCCCATGTAACTAACATGCCAGACACATGGTATGGGGCACAAGATGCAATGCAAAATCAGTCAGCAATCATGAGCCGAAATCTAAAAAACCAATCTATCGCTTGTCACTTGTCACCGGTTGATTTGAATGTGAACGTGTGTCTAAACCGGGATCAACAAAACGCAGCATTGACATCGAACAAAAAGATTAATGACGCGATTGGCAGAGAGAAGCGTTCCTACAGGAAATTAGTCCGTTTCTCATCAACTCGAAAACTGGGATGCTCTGTTGTGGCGATGTAACCGATACATCAACATCGAAGAGTAACAGAGTAGTTGTTATTGCTATGTTCAGTAATTACAACACTTCCAATGGGCTTCAAATTGGATATGGAGAGAAATTCAAATAAATCATTATTAGTTTAGTTTGTTGAGTATGTATTGTAGAATTTTTGAATTTCTGACGGCGTGAAAGCCTTCCTACTCTTCTACTCATTTTTATACAATCCACAATCCAAAAATAACGAGAACTACTGCCAGGTGTCCCAGAACTCTCAGGCCAGGACTATAACTACTGAATTACATACGACATTTATTAAAGAAGATTCCTATAGATGTTGCTGAACCGTTTTCAAGATCTCACCAGTACCTCCACTTGCTCCTGATGGTCTATCGTTCATTACCAGAATAAACCAAGGAAAAAAAATTATATATCGTTGCCATCAATCGTCCTGGAAAACGGTCCAGCTACATCGATGGCGATTCGTTCGAAGGGAGCACCTACATTGTATTGTTTCATCTCTCCTCTCGATCTTGCCCTGGTGCCTTTGTTTGCTGCACACTTGGGATATCTTCGGCACCATCTTTCTACATCTTCATGACATTGGACCCAGTAAAACCTCTGCCGTCTGTTATCCAAGGTCTTATTCACTCCCAAATGTCCATCTAATTTGCCGCCATGAATCTCCTCCAAAACTTATTTTCAGTTTCTCAGTAGACCATTCTCAACAATCAGGAAATCGCATTGTACCCACAATGCCTTGAAAGTTGGTGATCGAACGGAGATTTCCTCACAGGTAGGTCTTTTCGTTCCGCCTTCCTTCCATCTTAGAAAATCTACAACGCTTGGATCACTTTCTTGGTCTTGTCTCATTTTTGCTATGGTCCAATTGTCGTCAACCATCAATCTCATTTGGATGATTCCTTCGCGACGGTCAATTCACTCATTATGCTCACAAATGTCCGGTTGTTTCTGTCAACCTCTCAACAAGGATGACCCTGGGAGATCTTGCTAGCCAACGTGCGCCCCGATACGCTGGATAATTCTAGATTTTCCTGCCGCCCATTTGAAGACTCGCTGGAAGACCTTGTCCTCACAGGTGATTGCGAACATTTTTACCCTGTAGTCTTTAATGAGATTTCCCAATTCTCCACATCCAGAACCTTCTCGAATGAACTAGTAACTGAGCCAAATCGTTGTTCGGGTTCTTACATTGATACTGCTCACACTTTCGGCCTCGAGGTATTGAATGCCGCCTCTACTTCTAGAGAACATACTAAGGCATCGCTACTCCTTTTTCAGTGTGCTAGTAGCAGAGTCCTTCGGAATTCAGTGTCTCTCAGTCAATCTACGAATAACTAGCCTGCTAGTGTTCCTTGAAATCTTCCAGTGCTTCTGGGTAAGCCAGCTGAATTAGGCGTCTCACATCTGCTTCAAATTGTAGACTCTCACCCGATTTTTGAGTGTGGGTTTTCATTTGAGCCCCATACAGCTGCTCTCGATGTTGATCGTCGTAACGAAACTCTAATGCAGTAATCAGGTCTTCATATTTATTTTGCTGTTTTCTTATTCGCCCCATCCATTAGTTACTGGCGCATCTTCAAATTGCCTGCGAAACATGGACCAAGAGGACTATTCATCAAAAGTCGGTGGTTTTACGGAAATTCCTAATGTCACAACCCTGGCTCCTCTCGCACTGTATCTACTTTCTTATTGAGCTCATCGTCGATTTTCTTGACGCCTTCCTTTAGCTCTTCTTTCAGTTCCTCCATTTTCACTTCAGTTTTCTGTAATACATGTTGGAAGAACTTGCCTTGATATTCTAGAACCTTCGGGATGTCTGGTTTCCTTTGTTTTTCTATTCGTTCTTTTGTTTTTCGAGATTTTCTGGAGTGCCCCTACTTGTTCTTTGTTTTCAACCAATCCTCGCATTTCCTCTTCTTGTTTTCCCTCCTGGCGCCTCTTTTCCTCTTCTTGTTTCTTCTCCTGGTGACGCTTTTCCTCTTCTTGTTATTTCTCCTGGCGCATCTTTCCAAATCCACAAATTCATTTAGGATAAATTTGACAATGTCCTCTACCGTACGATGTACTCCTCGTATTCACCATAACTAATTTATAAATAGTTCCTGCTTTTTACTATTATCCTACTTCCGACACCACTGTTACGATATTTCTAAATAATACTCCGAGTACGCCAAAACTTTTTTATTAAATTCGCTATAGAAATACAACTACTACACCGGCTAAATGCTCAACTGACTTCAACTATCTTGATCTTCCAAAAACTGCTTAAAAACTTCTTCCTCCGAGTGAAATATCTTTTACACTCAATTCAAGCACAGTTTTCCAGAATGATCAGCACTTGGAAAACATCAAAATATTACTCCATTTGCTGTTCTGAGCAACCCAAGACTCAACCCAAGTTTGTCGTGCGTTAAGAGGAACGCAAACAGAATCGATTCAATTCCAAGAGCTCATCATTCGACGACAGCTGTTCAGCAGTTTCCTACTCATTCATACTGTCTTTGTCTTAGATTACTGGTTGAGTCTTAGATTGGTCAGAACAACAGAATTGAGTTCCAACTCTTCCTCAGTTTCTGAGCCGTCTATATAGCAGACTATTTCTGAATCAATAGAAGATCCTTCCTCCGAAGGTCGTTCCTCTAATGCCTCTCTGCCTGTTATAACTATTTTGAAGTTTTCCCGAAGCTGCACTTACTTGGGATGCATTATGGGGTCGATTTCCGACTCTTTGTATAGATCATTGTAAGGAATGATCAATTTGAGAAAGGGACATAAATAATATAATCAGAAAGAAAAGTGTGATAAAAAAGAAAATAACACCGGAAAAAGAGAGAAGGTGAAGGGGGAATTGAAAGCAAATGCTGTTTGTATTCGGAATTATATCATTTGCGGGACTGGCTATAAAAATGTGATATTTAGTTTGAAAATGTCTATACAGACAGGCATTGCAGGAGAGGGTGCGTCTGTATATTCATTTTAAATCCGTCAGAGCATTGAGTTGACATCTTGTACATCTGCGATGATTTAGTCCTCAACTGTTATTACATGGCGGAAATGGTAGCACAATAGTGGCATCGAGCAACCCCGACATTAACCACCCTGTAAAATATTTCCAATCACAACAGCTCGGCAGTCTGCACCACCTCTTCTTAATTTATTTAATATTCACTAATGCCAATCAAAGAACCTCATTATTACACAGAAGCCAACAACAAAAGCGCCATAGGAACAAAGCCAGTAACATTTTGACATGGATTGAGCCGTACCTATCAATTTGGAAAGTAAATTTCAATGGCATACAATAACATTCTTAAAAAAACATAAGAGAACCCTCTACTTGTTTATAGCAGGTGAATAGTGGATGACTCGTCGAAAATCCCCAGCCCATTTCTTCGTCCATTGTTGTTTCTTTATAGACGGTTTGAAAAGACTTCATCTGGCTCCCGTACAAAAGTCAAGAATTCCATTCCTACTCGATTTAATTGAAGTTGGCTACTGTAAGATCTCCGCTGCCGATCGAAGAAATACCACGATTTCCTGAAATGCAATTGAATGGACGAAGGTCCGCACAAATTTCATTGTAAGATATTGTGAAGGGTCAATACATACGAATAATGATTGCTACAGTCGATTTATCGTCGAAGAAAGTATCAATGTTCTTGCACGCCTTGTTACAGTCGAAGATGATCCCACCTAGGCTACAAAGTTGTTGATGAGAAAGTAAGTACAGTGTTATTTAATATAAATTACTTGTCCATCATTACTGTTACCTATTAATGCATCTGTATATAATCAAACATACAGTGTGGTCCAACGAAAACTTAACACCTCGATTTTCCGGCTTTAATATAAAAATGTGGAAAATCGCTCGGACCCGTCAATTTCTAATACGAGGGGGAACAACTTTTCCGCTGTTTTCATCCCCGTAACTTCAACCACCTAACGAGGGTGAGCACAACCCCTTGATTTTGAATAGGGATGCGGGGTGTTGCGATACCTCATTTTGAAGATCTCATCGTGTACTATCTGACCGTAAAATTTCTCTCCAAAATATCCATCGATAACGAAAGGACAGGTAAAGTAGTGGAAGAGTACGTACTTTTGTGATTACTTTATTAAATGCTCGAAATGGGCACCATCCACTTCCATGCAGTAATATAAGTTTTGCTGAAAACGTTCACGTACATTACTCAAGATTTCTGGTGTAATTTGACGGCATTCATTAATGTTCCGAGTTCGCAAATCATCCAGTGACTCAGGCTGGGTAGCGTAAATCTTGGATTTCAGGTGACCACATAGAAAAAAGTCCAGTGGAGCCAGATCAGGTGATCTGGGTGGCCACTCAATATGTCCCCTTCTTCCAATCCAGGCGTGAGGAAAATTGTCATCTAAGAACTGACGCACCGGTTGAACAAAGTGAGGTGGTGCGCCATCTTGTTGGAAAATGATCGTTTGATGGTCTTCTGCATTCTCCAATACTTGCACGAGGGCTGGATAAATAGCGTGCTTCAATAGATCGAGATAAATTTGGCCTGTGAGATTACCGGGTATAAAAAAAGGGCCGATTATGTGATTTCCATATATACCCGCCCAAACATTTAATTTTTGGGGGCGCTGTGTATACACCTCACGAAATAATCTTGGATTTTCATCTGACCAATACCGACAGTTATGCCGGTTTACAATGCCGTTAAGGTAAAATGAACACTCGTCCGAAAAACAGATATCGAACATGTAGTTTTGATTGCCGTTAATTATTTCACTGATCACGTCACAGAACTGGAGTCGGCGATCGGGATCATCCTCATTCAGTTCCTGAACCAATCGTATCTTATAAGGATGGAATTTATGTTGTTTCAGGATTCTCATGATTGTTGTGCGTGAAACACCAGATACATCGGACAATTTCCTAGTACTAACGGTCGGATCCATTGCTATATGACCTAAGACATCCACGTCCCTCGCTTCGTCTCTTTCATGCACCCTCTTTTTGTTTCCAACTGAACCAGTAGCGTCAAATTTGGCAACCAGTTGCACAACGTAAGCAGCGGATACATTTTTTCCAGGATGTCGTTCGTTAAATAAAGCCGCTGTTGTGCGCGCAGAGTCGTTATTTCGGAAAAATAATTTTATCATTTCCACCCTTTCTTCTACGGAATACACCATTTTAATTCCACTACCAATTTACAATCGCTTTGACACACTTGTACCGTTCTTAAACATTCACGATAGATCAAGGTACAAAAACAAGGTCCGTCTACTTTTTTGGACAAAAAATTAACGACTCAATACCTTTGAAATGCGTCGGATACGAATACTATTCTCGAGATAAATTCCATATTGCCTCTTTCACTATTTTCGCTGTTATTTCATTATCGATGGATATTTTGAAGTGAAATTTTACGGTCAGATAGTACACGATGAGATCTTCAAAATGAGGTATCGCAACACCCCGCATCCCTATTCAAAATCAAGGGGTTGTGCTCACCCCCGTTAGGGGGTTGAAGTTACGGGGATGAAAACACCGGAAAACTTGTTCCCCCCCGTATTAGAAATTGACGGGTCCGAGCGAATTTCCATATTTTCATTTTAAAGCCGCAAAATCGAGGTGTTAAGTTTTCGTTGGACCACACTGTATAGTGGCATGTGGAATAGTTGAGGTACTAACGCTAACGACAAAGCTGATTCGTTTGATTTGGAAATGACCAGGTCGCTTCTCTCCACATTACCAAGTTAACGAGCTATGATATCAGCAGACTTTCCTGTAATAATAGAACCCCCAGGTACCAGTTGCGATTATAATAATATTAATAATTCATTCACCAAAGAAAAATATTGAACAATAAATAAACATATTGACGAAAGAGAGAATAAACACTAGATTAACCACAAAACGAGATTCTTGAATGTGAATTTTCTGGTGAGTGACTTCTTGTACCTTGACAATATGGTCAACCTGTGATCTGGAAGTCTTGTGTTCACGCAGTCGCTGCCTCCTGTTTTTCCAGCAGTTAAAGAGGAACAAATATCAGAATCTTAGCACGAATTATGAAAAATGGTGGATTACGTAATCTTCCGCAAAAAAGCTGAATGATAGGTATTGTCGTCGACAAGTATCCAACAGAAAACCACTACTGCCCCCTACGACCGTTGAATTACATCTGTTTAATACTTATACTTTTCCACAAGATCCACTCTGCAATGTTTTTCAAATATTAAAACTGAAATTATTTTTCGATTCAATTGGAAAATTGACAATTATCAGCGAGAGCTAGTTAACCCAATTGAATCGAAAAATCCGTTCAGCCTTATTGGGAATCCCTAGGACAAATACACAAGTATGTATTCAGCGCCATCTCTGGGTTCCAGAACAACACTCCAACTGCATATCGACTTCAATATGAAGCCAAGAACAATTTATGAAGAGGGGACGACACTACTTGACGGAAGACTATTAAACGAATTATAAAAAATGGTGGATTACGTAATCCAATCTTCCGCAAAAACCTTTAAAATAGGCATTGTCGTCAGCAAGTATCCAACAGAAAACAACTACTGCCCCCTAAGACTGTAGAATTATATTTGTTTAATACTTAGCAGTTGATATTTTCTAGTTTGACAATTTTTTTGAGGATATACCAAAAGCATAGAATATGCAGCTGTATAAACTACCACTGTCTATAATCGTGAATTGGATGAAAAATTTCCGAAGAAACGAAATATTAATGTCTACAATGTTTGTATTTTGGAAGTGTAACGAGCTACTGGTTACTAATCTCTTCTTGGAATGATTTAAAAACATTGAGGTGTTACTAAATGAGTTGTGCAAGTTGACGAGAGTCGAATTTACATAGCTTTGCAAAAATATGTAATCTTTCAATTGATATACAAGGATATATTCATTAACAATCAGCCTATTGAATTATTTTGGCAAGGCAGATGGCAACTCAGTAATATACTGACTCAGGAAAATCGGGCAAAAATCTGATCCTTGCGGAGCACCAATGCCAATAATTAACTGATCAGATGAATGTTTTGTTGTAGGTTATATTTTTATATTGTATTTCGACGGTTCGGGTTTGACTAGGAAGTTAATTTGATACGAACCGTTCATATTGAATTTCTCTCACGCTCAAGTATGGAAAGTATGGCTAGGTTAGGTAAAGTTAGGTTTAAAATGAGTGGGTCTGCTCGGCCTTTCAATGCGTGGCTCCTACCAATTCATATTTCACCAAATAAACCCAGCTTCTTGATGATGCAGAGTAGTTTCTTTGTGGTGCTCTGTTGTTTCACCATCTTCAAGACAGAGACATGTATCGTCCTCTGACATTTCTAGTCTTGTCATGATGGTCCTCTGACATTTCTAGTCTTGTCATGTGATGATTCAAACAATAGTGGCCTGTGAGTAGGCCTGTTAGATATCGCAGGTCATCCCTGCTGGAGTCTAACAGGGTTTTGGTAAAATTTTTCTAGGAATGTATGAATACCTTGGAATAAGCCAATCCTAGTAGGTTTTGCCAGACGTTTAATACTTTCTCTGCTCTCCAGGTGTTGAATGTATATTTGGCAAAACTTGGTGAGATGCCATTGCCAATGAACCTACTTGCAGCAGCTTCTCTTACAATAAGGTCCTGCATTTCATTGCCCTCCATTCCGGAGTGGTCAGGAAACCAGACCAAAGACGGACTGTTAAGTCTTCCCATTGAGAGAGTCTTCTCTGGCAGTTTGACACCAGCTTAGACGTTGCTCGATACTAGCCAAGTGCTTTCAAGGCCGCTTGACTGTCCGAGAAAATTTTAATTGATCTTTGTGTGAGGTTGATCTCTTCCAGTCTCTCTCATATAGATCTATGGCGTGAATTTCTGCCTGGAATACTGTCGCATAATCCTAGACAGGTTAATATTTCTCTTCTAGGTATACGACTGTATACAACTGCACCAAAACCTGAGGGTATTTTTTGAAGCATCTGTGAACCAACAGTAATCTGCTCTCAGTAGTTCCTCTTTTTTGAGGACTCATTCGTCTCTTTTCGGAATTTGAACAGCATAAGACAGGTAAAAATTTAGTGTTGGTGCCATTACATCAGAGGTCATTCCTAGAATGCTGTGACTTTCATTGTCAATCAGCAGTCTGCTACGCTCTATATAATTCTGTTGCATGTAATTGGCAATATACATGATTCTGTAGGTTGTCCATTTAGCTTCTCTCTTTCTCCATGACTTACCGTATCACAAATGCTTTCGACAAATCAATGAATACAGAGGCTTGTCATGTTTTTGTCCAGAGCAGAGATCATTGTGCACGGTAAGTGCTATATAGTAGGGCATTTTACGTAGAGATTTTCTCTATGAAATCGAATTGTCTGTCTGATATAACCTCATATTCTGATATAAATGCAATTAACCTCATGTTAAGGACCATCTCAAAAATTTTTGTCCGGTGTGTTGATGTAGTTAGTGATCTCGGTTTCTTCGCTTTTTTTGAAGATAGGTACTACAACAGCTTCTTTGATAGCTCTAGGCCAAATTCCTTCTCTCAAACACATATTTCTTATGGATGTTAGGGGTTCCTCGATTATAGTATCTAATTTAATGTCATCTTTACTTACGGATTCGTTAGTATCCAGGATACAGATCAAGTCATTTATTTTTACTTATTTATTGATTTATACTGGTTGCAAACAGACATAATTTAATTATATGTAACAGTACGAAAGATATAAGTAACTAAAGCTAATAAAATTAAATTTTGTCAAATGTATAAAAAATATAACAGATAGAAATATCACAACATAAAAGGGTCAACTAATCTAAAATTGAGTGAAAATATCGTACAATACAAGTTAAACATACGCACAACACAACATTTAACATTCACTGTCTCATTTGGGAGATTAACAGATTTCATGAGATATTTAGTACGTCTGATTCAGAGACTTTCAGGAAATCATTGACAGTAACTAAACAGATATCAATAGGGGAATTATTTGTAGTTTTGAACATAACGTTTCTGGTTCTTAGTCTTAGGTCAGGTACGTTAAAATTAAAAAGTGACAATGTATCAAGTACATTGATAAGGCCATGTGTAACACATCAAAAATGAACAAAATTTGAATTTTTTCACGACTTTTGTTTGATAAGGTAATATTGAAGTCTATTCTTTGGTTTTCATAAGTTATTACTATGGGATATATTCCATACCTTCTGAAGTGCATTGACCCCAAAAACTTTTTTTAATTTTTTTCCAGCATTTGAGAATATATTTCAGTTTTAGGGTTCCAGATAATGCAGCAGTACTCTAATTTGGATCTGATGTATGAATTGAAAAGCATGATACATGTTGGGTACGAAAAATCTTTGCAAGATCTCAGTATGAAACCAAGTTTTCTATATGATTCTGAATTAAGCCTGGTGATATGCTCATTAAATGAGATTTTTTTTGTGAAGATCACACCCAAGTCTTTAATTTCATTCATAGTTTCTAGTCTGATATCATTGATGGTGTTATTAACCTTCAAATTTTCTTTTTTCCTAGTATAGGACACAATTTTGCATTTGGATTCATTGAGCGAAAGATCATTATCCTCACAGAATTTCAGAATTGCATTAATGTCAGACTGAGTATAAACTTCAGTGAACTTTTTAGCTTTTTGCTTTATATCGTTTCACCTGAGTCATTTTTTATTGCGGTTATATTTTTTTTCAATCTTTCTTTCCTGTAGGTAACTACTATTTTCCGTAGTGTTATTGTTTGAATAATCATTGTTGATTAAAAAGATGTTTGGACTGGGCCTAATTGTACATTTATTTGTACATTTGTACAATTGTACATTTAAGAGAAAAATAGACGAGTTACAATGGTTAAATTACTTCGAAAACGATGTAAAAATTACTCCATTCAACATGGGAAATAATTTCACAGCGACGTTTGCCTCTAAAATACAAAATATTTCTGTTAAAAACGAGACAACTTGAAAATTTAATGGTTATAGCGTAATTTCACAAAATGTTTGTAATATATCTACAGTACACACGGAACAGTACAAATCTTCGTTACATTCTCACAAAACATGTGTAAATAATATGTGAATGATTACCAAACAGAGTTGTGATAACACAAATACAGTTTGGAATCACAGAATCGATGTGTGATGGCGAAAACCGTTATTTATTATTTGTCAATTCCTTCTTTTTCAAATAAGTTATGTAGTTTCACATAACTATTGTAATATCACTACTTTCAGTTCGCATGGAAATTTCGGGTAGTAACATCGATATTTCACTTAAAAAAATGCTTCATGAATATTACAGAAACACTGAATTTATTCACAAGAATTATGTTATATATACAAAATTTCTGCGTTTTCAATAAGGATATGTAAGTATCTGTAGATATATTCAGTCAATTTACAGAACCACTGATGTAAATATGTAAAAGGGTCTGTGAATTATTTTCATACATATGTGAAAATACAAAGACAGTGGTAAAGATTTACAGGACTGTTGAAATTTATACCTCCCCCTTTGATGGCGTGACTCTGACGTCAGGTCACATGACAAGTGGCATGAGGCAAAGCGGGATGTTTCTTCTAATAAGCGAAGAAACAACACAAAATTGTACGGATTGTGCCATTAAAAGAGTGGATTAGAAGTGCCTTTGTTAATTTCGTTACATTTTAGATAATTCATTATCTTATCACTGGTGAGTCCTAATTCATGATGTAATTCGTTAATAACAAAATTATGAAGAAGTATGAGTTGCATCTATGGTACCGCTGAAATGCATGTTCTGTTAGTTTTAAGTGCTTGGGGTTGGATTGCAAGTACCTAGTCTCCAAAATGTATGAAAAAAATACTGTTATAAAAGATCTCATAATCGATTTAGCTCTGGAATCCACCGGATGAAGGGAACTCTGTACAAAAAAGACAAAATAAGTGGACAGTTGTCATACAGGAATTGACGATCATATGACATTTCAACAAAGTGACCAACGTCAGATCAGATTACAAAAAAGCTTTGAATCTATAGCTGAAAAAATTGTTAAATATGCAATAGATAAAACAGTATTGAATGGGGAGAGTCTTTGGAAGATATCAATAGATCTTTAATACAATACTAAACATTTCAAATGTTGAAATTAGGTAAAGATCGCAATATTTTCAAGTGACATCATTGTTATATGTCTTTATTTTTCAGGACTGTTTCGATAGATTTGTTTATGGATCAGTACCGTACCTAATTCAGTATAGTAGTAAGTTGATGTAAAAAGCTGTTTCTATTTTCTCTTGTGAGGAGAAAGAATGTTAATTCATATCCAGGTAAATCTAATTCTGTTTTTGAACTCACAAAAAAATTGGGCACGATTTGCATTTGAATTAAAAAGCAAAGTTACTAATTTTGAATAATTTTCAGGTTTATGACAAGAAAAAAAATATTCCCATACCTTTTGTTTTTATTATTTCTCATATCCTTTCTTTTTTAGATGATCAATATTCAAAGTATTCGACAATATAAAAGAAATATTGAAGTCTAACAAATTTAAGGAGACAGGTCATTGATGTTCGCTCGTCAATAAAATTGGAGCTGCACTGGAAGTGATACAACCGTACTATATAAAAATTCAACTGGCTAGTGGAGGGAAATCCAAAAGAACTGAACATGAAGTAAAAACTTGGGACTTGCAACTATTACTTATTTTCAAAGTTAAAGACCCGTAATATTATCAATTTATTGTAGCCAAATTGATACAGTCCTTTGGTGAATAGTCATATTATAGTGGGGAGAAAAAATCCATCATAGAAAGAGGTAAATATCTTGTGAACCATAAATTCCACTAGAAAAAATTCTGGAGGGCTCATACTCTTTCATCACAATTTTTTTATGTTATTAGTAGATAATTCAAGCAACAAATTCTTATTTAATACTTTGAAAAGTATTAAAATTTGTTTGTAGGAAAATTCAATTGAAAATAATTATTAATATTCTTGAGTCAAACGTACATTGCTTCTCGAATTTTTTTCTGTATTTATGATTGAATGATATCATAATACTGTCAATATCTACTCTGGAACTTTTCAGAAAAGTTTCGAATTTTCTTGAGTTGAATTTTTGTTTTCATATTTTTTTCAGATGTTTAATAGGTTAACTGCCAAACCGTGTTTGTTAAAATGTGACAAAGACCACTCGAATTATCTTTAAGTTTTTATGTTGTTTGTCGACAGTGTTTTTTTATTTTATTATAAGTCTATGAGGCAATTTTTTTGTTTGGTCATTCGTTTTCCGCAGTGTGAGAGTTACTGAATGCGACAAAAATAGCATTAATTTGAGTGAGCACAAACTTTCAGTTTTAACGATTCAATTTCTGATTCTTGAATCAAATCACTCATCACGCCGTATTCAATCTTTAAAATTATATTTTGAATAAGCTTTTTTGTTTTCGTGTAACAATTTTGATATTACTGACCATAACATTATTTGTTTCAATATGGTTTTCGTTTCATTCAATCATTGCCTTTTTCTATCCCCGGAAATCGTATTGTCATTAACAGTATTTATTTTTAAAATCTTATGAAAATACAGAACATCCAAGACATAAATTCTGTGAAAGTACAGAATTTTTATAAAATCACATTTGCGAAACTAAAGATCTTTCATGAAATGAGTTCTGTAAAAATACAAATTATTCTGAAATTACAGTTGTCAAAGTACATATTATTGGTTTAATACCATTCATGAAAATACAGAACATTCATGAAATTACATTTGTGAAAATACTGAAAATCTGTTGAACTACGTTGGTGAAAACACAAAAAAAATCATAAAATAACATATGCAACAGTGAAAAGTATTTGTGAAATCACATTTGCCAAAATACAGAAAATATGTTGAAGTACATTTGTGAAAATACAAAAAGATGTCAACTGCCATAATACAGGAATTGGATGAATCACATTACTTTTGTGAAAACACAAAATAATCCGGAAATTACATCTGTAAAATAACGTGTGTAGAATTACAACAAATTGATTGAAAATATTTGTAGAATTACCGGAAAGTACTGAAACTACAGTTGTGAAAATACAAAATTAAATTGAACAGCACAGTAAATATTCTGAGAATTCTCAAATGCCTAGTGAAACTTCTACAGTGAAAATGTAAATTTACATAACCGTTGGAAAATTTAACACGATAATCGTTGGTTACATGTAACCAACGATTTTCATGGTAATTTTACAAAATTCCTTTTCTCTGTGAGTATTTTGTACAATATGGACTTCCTTAGATTGCAATTTTTTTATTTTGTGGAAAATAAAATTTCCAGTGCGAAGGAGATGATCCTTTAAATGATTTTTTTATGAGTAACGAAGATTTCAATTTTTTGTCTGTGTCTTCAATGAATATACAATATCTAGAAAAAATCCTTTACACATCCATTCCAAATATCACCCCCCTTGCACGAGAACGGAATATCAAACCAGTTTGATAGTGACAAGTTGACACAATTGAAATTTCCAAGGCACCCCTGCAGCATCTTGTTGTTTTAGTCAAAGCTCGACGTCTCCGCATCTCCGGCGTGTTTTGTCAACGAATTTATCTCCCGACAACACACAATTATCACAACAAAGATGGCAGTATGTTATTATATCGAAATTGAATGCATACACACGAAAATGGGAATTATACGAGTCTACACTATGAATCCCATATTTCTGGTGTGATTTGTGTTACGTTATTCAGAAGTGGATTCGTTGGAGACAACAGCGATTCAAGTGCTGTCTCCGGATAATGTATTCAGTGCTAATTTTCGCATCATCATTCGTGAAAAACTTTGCGTAATTTGCCAGAAGTGGAAGACGAGAAGGTCAACAGGACAAATTTATTATATAAGTGATATATTCTGTTTTGAACTTTGAACAAGGTTAGACTACAATCTCAAGATTATTCAATCAATTCACAGTCCCAGATCCTGTCCAGCAATGGATCTTTCACAAAAATATTAATCTGCAGGAAAAACCCAGAAAACTCTGCAACACTACATCATCGAAAGATATATTATTATCGTATTTATATTACTGATATTTTTTCCTATGACCACCTAGGAAAGTAACGTATATCACACTGTAGACTCCCGCGGAAAGTGGCTCTTATATCCACACGTGTGTGGAAATCAACTTTTTCTACGACCGGACGTTTTTACTTACTTACCCGCACGCATTTCAGTTTTGAAAGTGTCACTTTCCCGCACTAGTCACTGTCGGGTCGTCAGAGGAGTGCGGTCAAAATTTATATATTTTGGGGTGATCTCAAAAATAGGATTCGAGTTGGCCCGCTTTGTGGTGGGTCAGAATATATTCGTTCTTGTCCAAATAACAACTTCTCATCATCAATAAATAACTATTTCTTTCGTGAGCGGAAAATAAATCGCATGAGTTTGGATAAGCTGTGAAATGCGTAATTTCTGTTTAGATTTACCGTATCAAGCTATCAAAATTATAATTTCTGAGCACAAAAAACGATATATTTGAGTAGAATAATTTTTTCCATCTTAAAAATAAAATAAAAAAAGTTGACGCAGATGGGTTCGATCCCGCATAATGCCAATTGCAAGTTTAACATGTCACCTCACTTCACCATCTGAGGTAATTGAACACTTTGATTGTACATGAGAATATTTCGTAGTTGACAGTAAGTATATACCAAAAAAAAATTTTGCAATTTTCAATAATTATTCAAATCATACAAATTTAATTGAAATGGTTCTTGTCAGCCTTTATCTTCGACTCTCTGAATACATGGTAATAATATCTTTATTACTTTATTTTTGGCTTGATCGGTTCCAAAGATACATGATTCGGTTTCTGTCTCTCTCTCTCTCAAGAGGTTTGCAGCTTTGGCCTTCTTCTTGAATAATAGGTATTACATAAATTCTTCTACTTTATAAAACTTCTACAGTGCAAACTTGTCAAATATCAAGAAATTCAAACTTGAATGTATTCTGTTCTTATCTTTTCTCTTTGCGCATATCAAGTTCGTTAGTCCATGCACTATGGTTTTCCAAAATGTCGGGGTGAGATTACTTACTCTATTCTAATACATCGTGATATTGTGAGGTTATGAGTGTCGGTTGTCTGTAAAACAGATATGAGTATAGTTTTGGTGTTGTTTTTGATTGATATGCAGTGGCAATGTTCAAATAACAATGAATAACTTGTTCCTATTGTTGTGTGGTTTCTGCAGTAGCTAATGTACGTGGATAGAGTCCTTTGTCCCAGGTAGGTGAGATCATTTTTTGTGTTGATTCCAACTATGACTAGTTCCAATTACTAGGAATACTTGTTTTTGTCTTATTAGTGTTTCATTAGTTTTTGTACATAAAAACATTCCACTTTTCAATGTTGACGATGTTTTTCTTGTTGAAAATTTTAATTTTTCCTGTTTTCTTCTCATTTTTTGTCAATAAAAGTCATAAATATCATGAAATATACCTACAAAATCATCAGATTCGTCTGAAATTTGCACTACAGATAAGTATCTGTATGATCAGATAAAAGGTTCAGCAGAAAAAAAATTAAACGTGAAGATTTCTCTCATTCAAATTTTGAGAGTATTCCGCTTGAAAATGCCGGGGTTCCATCAAAAGCCTATGAAATCTTTGATTGAATCGGAATCGACTTCAAATTTGGTGTACAAATTCAAAAGCGATATAATTTTTCAAACAAGAATGAAAAACTAGTTTTAAAAAATCGTGTATGGAAATAACCTCTTTCAACTTCAGATGAACTTTTCAATTCGAGAACGGTTGAAGATAGAGTATTTTTGCAAACGCCAACCGATTCAGAATGATTTAATTAGTATATTCTATAATAGTCAAGTCAACCGGCAGGGAAAAAATTACTCAAAAAAAGTCCCCTTAAAATCATGAAGTATACAAAATCATTAGTTCTACTTGAAATTCGCACCATATAGGTACGCAAAATTTCATGCTGATTCCGAAAATATATGATTTGTATACCTATCATATACAAGGTTTAACAGAAAACAAGAATTAAACGTCAAAAATTCCCTCACACGATCTAATTTTCGTAAATTTTCGGCTCGAAAAGGCAGAGGTTCAATCAAAAGCCTATGGAAACTTTTATTGAATCGGGATTGACTTAAAATTCGGAGAAAATAGTCATAAAATTGAAATTTTTTGAAAATTGATGGAAAAATAAATTTAAAGAAATTCTTGTATGGAAATAATCCCTTTCAACTTCAGATGAAATTTTCAACTCGGGAACGGTTAGAGATAGAGCAATTCTGAGAACGCCAATCGATTCAGAATGGTCGAATTAGTATAATCTGTGAATTTTGAGTCAATCGATATAAAACAAAATAATTCGAATAACCCCTAAAAATCATGAAAAATACAAAATCATCAGATCTACTTGAAATTCGCACCATATACGCAAAATTTCATGCTGATTCCGAAAATATATGATTTGTATATACTCATATACAAGGTTTAACAGAAAACAAGAATCAAACGTCAAAAATTCCCACGCACGATCGAATTTTCGAAAATTTTCGGCTTCAAAATGCAGATGTTCCATAAAAAGCTTATGAAAACTTTTATTGAATCGGTATTGACTTAAAATTCGGAGAAAATACTCATAAAAATGGAATTTTTTGAAAATTAATGGAAAAATAAATTTAAAGAAATTCTTGAATGGAAATAACATTTTTCAACTTCAGATGAAATGTTCAACTCGGGAGCGGTTAGAGATAGAGCAATTCTGCGAACGCCAATTAATTCAGAATGGTCAAATTAGATTAATCTGTGAATTTTGAGTCAATCGATATAAAACCAAATAATTCGAAAAATCGAAAAAAGTCCAAAGGGGTAGACCCCTCAAAATCATAAAAAATACAAATTCATCAGATTCAGTTGACATTCGCACATTAATACAAGGTTTAACAGAAAACAAGAATCAAACGTCAAAAATTCCATAGTACGATCGAATTTTCAAAAATTTTCGGCTCGAAAATGCAGTGGTTCCATCAAAAGCCTATGAAAACTTTTATTGAATCGGGATTGACTTAAAATTCGGAGAAAATACTCATAAAAATGGAAGTTTTTGATAATTAATGGAAAAATAAATTAAAAGAAATTTTCAACTCGGGAACGGTTAGAGATATAGCAATTCTGCGAACGCCAATCGATTCAGAATGGTCAAAATAGTTATAATCTGTGAATTGTGAGTCAATCGATATAAACAAAATAATTCGAAAAATCGAAAAGAGTCCAAAGGAGTAGACCCATAAAAATCATAAAAAATACAAATTCATCGGATTCAGTTGACATTCTCACATTATACAAGGTTTAACAGAAAACAAGAATTAAACGTCGAAAATTCCCTCACACGATCGAATTTTCGAAAATTTTCGGCTATGAAAACTTGTATTGAATCGGAATTGACTTAAAATTCGGAAAACATACTCATAAAAAATTAAATTTTTGAAAATTAATGAAAAATTATTTTTAAAAAATTGTTGGATGAAAAACTTCAATGAGTTTCCAACTCTGGAACGGTTAGAGATAGAGCAATTCTGCGAACGCCAATCGATTCAGAATGATGAAATTAGTATAATCTGTGAATTGTGAGTCAATCGATATGAAACAAAATTATTCGAAAAATCGAAAAAAGTCCAAAGGGGTAGACCCCTAAAAATCATGAAAAATACAAAATCGGCAAATTTCATACAAATTCCGAAAATACATGATTTTTGTATTGTCAATTACAAGGTTTGGCATATAAAAGAATTGTAACGTCAGAAATGTCACGAATAGGACTATAAAAAAAATTGAATGACACCTTCTTACTCCAGATGAACTCTTCAACTCGGGAACGGTTAAAGATAGAGCAATTCTGCGAACGCCAATCGATTCAGAATGATGAAATTAGTATAAACTGTGAATTTTGGGTCGATCGATATAAAACAAAATGATTCGAAAAATCGAAAAAAGTCCCCTAAAAATCATAAAAAAAACAAATTTATCAGATTCAGTTGACGATCGAATTTTCGAAAATTTTCGACTCGAAAATGCAGTGGTTCCATCAATAGCCTATGAAAACTTGTATTGAATCGGAATTGACTTAAAATTCGGAAAACATACTCATAAAAAATGAAATTTTTGAAAATTAATGAAAAATTATTTTTAAAAAATTGTTGGATGAAAAACTTCAATGAGTTTCCAACTCTGGAACGGTTAGAGATAGAGCAATTCTGCGAACGCCAATCGATTCAGAATGATGAAATTAGTATAATCTGTGAATTGTGAGTCAATCGATATGAAACAAAATTATTCGAAAAATCGAAAAAAGTCCAAAAATCATGAAAAATACAAAATCGGCAAATTTCATACAAATTCCGAATATACATGATTTTTGTATTGTCAGTTACAAGGTTTGGCATATAAAAGGATTGTAACGTCAGAAATGTCACGAATAGGACTATAAAAAAAATTAAATGACACCTTCTCACTCCAGATGAACTCTTCAACTCGGGAACGGTTAAAGATAGAGCAATTCTGCGAATGCCAATCGATTCAGAATGATGAAATTAGTATAAACTGTGAATTTTGGGTCGATCGATATAAAACAAAATAATTCGAAAAATCGAAAAAAGTCCCCTAAAAATCATAAAAAATACAAAATCATCAGATTCAGTTGACATTCGCACATTATACGCAATATTTTATGCTGATTCCGAAAATATATGATTTGTGTATGCTCATATACAAGGTTTAACAGAAAACAAGAATTAAACGTCAAAAATTACCTCGCACGATCGAATTTTCGAAAATTTTCGGCTTGAAAATGCAGATGTTCCATCAAAGGCTTATGAAAACTTTTATTGAATCGGGATTGACTTTAAATTCGGAGAAAATACTCATAAAAATGGAATTTTTTTAAAATTGATGGAGAAATAATTAAAAATTTCTTGTATGGAAATGACCCCTTTCAACTTCAAATGAAATTTTCAAATCAAGAACGGTTATAGATAGAGAAATTCTGCGAATGCCAATCCATTTAGATTGATCGAGGTGAACTGGCGAAAAGAAAATTACTTATTCAAAAAGTCCTAAAAATCATGAAAAACACCAAATTCATCAGATCACTTGAAATATGCAAAATTTCATGCTGATTCCGAAAATAGATTATTTTTATACCTAATGTTCAGATACATGGTTTCGCACACAGAAGGAATAAAACGTCAAAATTCTCTTGCACGATCAAATTCCCCTTTCAGTCTGTACATTTTTGCTGAATCTATCAATTCTGCAAATTTCACATTTCTAACGAGTCGCTGAAAGTGTTGGTCAAGTATTCCTCAAATTTCAAACGTCAGAGATGAACCACGGGAAAGTTTAATTTTTGTATTAAAGTTAATGAAATTGAAAGACGGTTCGCAAAAAAGCAAGATAATACATATGATATAACACGAATCACCCTATATATTTTGAATATTGTGACTTCCTCATGCCATCCGATGTCTTGAAATATGATGTACCTACTTTACTGTTTCGGTGGTATAGAATCGTATAAGTGGAAAAGGGTATTGAATTTCTGAAAGTGTGTATAAATACCAATTTCTAACTTTTTTCTTGCAACAGTCCAAAAAAGAAATTTTATTGAAATAAATATTTCATGAAAACGAAAAATACCTGTCTCTTCACACAATTCCACAAAGTGGAATTTAATGTAAATATCTGACAGAAAACAACAACTTCCCCCTACGGATATTGGATTAGGTAAATCTATCCTTGCACTGATGAGAGGAAAATAACGTCGAAACATGCATGTATGCAGGTGGTCATTTCCAACAGAATGAGGGATAATATTCAATGGCTTGCAATTATGTGCCCGTGAGGAACGTTGCACAAATGGACGACAGAAATAATTCATTCATTCGTAGGGGGAAGTAGTTGTTTTCTGCCAGATATTTGCCTTAATTTCCATTTTGTGGAATTGTGTGGAGAGACAGGTATTTTTCGGTTTTACGAAATATTTTTTTCATTGAATTGAACTCTCCAACATACACACTCGACCTTTGTTCGTTTTATTCGAAATGTTATTGTCCATTTCCTACTATTTGGTTTTCATGATTCTGTCACCTTGTATATCCAACGACACGCAAGCCTCTTTGAGCAAGATATTCGAAAAGAGCCTTAAACATAGCGTTCGTCTATACTTGTTTGCTTAACTTTTGTTCAAACATAAATTAAGGTCCAACCATCCTTCCAGTTTGAGCTACTGGTTTGTAATTCGTAAAGCCCTGTAAATATTGTCTGTCAACTGTTTTCCTTTTCACGCTCTCCTGCTAAATAGTAAGTAATACCAAACATCGTTGAATCTACAGCCACCTACGCTGATAATAGAAGATTATTATTCTGGTAATTTGACCTTTGTCTTGAGATGGTTCTCGTAATTGAAATGTTGCATGGGCGATTGCTGTTAGCGCATTGGATAGAAATAACACTGTCTACTCTTTTATTTTTGATGTTCAAAATTGATACTAATCGTTCACTGATGAATTGGTTTTGCAAATTGGTATAATTAATCACAGGGCAAAGAAGTAATATTACTAATCCCAATAGTACCCATTTTCATGTGCATAATTTTATTTATCGAACACATTACAGTTATGACTGTCATTATTAAGTCATTTTAGACAAGTACTCAAACTATCAAATAACACACTGGTGTGTTATAATCCATAACTCACTAGTGGGATGGATATCATTATCTGTCACGTCTGCTGTTATTATCAAAGTAATAATTAAGCAGATTTTTTTTAAAACAAGTAACGAGATATAATCTGCTTAAACTAGTTTTGAATGAATTTTACTGAAAATATCCAATCATGGAAAATATCTGTCTCTAACTACAAACGAACGAACGAAATAACACAACACTGACGAAGAAAAATCTGAAACATCAAAGCAACTGCTCAACATTTTTTCCTTCTCACATAGACGTGCTCGTCGTTTTCTACAGCCCTTGCTATATACCTTTTTTTTATTGACCAACACTGTACAATTATGCTTCCAAGATACTCAACATTATTGAATTCTTGTTGGCCATATATCCGGTCTTTTAATGTGTCCCATAAAAAAGTGTCAAGTTCTGTAAAGTCAGGCGATCTTGCTGGCCATTTCACATGTCCATTATTTCCAATCCACCCATCTGGGTATCTTTCTTTCAAGTATTCTTATACTGTACTGGTAATATGTGGAGAGGCACCGTCATGTTGAGCCAATATTGATTGAATTTACGAGAGGTAAAATGTTTAGGAAAAAAAGTGTTCCATTAAAAAAATAAGGACCTAGGATTTGATCTCCGCAAATTCCAGCCTATACCGTCAAACTGAACCGTACTGTGGCCTAACTGCTTCAACTCTCTGGGATTGTTCTGACTCTAGATGTGCTACTTAATTATTTCTTTTAAACATACCACAATTAGTGAAAGTGCTCTCATCCGTCCAAATGACCTTTGAGAGAATTCATTTCTATTCATTAGCCAATTACAGTAAGCCAACCTCCGTTTAGGATCACCTGAATATAATTTTTGGCAAATATGAATTTTGTAGCATTTTAGACCATTTCTTCTGCTACTCTATGTGTTGAAACTGTCGGATTCATATTTTTCTAATAATCTTTCCGGGTATAATTGAAGATACATTTCTGCAGATCTCTCAGTATTACTGTCTGATTTATAAAACAGTTTCATCATGTCCCGTTTTTCTTGGTTTGGAAAAACCATTTTACGTTTATTATCACTATGAAATTGTGACAGCAGACGTGACTACGTGCTAGATAATAGTCTTTTTGACGGAAAGAAAAGTTTCTATGAACATATATCCGGCAATTATAAAATATTGTGAATATGCTAGAACCGATTTGGTTGAAATCCGGTATATTTTTTTAACCCAATAAGGCGCTCCTTTAGCTCTAACTAGATTGAAAGTGTTAGGGCCAGTGGCGTTTCAGTGGACACCACAGCCAACAATATTGAGAAAAAAGTACGCCAATGACTTTTTTCTGCAGATTTTCATTTTTCCAGATTAAGCAACTGCAAATATAGCATTTAGGTCTTCTGTATTTTCTACATATCTAGCTTGGTTTTCGAGAAAAAAAAATAAAGCCACTATATTGCCATGAACACCTGCATTGGAGACCTGCTGACATTGATAGTGGGGTTTTTCCCACTTATATTTCATTTTAAATTGAAAAATTTGATTTTTGTTTTGGATTATTGGTTATTCGTTTACCATCCGTAATAATTTAGGATATTCATAATATTTCATAATTATCACCATATTTTTTAAATTTCAACGGCCTGTATCGCAGAAACGAAGCAACTCCGGTCCTATGCTAATAGGAACTTTTCTTCTTGAAATTACCTAACGAATCACCGTAGTTGGGAAACACCCTCTATAAAATGTCTTGTGTGTATTCAAATTTCATTATTTGGACCCATAGTTGTTAAACAATGTAACAACTTGCGCCCCTGTAACAACTTATCCCTGTAACAACCTTCGTTTGCCCCACCTTTTCCTATACCAATTTCGGTAGTTCAACGTTACAAAATATCAACCATGTTCGACGACCAAGAAGCCACACAGTATTCGTTTTTGATCTTTGCAAGGCTTTGTGGATATTCATAGCTCTCGCGGATTCATCATCGCATTTCCCAAACCAATTAGTTCATGGCGAATTAAAAGGACTTTAAATGGTTGATGAAAATCGCACTTTAAAACATGTAAATCAAAAGGGTTTTGAATGAATTCATCAACACTTCCACGCCATGTTAATTAGAGGATTCGCACATAAATTGAATAATTACTAACCGTTAATTAAGGTTTGACGTTTTGATTTATTTGAAGTTACGAATGGGAATTAAATTAACATTCACCCTAATGGGCTACTCGTAGCTTTGAAATTTTTGGCACACTCTGTCACACTCCAAATCAGTAATGAGCCATTACTCTGATGATAAAAAACTAGTTGTACAATATAACAGGATGTCCCAAAATAAAGTGCACAACTAAGGTCTGTTTTTTTATATTTCTGTTACATTTTTGGATTTGCTATTAAATCGTATGTTTGGGGAAGGGTAATTGGAGATCACTTACTGGATCCTACTTCTTTGGCAATATGCTGAATGGGTAAGGTATTCACATTTACATTTTCCTTGCAAACATTTTTCCCGAATGTTAGATGAATTAAATTTGAACACCCGAAGGACCATGTGGAGAAACAGGTTTCCAGAGATTGTCCAACAACTGCTATATGAAAAACAGGGTCACGGAAGCCATCCGTTCAACTGGTGGAGCAATGCTTGCTAGATTTTCGGACTCATGTACTAAAAAAATAGCAGCTTGTGTGGAACGTGATAGTGACCTATGTGATCATTTATAAGTAGCCTCATCAAAGTAGGCCCAATAAACCCTTTATCTACAAAAATATTTTGAAAAATGCCATGCAAAGATGCAATGCAGGGTGTTGCATTTCAAATACTCTGTATTTGCATTTGTAATTTGTCAAAAATACATTTTTTTCAAACCATCTTAAAGTCGGTTTCAACGAAGTACCTAATGAAAAAATTAAAAAATTGAAAATCAAGCTTTTTTGAAATATTAATTTTTATACAATACACAAAAGTTTAGTTTGCTTCGGAGGAATGATAGCCCATTTAAAAAAAATATTCATCAAGTTTTATGGTAAAATGAAACATTTTTGGGAGATGGAAATTAAAAAAATCAAAAATTAAATACTTTTTAGCGTTTTTATTGGTTATTTAAGAACAGGAAAAACTTTTAACTGACTTTCAGAATATATATTGTTATGATATGATAGACCTTTTTTTATAGAGCAATATTGAGTCTTTGAGATCAATAAATACTGTGAGATTCTTCTCATCAGGCATACTCACTAAAACCTGCACCTCTGTGTAGGTCTGGTCAGGCTATTACCTCCGGTGACACTTGGGCCTATTGGCCATTTGTACCTTACCTGTTTTGTTATGTCACAGTACCCAATCCAATACTTTTGTGCCTTGTACAAGTTTGTACAAGTTTCGTATTGGATGGGAATTGTATAGTTCCGGGAAGCCAGATGGCTGCCCGAAAATTGCCTGTCTTTTGCGGTCTAGAGCTTCGCAATAGCACAGTATGTGTTTCACGATTTCTGGATCCTTACCGCTTAGTCTGCAGGTCAGATCTCCATCGTATTGCACCATTTTTTTGAGGTGCTCCTTCACTGGTGCATGTCCAGTCAGGAGTCTTGTAACGGCTCTCAGATGGCTCCTGTTCATCGTTAACATGTCTGCCGTTCTTTTGTTACACAGTCCTTTGATATATTCTTTCCCGATTTTGTTTCCTGGGACATTATCCCAGTAGTTTTTGTGCTTGTCCCTGATCCAGTCTTTTACAGACGCTCTTGTTGTAACTTCGGTACCCCTAGCATCTGCCTTTGGTTTGGGAGCATTTCTGATCCTCTTCGTGCGAGTTCGTCTGCTTTCTCATTGCCTGCGATTCCCTGATGACCTGGGACCCATATCAGTTTGACTTGATTCCGGTCTCACAGAGTTTTCAGTTCTTCTTTGCAGTCCCATACCAGTTTGGACGTTACTTCCTTGCTACACAAGGCTTTCAGTGCCGCTTGACTGTCTGATAGGGTGTAGATATGCGCGTCTTCAACGTTTCTCCTATTTCCTTCGCGCATTGAAGGATGGTGTACACTTCTGCTTGAAAGACAGAGGTATGGGTGCCCAGTGAGTAGCTGATGCCAATACTCGGATTCCTGGAGAACACTTTTGATCTCGCTTCATTCCCAGTCTTGGATCCACCTGTGGACCAGACAATCCCCTGTAGAATGTCCTTGAGATGTGAGCTGTTCCATTCAGTTATCTTTGGCACCAGCACTCTTACTTGGTTGTTGAAGGAGTACCGTTTCGGAATGTGGTCCGTTCCAACGTTTGCCTCACCCCTGAACCACAAAGTGGAGAGGTGGCAGTCCCATAAGTGTCTCCATAAGTTAGTGTTGATTTGATGGCCCTTGTGATTCCAAGACAAGCAAGTCTTTGCACCTTGCTTAGTCTCGTTGCGGTTCCTCTTTGCTGTGTCTTGGGCCACCACACCAAAGAAGCATATGTGATGGGAGGCATGACCACCGTGCTATACAACCAGTGCAGCATATGTGGTTTCAGTCCTCATTTTCTTCCAAAGGTGCGTCCGGCTATCATTAGCTAAGTCACTGCTTTTTTAGTTATATTTTCGATATGCTAGTTCCAGGTCAGCTTGGAGTCTAGGATTACTCCAAGATACTTGACTTCCCCCTTTATCCGTATGTCCTTCTCCGAAGTCGTATGGGTCCTAGGCCCTCTGTTTTTTGTCTTCGGGTGAATGCTACTATGGTTGCCTTGTTAGGATTGACGTTGAGCACTTCCAAGTCTGTCCATCTCGTGACAAGGTTAAGAGCGTATGCCTTACCTTACGTTTTATCATGTACCTGTCTACGCGATTCCTATAGTTTAACTTTCTTTCATTCTTGCCTCACCTTACCTTACGTTTACGTTTACATGAACCAGGCCTTAGAGACGAGTTTTTTTTAACACAAGGCAGGATTTTTTTGATTATACGTAGTTAAAAGTCCACTCTCACGCAATGTCGAATCCCACATCGCACCCTCTCGGCGTAAATTCTGATGACGTTTCGTCGGTGAGTGGAGGACCCTCTTATTTCGGCCCAATGTGATTAATACAATATGAATGTGAATTGATTAAGCAGAGCGAGGCGAGAGAGTTTGAGCTTAACCGGACCGACTCGAGTACGTCGGAGGGTGCGGAGAGGAGGGTGAGTCTTGTCAACTCTGTCTCGCAACCCCCGATTTAATTGCTGTAACCAAGATGTGGTCGATCGAGATTTATATTGGTAACGGGTGGAAATGGGCCGTTGACATGTTATGGCGTCGTCAAAAGTTCGTTTATAGCGTTTATTCTGTTCGATTGGTTGGGTGAACGAGAAGTTATGAAGATGAGAAATACTAGGAGGATACTTCGGAACGGGAGAGGATTTTCAGTTAGTTATGCTTGTCATAGATGTGAACTTTTTTCCAAATAGATCGATATATTCATTTATCTATACACAAACGTTAAAATTTACCTACTCAACACTCCGCTCTCTTACCGATTGTAATTTCAAGAAGTACTTATTCTGTTATTGCTGGATATACTGTCAAAGTCAAAATATAATACAGAGTGGCTTATCCAAAACGTACCGCAAGGGATTACAGGGTGGAAAAGCATTTTTTGATAAAATCCAAAAAAAATTCAAGATTTTTTATCAAGGGGACACATTTCGACGCAAAAAGTATAGTAAACCCTTCAATTCCCTAAGTAGGGATGTCGTCCCAATTTTTCAATTGCAGATAGAGAGGAAATTATTGGACTTTTTTTCAAAAAGATGAGGTATCAATTGACCCCCTTTCCATTTAAAAAATGTTTGTGATGACACCTCTACTTAGGGGGTTAAACGTTTTACTATGCTTTTTGCGTCAAAATGTGTCCCACTGACAAACAATCTTAACATGTTTTTGGATTTTTCCGAAAAATTCTTTCCCACCCTGTAATGCCTTGCGATACGTTTTCGATGGGCCACCCTGCATAAAGCTTCAATACCTAAATGATTATATATTGAAATAAAATCGAAATCAATTAATAATTATGAAGTATAAAGATGATTCTCCCCAAGGCATAGAAATGACAGTATGGAAATTGGCAGAAAATAAATCTGTAGCAATTTCAATTCAGTTGTTAGTTTTTTAAGGCAATACAATTATGAAAAATTGTTGATGAGTAACGAATCGTCAGCAAAATTATTGGTATTTCGAAACATGTACTGAAATCTATCATTCATGAAAACAATGAAGACTAAAGGTCCAAGAACCGAACCCTGAGGAACTCCATGTGCTAAGGTTCTGAGGACAGATGTATTTCGAAGAGCTGTTGTCAAATTAATGTAAACTATTGAGTTGACATAGTGGAATTTTTACATTACTTGATTTGAATTTGAAATAAGAGTCATTCAACTTATAATAGATTCATAATGGAGAAGGCAGGAGATGTGGACGATAGCAATTGAAGTACGTATTCAACAATAGTAATAGTGGTATCAGAATTCGTCATCAAAGTAGTCTTACAAATTATTGTAGGCCCTATGGCTTAGAATTTTTTTTTTTTCAAATTGGCTCAGCAATGTGGTTCCTTTGCAATTCATGCCAGTTTGTTGCACATTTTTATTCCACTATATATTATGATTGAATATTTCAATGAAGTCTCAGTTGGTTTGTTTGAAATGTATGATGTAAAGTTGTTTGTTATCGTTGATTGCTAGATTGGATTCACTCATATATGCATTCTGTCCTTGTCATTGTCATACCACAGTAATGTATTATTATCTGTAGAAAGAGTACATTTTTAATTACGTCATCAATATACAGGGTTATGATAAAGTAATGCACATAATTCATAAAACGTACAATGATCACTTTTGAAAAAAATGCAAAAACACGTCAAACTGTTTTTTTTATTCCGCATCTTTTCACATAAGTTACAAAAATAACACGTCAAAGTTGTCAAAGTTATGACGTCATAAACAAATTTTTTTAATGGGAAGCTAAGAGTTTTATTACATTATGTGATAGAGCTTGTGTTTGTACACAAGGGAAAAATAGTTGCAGTAGGGCTCACATTAGAAAAACAACGAGAAAAGGGATAAAAAACGAAATAACAAAACCAATTATAAAAAGAGGTCAAACTTAAACTTATCTAGTAAGATCATGTGTTCTTATAAATTTTTTCAATTTTTTTACCAAAACAACGGTTTGTCAGTGTCAGTCGTACAATTAGTGTCACCACAGTTTTATTATTATGGCTCGTTTAACCGAAAGAGAAAGGATAGAAATTCTAACGATGGTAGGTTACGGCGATCGCCTTCGAAGTCATGAAGAAGCATGTGCTTTATTTAACGCAACACATTTTGAAAGACCTCCAATTGCTAGAAGCACAGTAAGCAGAATTGTTGCAAAATTTGATGCAACGGGAAGCGTGAGGGATGCTCCAAAATCTGGACGACCAGGAATAAGCGACGATGTGAAGTTAGATATTTTGCTGTCAGTAGAAGAACACCCTCACGCAACTACAACAGAAATTGCCTTACAAGAAAATGTTAGTCAGTCGTTTGTAGTAAAGATGTTAAAAAAAGAAAAACTACACCCATACAAAGTTCATCTTGTTCACGAACTCTCAGAAGATGATCCGGACAGACGTTTGGAATTTTGTGAAATCTTCATGAGGCATTGTGACGAAAATCCAAATTTTCTTAATAGTGTAGTATTTTCCGATGAGGCAACGTTTTGTCTAAGTGGTTCTGTAAATCGACACAATTCTCGCTACTGGGCTCGGGAAAATCCCCACTGGATGCAGACAAAACACAACCAGCGTCCCCAAAAAATTTATATTTGGGTAGGAATCGTCCGGGGAAGATTTATTGGTCCTTATTACTTTCGCGGGAATTTAACAGCTGAACGATATTTGGAACATCTTCGTATGGCAGTGCTTCCGGACCTACTTGCGGAATTTCCGGATTCAAATAATGGGGACAACTTGGATCCCAGTATTTGGTTCCAACAAGATGGCGCACCACCACATTATGGTCATACTGTTCGAAGGTTTCTGGATAACCAGTTTGAAGGACGGTGGATTGGAAGACGTGGACCAATGGAGTGGCCACCTAGGTCAGCTGATTTAACCCCCCTTGATTTTTTCTGTGGGGACATTTGAAAAGTCGGGTCTACATTAACCGGCCAGACAATTTAGGAGACTTAATGGAAATAATTAGACACGAAATGACTCGTATAACTCCGCAGATGATCGAAAACTCTATAAATGCGGTCTACCATCGTCTTGGCCTATGTCAGTTAGTAAACGGGACACAGTTTGAACAATTCCCATAAGAAATAGTTTTGGTTTAATGGACTGTTTAGTTAATTGAAAAGTTATTATGAAACTTTCGTTTATTTCGTTTTTTATTCATTTTCTCGTTTTTTTTCTGATGTGAGCCCTACTGCAACTATTTTTCCCTTGTGTACAAACACAAGCTCTATCACATAATGTGATAAAAATCTTAGCTTCCCATTAAAAAATTTGTTGATGACGTCATAACTTTGACAACTTTGACGTGTTATTTTTGTAACTTATGTCAAAAGATGCGGAATAAAAAGAACAGTTTGACTTGTTTTGGCATTTTTTTCAAAAGTGATCGTTGTACGTTTTATGAATTTTGTGCATTACTTTATCATAACCCTGTATAGGAGAAACCTTGGGGTACATCACATTTCACGTTATTGATATCTTCCACGCCATCGACGTAACTCCTGTACCCTCACATAGTCTTTTATTGTGGACTTGTTTTGGCAATGACCAAATTGGTTTTTGGAACAGAAATCAAACTAGTCCGTTTTATTAGTAAGTATTTCTACAATTTTGATAAAACATATAAGTGCACTACTTCGTATATGGGGATTCTGTGTTCAATAATATAATGTGCATGATCTCAGTTTCCAAAAATTTTAAGTGGGTAATATCAATTTTACCCCGCACATTTAGTAGGTACGTAAAATGGCTTTTGGCTAATTTTGCTCAAAATTTGATATATTGTAGATCTCGGCATCCTCATCACGTAATCCAATTTACAGATCGATCCTATGACCAGTTTTCGAGGTACAGGGTGTCAAAAATTCGATTTTCGCTATTTTGGGTACTATGCACCGATTTGATTTTTGTGCTCTAATTCGAAATTGAACTATCTTGGAAATGAACTTAATATATCTAAGTTGTAGCTCATGAGTCCCTCCATACGAATGAAAAATAATATCTAACAAAGGGTGTTGCATTACAGCATGACAAGACAATGTTCATAAAAATAGATACAAATCAATACCATAATCATTTTGATTTTCACTCAATCCGTTATAATTAGAAAACAAACGGCTAGAATTTGACATTTTTTTCATAAAGTATGGGTCTTGATCAACTACATGAGGATTCATATAATTGCTTGTCCAACAGTATATAGTTTTCCAGGTACAGGGTGACGATTTGAATGCTTTCAAATGCTACAGCTTATGAATAAAATTATATTACGAATTGTCCCTAACTGTTACTTGGATATGAAAGTTAAACTGACTCATGAAATAATCCTTCCTACCCCCCCCCATTATAGCCAACCCCCATCACCCCCTTGATTTACAGCCACCTGCATTCCAATACTTTCAATAGAAATCTCTACTTGTAATACCTCATTGAATAGCTGGTAAAAAATGCTCACCCCTTCCTTCCTTCTTCCTCTTCATCAAACATCAAATCAAACATCAAATATTATTTTTATGAACATTGTCTTGTCATGCTGTAATGCAACACCCTTTGTTGGATATTATTTTTAAATCGTATGGAGGGACTCTTAAGCTACAACTTAGATATTTTAAGTTCATTTCTAAGACAGTTCAATTTCGAATTAGAGCACAAAAATCAAATTGATGCATAGTACCCAAAATAGCGAAAATCGAATTTTTGACACCCTGTACCTCGAAAACTGGTCCTAGTATTGATCTGTAAATTGGACTACGTAATGAGGATGCCAAGATCTACAATATATCAAAATTTGAGCAAAATTAGCCGAAAGCCATTTTATGTATTAAGCGTCCTTTCTTCCACTGCGACAACGTAACAAAAATCGATATCTTCTGTACTCCTCATGTTTTATACATTACTTGTGACTCTTCTGGTCAAACCTCATTTCGAGACCTCCACAAACAATCCGCCCCTAATCAAGTTTTTATTATCCTAACAACTATAAATATATTAGAAACCCGTTTCTTCTTCGCAAAAAACAATAAAGAACAAAAAGCTTGTTCGGAACACAATGAAAATACATTGTATTTGTCGTCATAAAACGAATATGCAGTAATAAAAATAGTTTACAAAAACTAAACCCTAAAAGTTATCCTTATGAGGGGCCAAGCTGTCTAGGAACAACCACGATGCTGCAGACAGACCTTTCTCACAGCAGTGGCTCCAGTGGCGTAACGTGGAGGCATTTTTGTTGGGTTGCTACAATAACTTCTGAAGAAATATATTAGATGTCCATGTTTGTTTGGATAGCCAGCAGAGTATTCGATTGTATTAGTCACGGTGTTTTTTATTGGGTAAACTGTCTCGGTACAGAATATTTTAAAATAGGAGTTCCTCAGGGTTCAGTCCTGGGACCTACCCTAATTTTACTCAATATCAACGATATTGTGGAAATTTGTAACGGCTCAATTATTGTTTACGCTGTTGACACATCAGTTATGGAAGCATTATGTGTACGTCAGATATGTAATAAAATTTCCTTTGATATGGACCAGTGGTTCAGTTCAGAGCTAACTCGCTTCATCCAAATACAAATAAAACAAAACGCATTCGAACTTTCGGTGGTTTTTGGGTTTGCTGGTCGTGGTTCGGGGTCATTTTACCACACCGCCTTTGAAAATGTCTACTGTAGACGCAGACGAAACGTCATGGAGAATTTCCTCGAGATCACGACCAACAATCCCAAAAACCACTAAAAGTTCGGAGATTACCGGTCATGAATATTTTCCTTCTCAAAAAAACGTATTCGCTTTCAAAAACGACATAAAGAAGTTAGTGACATTGATTTTGATGACATATTTCCTTCATAGAGCACTGTCGAATCTCAATCAATAAATTGAATTCTGTTTCCTGCAAATTACTTTTGAGAAAAGTTTTGTCCAATGATCAGTTGCTAATGCTCTACTACGCTCCTTTTTTTGTCTATTTACCGCTGGGGTGATTCGGGGGGTCAGTCTAATTTTGTAGTTCATAAAATCAGGGTAATTTCCTTATTATCCCATACATCGTTTCTTGTTGTAATTTTTCATTCACTTTCTCAACATTTTCGTTTATTGATCTTTTGTACCTTAACCTTTTACGCAGCCCCAACTCAAATAGATTTCAAACCATTTATTGAAGGTGGTCGGTGAATCAGCGGTCTAATGCACAGTCCGTTCGAAACTCCAGCATAGCGATAGTCGGTTCGAGCCCGATATAGGTACAAGAGAATTTTTCTCATCTACTTTATATCGGATCGATAGGCGACCGCATGCCTTGTTGAAAAGCAAGTGTATTGTGAGTTGTCTAGATGCCAATCTCGTCTAGTGCTAGCTTGGAGTGCACACCGACCACCCGAGGTGGTGCTGTAGGTTTTCCGGGTTTTCCTACAGCTGAAAAGTGAATACATCACCTAAAACATCATTAAGTCGTCCCGGAGCGCCACGGCAAATAATAATAATAGCCGTCCTCTACCCGCACAGGCTATGCCTTTGGGTATTACAATTCTCGCTTCTATTTTGGAGTATAAGAATTTGTAAATATACTCCCCTATTTGTTCCGAATGCAAAGTAAGGAGTAAGTGTATAAAACCACTGCCGATTCATATATTTTCAAGAAATTATTTTCGCAAACTGGATGATTTAGGAAAAATTTAGAATGTTAAACAGCAATTGAGCAACAGAAAATTTATTAAAACATTGAGTACAGTAATCAAAAAATATAGTTCCGTATGACTGCTTGTTTGAATCTGGAAAATCTAAAATCATTAATAATTATATCTATGTAGTTTTCTGAAGAAAGATTAGGTATGTTATATCTTCAACTGTGTGAGTGATAGTTTCCATGGAAACTACTCAAACACCAAAACAACAGCAATATCACTCGACGCGCGTCTTAAAGTTCATTTATACCAAAGGTCCCAAATATTAATTTATTCGATAAGTGATAGTTTCAGGATCATCTGTCAATTACTCTGACAAATTGCTTTCGACACATTATGAGCGTATGAGCATAAGATCTTTACATCATGAGTTAATGGCGGATAGTAAGACGCAAGCTCGGTGCTTTCGACGATGCTGAGTACAGCTTGGCAAAGCTCTTATAAAATAAGAAGAAGAAATTGTTGATAGAGCGTTCAACCCAGATAATATTGACGTGAAAGAACACCGACCTATGTCCAAATGTTAATATGTTGTTGCTGGGGCACGCCAATGGATCAACCATTTCATACCTCCACACGGGATAACTCACCTTATCTCCTCTGCTAGGAAGTTAAAAATTTGTAGCACACCCAGCGTGATCAATCAAAAGTAATGTGACGTGACAGTGAGCATGGTACTTTGTCTATTGTGATCTGCCCATTGTTGCTTGTCTAACCGGCACTCTCTTAAAACATTTTTTCGGTTTTTATGAATTACTCTCGAATACGGTAGGGGGTTATTACGTGTTTTGTTCCGACCCTTTCGCTAATTGTGTATTGTGCGAATGGGAACAATATTTCGTTTGGATTTATGGGTCGAGAATAGTGGATGTGGTACTTGCTCGTTGTGAATGGGGTTTTAATTAGTTAAAAGAGTTGGACAGCGCCACTGAAATAAGGTGATATTTATGAGCGAAAATACAGTAGGAAAAAATAGCAGATGGTTGGTTCATCTTGCTTATTTACAGCCATATTGGGGAAAAAAGTCGATATAGAAGACCAGGAACAGTCCATCACCGAAATACTAGTTTGGATTTTGATGTAGTCAAATGAAGAAAGTGATATAAGAAATACAAAAAACCTATACAGAAGAGTTGAAAAATAAAATAACATATACACAAGTAAAACTAACGGAATAAAGAATGTTTTCAGGACACAAACAATACAGGTTTGGATGGAATACTACAAGAAATGTATGAATAGATGCAACTGAAAAGAATACATAGATAGTAATCAAAGAATAAGGCAGAAAAAAGGAATGGAGAAGTATTGAAGCGAAATATAAAAATTTAAAATAGTAAGAAAAATATCAAATTAATATTCATAATTTACGGAGGCCATGAGTTAATGGAGAGAATACTTACAATGATAAAGAAAGTATGGACTGAGTAAAATATTCCAAAAGACAGAGTGACCCAAATTTGAGCCTCAGTATTGGGATGTCGGAAAGTGAAATAAACACGAGATCGGTTAAATGGAGGCAAAGTTACGCAATTTGATGCACATTAAAACGCAGCTTTGAAATTTGAATAATTAAGAATTCTTCCGAATATTTCTGGGATAAACCGAATGTTCACGATTTCAATATAATTTTTTTGTGGCTCCATTTGATTAGATGTAACAAAACGAATTACACATTTTTATTGCTATTTTTTTGTTCTACTAGGTGGTTAATCAGATTTCCAAACCGACTTTTCGTTGTTGAGCTACCATCATCGACTTTGTTTTTTACTGGTGTTGCCTTATGTTTCTGGGGATATTGAGTCCGTAGTGGAAAATGAGAAGTGCCGAATCTATTGGAACTACTCATTTCCTACCTCCAAGCGAATATAAGCAAATAGTCCTCCTCGACCATCAAAGTAGGACGATTTTTGTTATAGAGTTTTCAGATCCTAGCGAAACAAACATCGTCCGAAAAGGGGATAAAAAAGGATTTAGTATGGATATCTGTGATGATTGTTAGACCAATGATTACATACGGTGCTATTGTCTGATGGCCAAAAACTTCACAGCGAAGCTCTCAAGTATACAGACTTGTCTGGCGATTACTGGTACCATCAGCACCCGACCGTCAGCAGACATGGAAATTCTACTAGACCTACCTTCTCTCCACATCTTCCTCAAGCTGTCTAGGATTATTTGCTACAGAATTCCAGGCAGAAAGGTCATCAGAACCCATCAGGAACCATCAGAAACGTCATCGATCTATGTGTAGAGAGACTGGAAGAAACCAACCTCACACAAAGAACAGTCAAAATTTTCTCGGACAGCTTAGCGGCTTTGAAAGCACTTTAGTACGCAAGCCATCGTACAAAATCTGATGTTATAACCAGCAAGTTGTAACTTTGTATACTGTTTAAGTGTGACGAGTCTGATAAGATGTCGCAGAGAGGAAACCTTGAAAGTGTTGAGTTTTCCTTTGTCGCCAAATCGACATCTTTGGAGCGTCGGACTGCTGAAGATCCTTATTAATTTTGTCGGACAATGGTGCCATTGAAAATCTCATAAAATTTTTGTTTTATCCTAGAAAAATCAGATTGCTGCCTGTCGCCAATCTAAGTAGTGATATCGATAGGTTTAGAGTGGGGGACAACCTAGAAGTACCGAACTTTAGGTCCCTTGAGTTTTCTTTTGAACGTCAATGATTTATCAAATTATTTGAGCAGCGTACACATTTTTTTGTATGCAGACGATACGACAATCGCCACTGATGCTAAAACCCCAGAAGAACTTGTACAGACAATGAATATTAAAGATTATTATTATTATTATTTGCCGTGATGCGCAGAAATATTTTTTTTATTGAAAAGTATTCCAAACAGAAGAGATTTTTATCGAAGATTAATAACTTCACAATACCACCAAAATCCCTATTCCGCAGAAGAGTCAAGATTCCTTTGTAGATGAGGAACAGCCCGAACAAACCTCACATGTGTTCCCATGTGACGTCTTCGGAAATTGGCGATACATATCGATCCTTTGTCAGTCCCAGTGTCGACCCAGATATTCCCGAACCAAAAAAGAGCCGGATTACGTCTGACACTAATCCTTTTCGAAAAAAAGCCCATGAATGCTTCCCAGCTTACTAAAATAAATACCCAACAAAGGAAACTACTTGCACATTGCCAATCTAACAAAAGTAGACAACAAATACCAACAATGAAATAAAACACGCTCAATAGACATTATTAATCCGACCAACAAACATCCGACACTTTATCAAAAACCAAAATCGGCCCTTATAGGTCGCCCTGTAAGGGCGAAATTCACGAGGCGGTCGCTGAACCGGGATAATTCCCTCCGAACGCAGCTTTACAGAGTTTAATTCGTATGGACATTGATATTGCAGGGCATATATGCCCTTATGGCCGGCGGAATAGGGATCGGGGGTCCGTAGGCATACGCAGATGATGGTGCATGGTGTTTGCATGGCTATAGATTTAATGTGCCATCACTAATTTGGGGTGCTCTCTAACTTTGCAATATGGAAAAGATTAATTGTGTTTGGCTCGAGAACGTTATGGGTATCAACTGATAATTTTTCAAGTGCTCTTGCTACTCGTCGTAAAGCGTTTTAATTAAGGCGAGCCATACATACTCAACGCCCTTGTAAGGTAGGGTTGTGCGGCCTAAATTACTTCCATTTCTATACCATATATAGTTTTTCTCACCTATAATTGCACGAGGTACGGGTAAATTTGGGTTGTTTCATGAGAAATTGTTGCATAGCAATTAAACGAGAAAAAATGTCAACTGAGTATCAAAAACGTGACACCAAACGTGGAGCGTTTTTGAAATGAAATTTTTTTTAGTCAAATTGCTAATAGACCCTCAGATAACGACAGATTTTGCTGACTCATTTTCTGTCTTCTGGGATTTTAATCAGTGGAAATTATGTCAGTGTTGAAACTAAAAAATTAAAATTTTGCGATCGGACGTGTGCTAGGCATATAGAATATTCATTTTCGTTTTGCAAAAATTTTTTTTTTATTTTCTCGCTTATGACAATCGACAGAGTGAAACTTAATATTGTAAGGAACCTGAAAAAATCTCATAAACCGGTCAGCTGTTGAGGTCAATTTTCCGGACGGAAAATTGTGTGAATTTTTTTTTCGTTTTCCGGTAAACTTTCTCGTCAACGAAATAATGTGCAATAAAAATTTGTTAATGTAAAAGTCTGTTATAAAAAAAAAACACAAGTCTAGTTCGTGCTATCATACGATATGAAACCGGAAAACTTGCAGAAAAATCACAGGAATTTTTGTTCATTTTCTCGTTAATGGGAATTGGCATGTAGGAAGAAAAACTGATTCCAAGGCCAGAAAAAAAAGCCATGAGTCAGAAACATGATTACGGTGTTTTATACAGTGAGGTCCTAAAGTAATGGATAGGTAATTTTCTACATTATTATTTTTTAAGAAATTACAGTTTTTTAGATACAGGGCGTTAAGGTGGAAAAATGCTGATTTCATCAGCTTTTTCCTCGGATTGAACTGTATTGATTTATATTGCGTTTGTCAGTTCGATATAAGTTTTGGTCAGAAGTACATTGGAATGTACTACTAAAAATATTTACTGCTACAGGGTTATTTACGATTAATACACAATACGTTTTTCATGCACTCAATAATTTTACATTTGCTCCACTGAGAACTTTTTTCTTCAAGGTCATGCTCAGACGTTCACAATTTTAAGGCTAAAAATTGTTGTTATCATTACTTTTATACAGGGTGAACCATATAGGAAACTATCAAAATGATGATAGATTGAAAAAGAATTATTTAATAACTATTATGGTTCTCTCTTTACAACACCCTTTATAAAAAATGTCTGCTATGTAATATTTTCTCCACAAAATACAATATTGCAAAAATATGGTTTCCTAACAATGATAGTATATTTTCCCTAATGCCTTTAGAATATGAATATAGTTTCTTTTCGAGAAATTTGAGTTCCAAACAGTAGAAAGCCTTGGTGAGATCGAAATATGTGAGAGGTTCTGCAATGTAACATCCTATAGTTTTTATTATTATTGTAGAAATACAGTCTATTTCAACACTATCGGTATTTTTCAAATTAATCATGATATCTAATAGTTTTATGGGAAAGGCTGTGAAGAAGAACGAATTATTTCACAAATCATCACAGTGCACTCCTCGGATATAGAATTTTGGAAATGCAGGTTTACTGTGGTTTCAAAATATTCACAGTATTCATATAGTTCAACGGGTTAATTGATATTAATTTTTCCTGTTTTTTCATGAATTAATTTTCAACCATTATTTTGTTTGTCGTTTATAAGAAATTGATAAAAATCATGTTTTGTAACTGTGAATTTTTTTTTCACTTTAGAGGAACAGCTTTGCAAGACCAATAGCAGGACTTCACCTGGTTCAAATGGAGAACCAACTGCAGACCATGGCCGACTTTGTACTACAATACGCAGAGAGAACATATATCCAGATTCAGTTGTTTCACAGTAAGTGCTACTGCATTCATCATCTTTTTATTTCTCAATATTTTCCACAGAAATGACTGAATACATGTATATGTTCGACAGATATACTGCCGTGCTGAGCATAAAGGGCGTATCTGCAGTTTTCATGTTTTCGGAAAAATCATGATTTACTTATTATCATTGTTTTCAGTGGCAGGTTATTACCTAAAAATTTGAATTTGTCTAGAATGAATTGCGGTTCCTTTATGACGTAGCCTATATGAATGTTCCATTTCTTATTCGAGTCCAGATATACTCCAAGATATTTTTTACAGATTCTATTCTGAGTGTGTTGTCCCAAACGTATTTACAGCTGAAGGTTAGGATGTTGTTTTTTCTGTGTTGAGTGTCAAAATTCCGCCATCAAACCAGTCCTCAATGTAGCGAATATCAGTTTCAACTTTATGTTTTAATTCATGCCATGTTTTCGCCTCATATATTATTGCAGTGTCATCAACATATCCTATGACACTCCCTTGGCTGTTATTAATGCAGAGATTGAATAATAGAGGGCCCAGGACGGTTCCCTGCGGTACACCATATTCAATTTCTCTCTGATTGCTCAGCGTTTTTCTTACTTCTATAAGTATGTTTCCTACCTATGGAAGTATGTGAGTGACCTAGTGAAAAATACTTCTTGAACAGACTTCTTTGTCACTCGTTCTTACATACCTTTGCAACCCTTTTTTGTACTCATTGAAACTATTCAGCAATTTTCTCGCATTCCATAATGAACTGAATATCAAGAAGTGATCTATCATGCAAAGCCTCGCGATATTTTCCAATCTTGTTGCATAACTCATTTGTTTTTGTTGCAACACGTCCTGGCATGCCGCTCCAAACGAAAGGGAGTTTTTCCATGTAATTACCCCATTCATTCCTCAAATGGCGACTACTAGATTCTGTGCTCGCAGAAACATAAATCGACCATTGCGGACAATGTTGGCATTCAGTGGATTTGATATACGATACTACCTTTTGATAGAATACCACAATAAACCGTAAATGCATTATAAATACTTTTCTTCGGCACAAAAACATTAATTCTGTACAAATATTTATGGTTTTATTGCGTCAGGTGAGGCAATGCGTTTGGTTGTTTGAAGTTCTCAAGCAGCGGCGGTACAGATGGGAGGAGAAAGAGCAAAAACAAATTCCGTTCAATTATGAAAATTACTAAAAGTTGGAGTTGACTGGTGAAATACATAATATGAAACGTCCAGTATTATCATGTATACATTTGTCCCCAATATACGTAATATGGCTAATAAAGATATGGTGTCAGGAACGGTATTATCCATGATCCGCTTATTTGAGTTGTGACGTTTTTGATGACAGTGTACTCACTTCTTATACAAGCATGTGATAATATCGTACACTGACGAAAAGGTACATAATACTAGAAAATTAAATGTCATTGTTGAATATATCCAGTTACTAACTAGAGGATTAAATTCAACGGTAAATAATATGAATCTTTTGCGATATCAACTTCAATTTTTTTTAACATTCTTGACAATCTTTCAATAATGAAACATAAAAAACGTGACACCTTTGACCACATACGGTGGCTCCAAAAATGTGAAATATGAAACATTCTCAACACAAATTAAATGTACCCGAAAAAAACTACCTTTTAATTAATTTTTCTCATGTGGTCTGCCCAAAATTGGGACTGAGAAAAGACTGCAGATTAACAATGCGCAATGATGACGATTTGGATATATTTACGAAGTTAATCAGGATTAACCTTAGTTTTAGGATCAAGAGGAAAGAATGTTATTGAGAAACTGATCTGAAATCAAAATCATTTTGCTTGAAATCGATTCTTTTACACCCTTTTGATTACTAGGATGTCAACAGCATTCGCCATTTAGATCGGACTCTAAGTTCAATGATGACTTTTGTTCTAATTTGTTCAACTCTCCTTTAGAAACATCAAAAACAACAAATGTATGCAAAATGTTAAGTGAATTCATGGTTGTTTGGTAACTTTGGATATTTGCGTATTTGCACTGCCAAATTTTCGAGCCATTTAACTTCAACACTCCAAAAAACCGACGTTGTCAGTTCTCTTCAAATTTCTGCAAACCCAGTGAAAATTTCATTTGTGTCGTGATTACTTTTAAAAAATTCTAGAATATGTTATTTTTCAGATATATATTAGATAATAATAGGAAATATAATTTAGAAGATATCACGACACATCATATTTGAATATAAAACACGCCAGTCTTATTTCATTGATTTGAAAATAAGGCACGTATTCGGTGTGTCTTTTTCTTCTGGCTGCCCACATTTTCGGCCATGGACCTTATTTGTCAACTTAAAAGAAGGGGACACGAATGTACCTAACTTTCTTAAGTAAGCCAGCTGTCGAAGTTGCTCGTAATTCGATCACTAATCAATATAAAAAGGTGGAATCAAAGCAGATTCCATTTGCGCTCGCATTTTAAGAATTACCTGCTGCCCACGTTTTCGACAATGGTCCTAATTAGTCTAGTCAACAAGTGCCATTTAGACCAACTTTTTTCAGCAGTCTCCGAAAATTATGATTGAGGTGTCATTCGATTCGGAATGACATCCAGATGATTTTTGAAAAAAATGAAGTTCCGCATGAAAAAATTGTAAAAGTTATTAACAATTAACTAAAAAAAAAGATGGCTTTAGTATTTTGTAAATATCTCAAAAACTAATTAAAATTTTTTAAATCTAAAAAAAGATTCAAAAAGAGGAGGAAATTTCCTAAAAAAAAGCTCAATTCCCGGAATTGTAGCATCAATATTTATAATTTTCCCAGAGGGATGAAAATACGGCCGAAAACGGGTACTCTGGCTCGGGCAAGCCACACCCACTTTGGACACTTTAACAATAAAAATTATTTTAAAATACTAAATATGAAAATAAAAAATTGGAAAAATTCAGGCACTAACTGAATAGATTAATGAACAATAATCCGCTTGAAAAAAATTTTTATCACAATTTTTCAATTAGTTAATCAATAGTTAATTAATAATTTTTTTCTGCTTGAACATGAACATTGCAAGTGTGATAATTGTTAAACTATAAATTTAAGATTTTTTTCCTCTTTTGGAGCAATTCTTGAAAGGCTTCAGAATAGAACCCCGTTGGAAAAATTAAAAAGTTTTTATTTTTCAGTTTTTTAATAACAATTTTCGTTGTTGCAAAATTAAATACTTAAATTAATCATTGAAAAAAAATTTTTTTTTTAAATATTATCAATAATCCGTTTTTATGTTATCAGGAACTACATAGAAATAATTTTTTTAAATTTTTATCTCTAATTGTTTAAAAGATTGTTATAAACAAATGCGTTGTTTATAAGATAATTGAAAATTTTTTATGGAATTTCAATCTTTGATACAAATAATGATTTTTAAAAGAAAAATTGTTCCTTAAAAAAATTTTTTTATTGCTTGAAAACGCATTTGTTAATTAACAATTATTTTCTCCCGCTTCTAATTAATATTAAGGAACCATTTTTTTTTAAATCATTATTTGTCTTTCTTTCTGATATAAAAAAAAAAATTCCATTTTATTTAATTTTTCATTGTTTATGCAATAAACAATTTGTTATAAACAAATAAATTTTTACCTTATATTTTTTTTTCTATTATAAATAAGTAACAACTAAACTGTTCTGCTAAATTTGTTTTTTATGTAATGGAGAATAAATAAGTCTTAAGTATTTTCATCGTATCTCCATTAGTTTGTAAATTATAATAATTTTAAGGATGAAGACCAGGTAAGAATGACGAAGTTAGAGAGAACTTATATTTAAAAATTAAATAAAAAATAATAAAAAAAATTTTAAAAAAGAAAAAAAATCATGTCTGTTTTTGTGACAGAAATTAGAATAGAAAAAAAAATATAAGGTAAAAATTTATTTGTTTATAACAAATTGTTTATTGCATAAACAATGAAAAATTAAATAAAATGGAATTTTTTTTTATATCAGAAAGAAAGACAAATAATGATTTAAAAAAAAAAAATGGTTCCTTAATATTAATTAGAAGCGGGAGAAAATAATTGTTAATTAACAATTGCGTTTTCAAGCAAAAAAAAAATTTTTTTAAGGAACAATTTTTCTTTTAAAAATCATTATTTGTATCAAAGATTGAAATTCCATAAAAAAAATTTCAATTATCTTATAAACAACGCATTTGTTTATAACAATTTTTTAAACAATTAGAAATAAAAATTTAAAAAAATTATTTCTATGTAGTTCCTGATAACATAAAAACGGATTATTGATAATATTTAAAAAAAAAATTTTTTTCAATGATTAATTTAAGTATTTAATTTTGCAACATCGAAAATTGTTAATAAAAAACTGAAAAATAAAAACTTTTTAATTTTTCCAACGGGGTTCTATTCTGAAGCCTTTCAAGAATTGCTCCAAAAGAGGAAAAAAATCTTAAATTTATAGTTTAACAATTATCACACTTGCAATGTTCATGTTCAAGCAGAAAAAAATTATTAATTACCTATTGATTAACTAATTGAAAAATTGTGATAAAAATTTTTTTCAAGCGGATTATTGTTCATTAATCTATTCAGTTAGTGCCTGAATTTTTCCAATTTTTTATTTTCTTATTTAGTATTTTAAAATAATTTTTATTGTTAAAGTGTCCAAAGTGGGTGTGGCTTGCCCGAGCCAGAGTACCCGTTTTCGGCCGTATTTTCATCCCTCTGGGAAAATTATAAATATTGATGCTACAATTCCGGGAATTGAGCTTTTTTTTAGGAAATTTCCTCCTCTTTTTGAATCTTTTTTTAGATTTAAAAAATTTTAATTAGTTTTTGAGATATTTACAAAATACTAAAGCCATCTTTTTTTTTTTAGTTAATTGTTAATAACTTTTACAATTTTTTCATGCGGAACTTCATTTTTTTCAAAAATCATCTGGATGTCATTCCGAATCGAATGACACCTCAATCATAATTTTCGGAGACTGCTGAAAAAAGTTGGTCTAAATGGCACTTGTTGACAAGACTATAATTTCTCAACCTAAAAGAAGAGGTTACAACCTAGCCCAACTCAACTAACCCAGCTATCCAAGTTGCTGGTAATTCGATTACTAATTACATCTAATTCTAATAGTCGCATTTTCCAGTTGACTTAGTGATCTGCTAGTCGTTACCAACCTGAAATGAACAAATCGTGCTGTCATGTACATCACTATGAATTTGTTGTTTTTTTAAATTAGATTGTGTAAAACGAGTGAATTGGGGTGTGTATATTGTGTTATAGTGAGGAAGGAAAAAATTTACTGTTTTTTTTTGCGGTAGAAATATGTCCTGAAAAGTGACAGTCAATACTCAAAAATTGTGCCATTATCTCCAAAATTCAATGATAGTATGAAAAATACATTTAAATTTCTACCCAATGTAATTAAGGCAAATCAAAATATTGAATTGGACTCTCCAATATACACACTCGAACTTTGTTCGTTTCATTTGAAAGTTATACCTGAACTTGGGGCAATTTGTTGAATGATGACCCAGCCGAACACAGATACATCTTGAGATATTGCTACGATGTCACTTTGTGACCTGCGACTCACATCGTTACGTCGCACAGACGTCCCAGCGACTCACTTTTGTCACACTCATGATGCATGCTGACGACATCTATGCGATGTAGTTCTGAGACGTCTTTGCGGTGTTGTTCTGAGATGCCGCAAAGATGCCTCTTACTAACGTATCAGGAATGTAACAGAGCGACGTAGCAGCGATTCCTTCGCTGTTATATCCAAGAGACGTCAAGGTCTATACGATACTCCAGACAGAAACAACAAATAGAAAAGAAAATATATTTTCAATATGAAAAAAATAAATATAACAAAAATATAATTAAAAAAAGTCTTAAAAAAATAAAACATTCTGGCACAACATTAACAAAGTTCAAAATTGAAAAGTAACGAGCCTTTGTTTGGCATTCCTGAACCAATTGGAACAGGCTGCTTCCACATTTTTTTCGTTCTCTCCGTGAAGGCTCATCACCACATCTGAATATAAATGAAACAATATGAGACCACTGAAAGCTACAATGCCAGATAGTAAAGAAAGAAATAATGGAATCTCACTTTGTTGATACTCAACAACGATACTCACTTTTCACTTTTAGTTTATGGACTAAAATTCGAAAATGTGATCAATCCAGTCGGAAATATCAGAACATGAACGGTATACAAAGCATTCAAAGCAACAAAGCTTCGATCTTCGATCAATGCATCGATACAAAGAACGAAGAACTAGAACTGAATATGGTTATACGATATAGTAACAGCCGGTCACGCGGTCGCCTCCCGCTTTCAGGTTAGCCAACATTGCCTACGATCTGTGTTGCCAACTTCTTGCCAACTTACCGGCCAACTTACCGCGTTATTTGAAAAAAAAATACATAAATTGAGGATTCGCCTTTCGGCCGTGGTGGAGGACAGGTGGCGTCCTTGTGGTTGGCAGTCAGGTGAATGTGTGTGAGAGTCCTTTTATCACCTGATCTGGACATAACTCAATAATAACATTGTAGCAGAGATATCTAAGTATAGATTTTGATGTCTAAATGATGTCGCAGTGTGACGTCGATGGCGTGTAACAATTTGACATAGCAGGGACATCTAAAAGTAACTCAGATATATCACAGAAATGTCGCAGTGTGATATGGCAGTAATGACAACAATATGACATCACAGAGACATCTATATTCTTTCTGATTATTTCTCACTCATTACTTAATTTGATAATTTATTCCTTTCTACTAGGTGCTCTCCTCTTCGAGTCACCCAAATTGTCTCTTCTGGGAATGAGAAAGTTCTCATTAGACTTCTCCCATGACCTTGAGCTCAATTCTGGTAGCTCAGAAGGTAGAGAACACACAGAAAATATTGATAGAGTTTTCTCTGGTAGTGTATTTCTGGAAAACGAAAGATTCCCATTAGACTGATCCTTTTCAGATCTACATTCCTTTTTGAACTCATGTCTAGATTAGTTCATTTTCTATTTGTGTTTTGCGACTGTATGTCACATATGTCAGTGGTCACTGCCACTTGTCAATATTGTCATTGGCACACTTTGTCAATTTAAATTTCATTTCCACTTCAACATTCAGACAGATATGATGTAGTATCCCATGTCTTTATTTTATGAATCCTTGAACAGGATGAAAATTGTTCAATTTTAAATAAGTTGTAACATTTTAATTTGGTCCACGGACATGATGTTTTTATATGGCTTCTTGCACACCTGACGAGTAAGTAACCTCACTTTTCATAACTTTCAAAGTTCAAAAAAGATTTCATTTTATCAAATTCAATTTCAATCATTACTTACTTGCAGGTACGCATTGATGATGACTCAACAGTCGAAAGCACTCTGCTATAATTTTTAAAATAAAAATATTTTGCACGAAATACAAATTTTCTTCCTTCAAGTACATCTATATTCGGCTATTATTGATTTTGATATCTAAGGGATGTCGCCGTGTAATATCGCAGGAATGTCAACGATATGATATCACAAGGACATCTAAATCCCATTTTTGACGATATTGACATCCCTGAGATGTGGATGTTTGCCCAGTGTTGACTGGGGAGCATGTTGGTTGAGCTTGCAACTACTCTTACTCAAGACCGTTCCATAATTCTTGCTGCATTTGTAAACAAAAATCAGGAAATTAGAAGAGATTTTTTCTTATATTGTCCATTTGATTTCTAGCAGTTAGTAAAATCGAAGACCTATAACACTGCTCAAACACCAGACATGCGTGAGTTTCACTCGATGCAAGTTTCGTCAACAAAGTGTTCGTCATCAGGAGGTATAACTAATCACACGGCCTAAGAAGTTCAAAAATTATTCAACTCGATAAGACCCTTCGAGAAAATCTTTGCGCACGCCTGTGCTCACCTGCTCGCGACTCTCACACCTCGAATATTAATATTTATTATGACTCGTTCAATTCCCCAGGGGGTTTCTTTACGGCTACTGCCCCCTTTCTCCCCCCTTTACTCCAACATTCACAATAGGAATTCCACGTATGGAAATTATATTTTAATTTATCACTCATTTTTCTATTGTCCATTTACATCGGGGTGTTAATTTTATTTATTTGTTGTATCCATTATGGTTTGACCGTGCTAATGTGGCCTTTGGAATCTTCATTTCGTTAGTGGGGAATTTTATGGAGGTAGTGGGATACGCTGGGATGAGTTTGATTTAGCGATTTAGAAAATTGTGCTTTCTGATATTTCGTTATCCAGTAAATAGAATATATTATGCAACTTCTGTTGAGACTATCACTTTCTACATGAGTAGTAACATATACGCTGGAACCACACCATACTTTTTCTACGACTGTAGTATATTCAGCTGTTTAGTACCAAAAAGTTTAGTGTACATTATGAACACATCAGGAAGAAAGGTTTTTTCCTTGGCATTCAAAAAAACAATTTTATTGTATTTTCCATATACAAAAATGTTGATAGAGAAGTTATTATTATTATAATTTCAGTCATAACATGTTCATAGATGTTCGAAAAGATGCTGAAAAAGCAGCTAGTTTCGTTTCTTGATAAATGTGAAATGATTTCAGAGAAACATCAAGGTTTCAGTCAAGGTATATTTAGCTGTGGATCAAAATCGAGTATGCCCTGTTCATCTTCATTTGTTCTGCGAAAGCATTCAAAGTAATGCTTCAGAATTATCAAGAAGTCATCTTTCGAATAGACCTCAAAAAGTTAAATTGAAGAACGTCTATAGCTTGTTCGGAACCCTTGGAGTACCGCACGGAAACGTATTAGGACCATTCTTGTCTAATTATATCGAATAGCTTTTTGTGGCAATGTTCCTCATTGTTGTGGTACTCCTTTCAACTCCAGATGAACTTCTCAACTCGGAAACAGTTTGAGATTCTGCAAACGCCAATCTATTCAGAATGGTGAAATTCTGTGAATTTAGAGTCAATCGACTTGAAAAAACAATCTCGAAAAGTCAAAAGATGACTAAATATATGAAATCAACAAATCCACTTCAAATTCGCCATATATACGCAAAATTTCATACTGATGCCGAAAATATATATAATTTGTGTACGATCAGATACCAAGTTTGGCATATAAATGAAGTCGAAAATAATATGGGGGAGAATGACTTCTTTCAACTCCAGATGAACTTTTCAACTTAAAAACGGTTCAAGTTAGAGCAATTCTGCGAACGCCAATCGATTCAGAATGATGATATTCTGTGAATTCAGATTCAATCGACGTAGAAAATAAATACTCGAAAAATCAAAAAAAGGTCAAAGGGGTATCGTAAAATGATGAAAAATCATCAAGTCCGCTTGAAATACGCACTATATACGCAAAATTTCATGTTGATATTTTTCAAGTACAACTGTTTTAGATTTTTATTTTGAATTAATACTTGTAATATTTCAATAATTCCAAAACAATCTATATTTCTAATGATTATTTTTTGACAATTCTTGCAACCAATCGAAATCATCAATTCAAAGCATTCATGTACGTTCAGGCCAATCACAGCATTATTATGGTGGGAATTTTCTACCTTGAAAATTGCCGCGGGAATTTTTTGTGGTATTTTGTTTTTATTATGTGACAACTGATACTTTTGATCTGACGTCTGTCATCAGTTTGCATGAAAAGTGAAAAATGATTCGAAAACGGTTTAGTACATCATCATGTTAGAATACTATTTTGAGTAACGTGTCAATTTAGAAACAGTTTCAATTGATAACCTAGGGACAGAGAGAAAGCAATAGCTTTCAATCCAACAGAACAAAACAATGTTACGGAATCCTCCAGCCAAGGACAAAACATCCATAATAATTGTATATTTCATGATGAGAACTTCAAATTCCAAACTTCATTCTGTTTATAGTGATTCAAGTAAATTGTTTTTTGATTCACGTACATAAGTGACTTCTGAATACGCTATTTTGCCCCTATTTAACCACCCCTCTTTGTTCAACCGTAAATTCTGGTGTGCCACAAGGTTCCAATCAGGACCTCTTCTGATTTAATTTTCATAATTGACTTGGCAATTCCGTTGAATACTCCTAGCCTTTATATGCTGATAACCAGAAATTATATTATAATATCGATGATATTACCAATCTTCCACAATACACAAATGGAAATTCTCCAAATACAGTGCGATTTCCAACAGATCCACCCTCGTAGTTTTGCGTATGCCTGCCTCTACATGTTTTCCCAAACTCTTCGTTGCGATGTTTTAGCACGAATATTCTACAAAAGACCCCAAACCGTTGCCACTCGGATGCAGAAATCGTGCTCATTACATAACGGGATGGTTACCTATACGTTTCAGGAGATCAATAACACGTAAGTCCGTGAAAGTATATACCGAATGATTCCAAGATGGCACCCAATATCTTTTGAAAGCCCCACAATTGAGAAATCCTAATTGCCCGAACCGAACTTCAAAAGAGTTTGTTGGATATTTTTCATTCACAAACATAACATGAACACAATACAAATCATATTTGTTTGTGTGTATATCCTTCCCTTTGTGAGGATTACCATTTTCATATTCATTCTATATATACTGTGTCTAATTCGAAAAAGCGGCAGCTTACAAAGGAATAATGTATGTGCATAAATAATTCGAACGAACTTGAAAGACGTCGCGAGGAACCACAACCTGTTTAGAACGCTTTGGTGGAAATGACGTTTGGATAATATACTCCATTTTTTTGGAGGCCGTATATTTCTGTTAGGTGTGATAGAAAATAATCTTTTTGAATTTTATTCATGGGAGAATGACGTTATTAATGCTGTGGGTAACATAGTAGGCAAACACTTTATTTCAGAAGTAGACGTGATATTCTGTTGATTGTCGAGATGGATGAATGAATTTTTTCTGCTCAAGGAATTTATATGAAAAGGACATGGCACTGGATACATGTATTCCTGGGGCTCGATAGATTTTTAATTTTTGGATATATCATTCTATAGGTCAAACAAGCAACTTTCTTCATTAGACTTTTTTTCTGGCTCTACAGCGTGAGCTACAAAAATGGGCTGATTGTATAACGCTAATTATGGAAAATATTTTCTGCGAATGGATTTTTCTTGATTTTTGAGTATAATATCATGTGAAAAATATCAATTTCCTTTGATTATATCAGTTATGGTGAACATTACTACAGGACGAGGCAGAGAACGCGATGTTTCTGAAACTCGTTTATTGACTTCTCGCCCTATTGTGGGCTTTTCGTTGAATTTCTCGGAACCAAAAGTTCTTCCGAAGTTGCTCGTGTTAGCAATTTTGTTTTTAACATGTTTGTACCTATATATACAAGTTAAAAAAATTAAACTCACTTCACCAGCTCTTGCAACATACCCCTGTATCGTGTATCGATGATCAACGTATTGGCCTATAGAGTTTTCAACTATAAACAAAATGATTGTTGTTATGGTGACTATATAATCTGTCAAAATTGACAATAGTTCCTCATCATTGAAAAGTCATGGTTTGTCTATATAATATGTGATATACCAAATGCTCAATACAAGATATCCGTCGATCAATTGCTCCTCGAAAGGAGGCAGGTAATATCTAGATTAGTTATTAGATTAGGTTAGTTCAATTAATGTATTCACAGCTTTCATATCAACAGAAATAAATAAGTAATCTCCCATTATTTCGTTTAAATGTAGGTATTTGAGAATTCGTCTTTTTGGAGTCACCCTGTAGCGTCACACAAAAAGAATAGACGAAACTTGATTTTCATTCTCTGTGAAAAATCAAACTCAGATATCAATAATACATCCACTATCCACTATTGTTTTCGTTCAACAGTCTACATATTCTTTGAAAGTTAATCTATAATCAACTATGAGACCAAGATATTTTTTTTTCCTGTTCGATTATTTCGTTACCAATTTTGATTTCCATGTTATTTATTAGAAAATTATTATAAATCCATTCGTTAGCAACGAGCATGCATTCAGTTTTATTACTATTAGTTTTCAGTAGATTTCCAGAGCATCATTCTTATATTTTTTGTTGTACCAAATTGTTAAGAGCCTGCACCAAAAGCACTGGGTCTGATGTAGAGAAATAAATTAAATTGTCATCAGCAAACAAATGAATTTTACAGTTTCCTGCTGCTTCAAAAATATCATCAATTTATATTAAGAACAATAAAGGCCCAAGAACACTTCCCTGTGGAACCCCATAACAATTCTCTATTTCCTCATAGAGTATATTATTAAATCTTAGTTTATATTTTCCATTATCCAGATAATTAGCTAGCATTCCAATACCTTGCACTCAATTCCAACAAATCTTAATTTATCAATCAAACTATCTCGATCCACTGTTTCGAATGCCATTTGTAGGTCAAGAAATACCTCACCTGTCATTTGATTTTCCCCTAAACTCTTTTTCCAGTCATCAAAGATGTTAATAGATATGATTCATTCTTTTTTCAAGGCCTTCTATGCTCTGCTGAATGGGTCGAAACTTAGAAATGGACCGTTGGAATTTTTTATTTTTTTTTTGAAAAAGTGGGATAGCCTATTCAATTTGGGCATAATAATTTAAACACCTATATATCAATGAAACAATGCCTGCAATAATAAATGTTGACCTGTCTTATACCGTTCTAATTCCGAATAGAGACGACTGGGTCCTCCAAAAAAAAAAGGAACTACTGAGACCAGTGTTGGTTCACACATGGTTCACAAACACCCTCAGGTTCTGGTACAGGTGTATACAGTCGTATACGTAGAACAGAAATATAAACCTGTATGAAATTATATGCGACAATATTCCAGGCGGAAATTCACGCCATTGATCTAAGTGTAGAGAAACTGGAAACCTCACACAAAGATCAATCAAAATTTTATCAGACAGTGAAGCAATTGGCTTGTATCGATCACAAACCTGTCATCGGCATCTCACAACGGTTTGCCAAATACACATTCAACACCAGGACAGTAAGGAAAGTATTAAACTTCTGACAACCCACCAGGATTGGCTCATTTCAATAATTTTGAACCTAACCAACGTATAATAAACATCAACATTTTGTGTAATTTTGAAGTCTGTGAAATCTAAAATGTTATTATACCCGACGATATACAAGAAAATGCAAAATTTCCGAATGTGTGAAACTTCAAGAAAAAGAGTATGACATTGTACTAATAATAATCATAATACTCCCTCATAAACACTCATAGAATGTCCCCAAAGGCATAGCCTGTGCGGGAAGAGGACGGCTAATATTATTATTTTCCGATGGCTAAAAAGTTAAATAAATTGGATATAAGATAATTTTGACGTATTTTCTCAAACTCTGAAAGACCTTTCAACCTCCCACATTAGGGCCAACATATTTAATGCTCCGTTCTATAATTATAAATCGTATTGGTTTTTTTCTCATTGGATCCGCTGCTCTCATCGGAAATTGAGAGACTGCCGAGTGAAAATCCGAGAAACGGAGTGTTCTTTTAATAAAATTCCAACCCGCAAACGAATTAAAGACGCTATCAAAAACGCAGTAGGAAAATAGTCATTGTGAAGAATCGAACTGTCATCGTATCAATTGAAAATAGAAAACGTGGCAATTAGAAGGCATAATGAGGGGATTCGGATCCGGGTAGAGAAAGGTGGCACCATGTGGAGGAAGTGATTGCTACTGTAAGCACCTAAGGGCGATTTCTCACACGTGCAAAATGGGCCGGCGTGATGGGGCAACTTTGCTTCACTCCCATCGCATAATCTATCGTAGTTGATGAAGAAAAGTCTTTCATTTATTTTTTTCACTATATACAGGTTTTGTACAGGGTGGCCCAACGACAACAGTCCATCAAGGTTCATTGCTGTGTAAGCGAATTTTATTAAAAATGAATTAGAGAGGGTACCAAACTGGACACTTCTGAAAAAAAGTCCTACTTTCGAGAGGTTGCTGTAACTGTTTTCCTGTGAAGATTCTGTTTCCAAGGAAATATTTCCAGAGAGCTTTTTTGTATAGAATTCGATGAGGTAACGTTATAAATATTTGTTTTTAACTGACAATAGTTTTGCTGTTGATAGAAAAATATGCTTCCTATCAATATCCTCTTTAAACGGAAAATAATAATAATAGCCGTTCTCTAACCGCACAGGCTATGCCTTTAATAATAATAATAATAATAATATTTTATTATCCTGTAAGACAATCAAAAGGTACATTTTGTAGGATTAGTCATAGAGAACCTTAAAAATAGAACTTAGACTAAGTAGACACATTCATTAAAATTATAAAAAGGAATAAAAAATTAGAAAATTTACTATTATATATATATATATATATATATATATATATATATATATATATATATATATATATATATATCCTGAACGGAGTCATAATTATTTATCAGAAAGAAGGACTTGAGCGCAATTTTAAAGCTATGGGTATTGAGTTTTTCAGTTCAAGAGTGAGCAAATTGAATAATGTGAGCCCTATTACATTGGGAGAATTATGCATCAGTAAATTTTGCAAAATGGTACATGAAAGTTTGTCTCAATCCTAGTAATAATAGAATGCACACCTTCATTTCTTATAAAACAATGACGGTTGTCATATATAAAAACACATATAAGGTAAGCTCGGGTAAGTGTGACTGTGATTTTCATTAGTTCGCATTGAATTCAGTCCATCTGATGAACCTGAACTAATATAACAATGAAGTTTTGCAGGTATTTACTTCGAAGGTCAGTCTTTGTAATACGTCACAGAAAACTGTTGAAAAACGTATTCTATGAATTTTATTTATATATTCAGATATACATCCCCATAGATCACACTTCCCCGGAAATTATATAATCCCGTACTATAGCTGAAAAAATAGTACTGTTTAGATAGGCCAAATGAAACAGGTTCCCACTTACCCCGACAGATAGGTCACACTCTCCCCAAAAAATCTAAAAAAAAACAACTTCATGAAAAAGCGGCAATCTATAGTCAGATTCATTGTTTAGGCAGAAGAAAAGTGTATAAAATGGATTCTTACTTTAGATTTTAACAATACACTCAAAGCTTGAAATAAACTCGTTATACTCGTTCGGGTTGATGAATTGCAGGTTAGAAAATTGGGGAAAATATTTGGATATCACAAGATCTCTTTTGTATTTTATATGATGGTTATGGATTCATTATGAGTGTAGACTATTCGTCAATAGATGGCATTGGGCTGTCGCCCGGTTTAGCGAAGATAGCGAGCAAGCTCACACTTGCCCCAAATTCACACTTACCCGAGCTTACTATAGTTCTAAAATGTACAAACACGGTGATGTTAATATTTAAAAAAAAAATTTAAAGACACTTACAGCTTGTACTTCTCGAGACTCCTGCTAAACATCTAATAATCTTTTTCTGGGCGACAAAAACAACTTTGCATGAGAAAGATGCCCCCCAGAAAGTAATACCATATCGAAGGCGGGATTCGATAAACATAATTAGCTGTTTCTGGTTCAGAATATGACGAAGGTTTCTGAGGAAATAATTCATGGAGTTTAGTTTTGATACAATTGTTCCACAATGAATTCAAGTACATTCTATGAGTGTTTCTGAGGGATTATTATTTTTTTCATTAAGGGAAATCCCAGTCAGGCTCTCCGCATCCGTGAGGTGAGTGATTACTGGGTCCGAGAATCATGTGCCCTGAGTAAACGTAGTGAACCAAGAATGAAGGCCTTCTGCATTCTTCCGGCTAAGTTTTCTGCCGCATCACGGCAAGTCGGTATGATTTCCAAATTCGAGAGCAGCGTGTCCAACATTCCACCAAGTACCCCTATGATCAGACCCACCATTTTAACAGAATGGTTTGGGTAAAGCCTGCGGAGTTCAATGAGTAGATCCCTATATTTAATCCGTTTTTCCTCCTCTTTTCGGACGATGTTCATTTCGCCAGGAGACGAAAACTCTATGACGAAAATCGTCCTACTTGGATAGTCGAGGAGGACTACATCAGGCTTATTGGCTTGTATTTGACTGAGGATGGGGAATGAGTAGTTCCAATAGATTATCCACAATGGACTCAATATCCGCCGGAGCAACACCGGTGTCTCGTCAATACCGTACGAGTGTCGTAGGTGGTAGTACAACACTCATAAGGCCGCGTTATGCCTGAGGGTATAGGCTGAGACAGCAAATGAATTATGGTCTCAGATGCCCCACGACACGCTCTGCATCTAGTGTCACGATAGACGAGGGTGTTGAGGACACCATCTTGGCAGGTCATTACGAATCTTTTTGATTCTGACTCCAGCCCACTTGACCTGAGAAAAGCGAAGGTCAGGTTTCTGGATAAGCCAGGTCTTCAATGTTCTTGAAGAACCGTGGCACATTTGTCGATTCCAAACTTCATTCCTATAGCATGCATGTATACTCTTGCACCACCCTCAAGGAATGATGAAGTTCCTTTTCTCCGGAGGCATATAGTTTGAGGTCATCCATGTAAAACAGATGGGTGACCTTATGCCTCCGGTTGCTGGGGATGCCGCAGCTGTATCCGCGGGTTTTCCTTAGTGCAACGGACAATGGCAATAGTGAGATGCTGAAGAGAAGAGGGCTGATGGAGTCTCCCTGAAACACGCCCCTTCTGAAGGTGACCTACTCTGTTTGGACTCTGACTTGACCAGAGTATTGGAGTTGAGTATTATTATTATTATATTTTTGCATATTTCACTAGAGCTTGAAATTGCCAATCCAAGAATACGTAAGACTATAAGAGACTTGGTTTTGTTTTTAAAATTTTCAGACAGGGCTCAAGTAATCTAGAATTAAATATTCTGATTTTTATTTCATAAGCTATCTTATAGTCCAGGCAAATTAGTGCTGTAGCCTCCAAAAATTGCTCGGGAGTTGGAAATCATTTCAATCCCTCTTGGGGGTCTTGAATAACGATTATATTATGAGTTTGCGACGGTTTCTAGATTGTGCTTCAGATTTGAGAGCCAAAAAAACATCGAAATTTTCAAACTTTTCCCAGTTTTTCGCTAATAACTTGAAAAGTACGCATCTGAAAGTTCTCACTGCAGAAATTTGTAAGATCTGGCATGACGAAGTACCTAAAATTGAATCTGCAGAGCGTACGGTATATGAGCTTGGGATGTTTGGATTTCAAAAAGTTCAATGTGCACAATGTGATAAAACACCACCACTTTTGCAATATCGCATTAATTTTCAAGTTCATAAACGAGTTGCTTGAAAATGTTAAGACTGAAATTTGGAGAGAACGGGTCAAAATCAGAATTCCAGCAGTGATAATGATGAAGAACTACACATTTCAGTAAATACCTATGTAAGAAGAGGAACCTTTAAGTTTTGGGCTCTCATTTTGGAAAATGTATGTGATTCGAACTGTTAATATTCACTATGAAGGAAAGAATGTCTTGGAAAAACGTTTATTATGGTACAGTAGAATCAAGTAGTGACAATTAATAAAACAGTTATGGAACAAATTATTTGCGCTTCGATTATGATCATTAAATCAATTATCTCGATAACCAATCACAATCGGAACCCACCGAACACATCACAAGAAGTACCGTACAAAAATCGTCTTGACTTCTCGATACCTTCGCTGGTGAGTAATCCTCAACCAGTCGCATTATCATTCATCCTGATAAGATATCTATGGAACCGAATAACAAAAAGTGGCATGTTATATACGATCAAACAGCGAATATGGCTGAAGAACTAGAGAAACGCTGTCTATCAATACTCTGAACACAATAGTGGATTGACTCTAAACGTATCTAATTCCTTTCTCGACCATCAACCGCGGTTCTTCTTATTCTAAATGCCACATTGCCAGTGGCGTACTGCTAGCAGGAATGATAATCTGATGAGAAAGGGCAATAATCATTTAATACTCGTAGACATTGATACGACAAGAAAGGACTTTCTGATACAAAACTGCAATACGAGACTTTGTAGTTCCTACTGGAAAAAAAACATTCCGACACATAAAAAATGACATCATGGATAAAAATTGGTTAACAAAACTTCCCGGTAGGCCCTCACGGAGGAGGTCCTAAAAGTGGCCCAGAATTTAATTTATATCCTTCAGCCTTTGTTGTCAATATTTTTGAGAGGAGAATTTCATTTCACTACTTTCATAATATTTTTGGTGGTTACAAATATTCATCGTATAGGAATAACAGCTAGGAAAAGTTTGAATATTAAATATTTCAACGTTTTCGTACGAGTAATGTCTCATTTTCATTCCAATTTGTTTAGTAATTTTCTCTCAGCTGTGCTCAGTGCTGATGTCAGTGCTCGGCACATCTCTGTTTGGCATCTGAGAGGAATGAAATGTCAAAAGTTTCACGGATAAGAGTATAAAACAATATATGGAGGAAAATTACTCCTTCCCACTCCAGATAAACTCTTCAACCTAGAAAACTGTTCGAAATAGAGCAATTCAGCGAACGTCAACCCATTTAGAATGATGAAATTAGAAAACTGTGAATTTTTAGTTATAATCCGACTTGAAAAAAAAATAAGTCGAAATATCCAAAAATGTCCAGATTCCAGATTCACTCGCAATCCAAACTATACGCGAAATTTCATGCAGATTCTGAAAACATATGATTTGTTAATGCTCACATTGAAGGTTTGGCATATAAGTAAAAGAACAACGTCAAATATGTCACGAATAAAAGTTGAAAAGAATTGAAAATGAACTTTATATAAATCGACTCAAAACAAAATTATTCTGAAAATTGAAAAAAGTCCAAAGGGGTAGACCCCTAAAAATCATGAAAAATACGAAATTGGCAGATTCACTTGCAATCCGCACTACATATGCAAATTTTCATGCAGATTCCAAAAATTTATGTTTTGTTGATGCTCAGTTTGAAGGATTGGCATATAAATCGACAACGACAAAAATGTCACGAATAGAAGTAGCAAAAAATTTGAAAATGAACTTTCCAGCTCGGGAACGGTTGAAGATAGAGAAATTCTGCGAATGCCAATCGATTCAGAATGATGAAATTAGTATATTCTGTGAAGTTCGAGTCATTCGACTCAAAACAAAATTATTCTGAAAATTGAAAAAAGTCCAAAGGGGTAGACCCCTAAAAATCATGAAAAATACAAAATTGGCAGATTCACTTGCAATCCGCACTACATATGCAAATTTTCATGCAGATTCCAAAAATTTATTTTTTGTTGATGCTCAGTTTGAAGGTTTGGCATATAAATCGACAACGACAAAAATGTCACGAATAGAAGTAGCAAAAAATTTGAAAATGAACTTTCCAGCTCGGGAACGGTTGAAGATAGTGAAATTCTGCGAATGCCAATCGATTCAGAATGATGAAATTAGTATATTCTGTGAAGTTCGAGTCATTCGACTCAAAACAAAATTATTCTGAAAATTGAAAAAAGTCCAAAGGGGTAGACCCCTAAAAATCATGAAAAATACGAAATTGGCAGATTCACTTGCAATCCGCACTACATATGCAAATTTTCATGCAGATTCCAAAAATTTATGTTTTGTTGAAGGTTTGGCATATAAATCGACAACGACAAAAATGTCACGAATAGAAGTAGAAAAAAATTAGAAAATGAACTTTCCAGCTCGGGAACGGTTGAAGATAGAGAAATTCTGCGAATGCCAATCGATTCAGATTGATGAAATTAGTATGTTCTGTGAAGTTCGAGTCATTCGACTCAAAACAAAATTATTCTGAAAATTGAAAAAAGTCCAAAGGGGTAGACCCCTAAAAATCATGAAAAATACGAAATTGGCAGATTCACTTGCAATCCGCACTACATATGCAAATTTTCATGCAGATTCCAAAAATTTATGTTTTGTTGATGCTCAGTTTGAAGGTTGGGCATATAAATCGACAACGACAAAAATGTCACGAATAGAAGTAGAAAAAAATTTGAAAATGAACTTTCCAGCTCGAGAACGGTTGAAGATAGAGAAATTCTGCGAATGCCAATCGATTCAGAATGATGAAATTAGTATATTTTGTGAAGTTCGAGTCATTCGACTCAAAACAAAATTATTCTGAAAATTGAAAAAAGTCCAAAGGGGTAGACCCCTAAAAATCATGAAAAATACGAAATTGGCAGATTCACTTGCAATCCGCACTACATATGCAAATTTTCATGCAGATTCCAAAAATGTATGTTTTGTTGATGCTCAGTTTGAAGGTTTGGCATATAAATCGACAACGACAAAAATGTCACAAATAGAAGTAGAAAAAAATTAGAAAATGAACTTCCACCTCGGGAACGGTTGAAGATAGAGAAATTCTGCCTTCGCCAATCGATTCAGAATGATGAAATTAGTATATTCTGTGAAGTTCGATTCATTCGACTCAAAACAAAATTATTCTGAAAATTGAAAAAAGTCCAAAGGGGTAGACCCCTAAAAATCATGAAAAATACGAAATTGGCAGATTCACTTGCAATCCGCACTACATATGCAAATTTTCATGCAGATTCCAAAAATTTATGTTTTGTTGATGCTCAGTTTGAAGGATTGGCATATAAATCGACAACGACAAAAATGTCACGAATAGAAGTAGCAAAAAATTTGAAAATGAACTTTCCAGCTCGGGAACGGTTGAAGATAGAGAAATTCTGCGAATGCCAATCGATTCAGAATGATGAAATTAGTATATTTTGTGAAGTTCGAGTCATTCGACTCAAAACAAAATTATTCTGAAAATTGAAAAAAGTCCAAAGGGGTAGACCCCTAAAAATCATGAAAAATACGAAATTGGCAGATTCACTTGCAATCCGCACTACATATGCAAATTTTCATGCAGATTCCAAAAATGTATGTTTTGTTGATGCTCAGTTTGAAGGTTTGGCATATAAATCGACAACGACAAAAATGTCACAAATAGAAGTAGAAAAAAATTAGAAAATGAACTTCCACCTCGGGAACGGTTGAAGATAGAGAAATTCTGCCTTCGCCAATCGATTCAGAATGATGAAATTAGTATATTCTGTGAAGTTCGATTCATTCGACTCAAAACAAAATTATTCTGAAAATTGAAAAAAGTCCAAAGGGGTAGACCCCTAAAAATCATGAAAAATACGAAATTGGCAGATTCACTTGCAATCCGCACTACATATGCAAATTTTCATGCAGATTCCAAAAATTTATGTTTTGTTGAAGGTTTGGCATATAAATCGACAACGACAAAAATGTCACGAATAGAAGTAGAAAAAAATTAGAAAATGAACTTTCCAGCTCGGGAACGGTTGAAGATAGAGAAATTCTGCGAATGCCAATCGATTCAGAATGATGAAATTAGTATGTTCTGTGAAGTTCGAGTCATTCGACTCAAAACAAAATTATTCGGAAAATCGAAAAAATTCCAAAGGGGTAGACCCCTAAACATAATAAAAAATAGAAAATTGGCAGATTCACTCGCAATCCGCACTACTTATGCAAAATTTCATGCAGATTCCAAAAATTTATTTTTTGTTGATGCTCAGTTTGAAGGTTTGGCATATAAATCGACAACGACAAAAATGTCACGAATAGAAGTAGCAAAAAATTTGAAAATGAACTTTCCAGCTCGGGAACGGTTGAAGATAGAGAAATTCTGCGAATGCCAATCGATTCAGAATGATGAAATTAGTATATTTTGTGAAGTTCGAGTCATTCGACTCAAAACAAAATTATTCTGAAAATTGAAAAAAGTCCAAAGGGGTAGACCCCTAAAAATCATGAAAAATACGAAATTGGCAGATTCACTTGCAATCCGCACTACATATGCAAATTTTCATGCAGATTCCAAAAATGTATGTTTTGTTGATGCTCAGTTTGAAGGTTTGGCATATAAATCGACAACGACAAAAATGTCACAAATAGAAGTAGAAAAAAATTAGAAAATAAACTTCCACCTCGGGAACGGTTGAAGATAGAGAAATTCTGCCTTCGCCAATCGATTCAGAATGATGAAATTAGTATATTCTGTGAAGTTCGATTCATTCGACTCAAAACAAAATTATTCTGAAAATTGAAAAAAGTCCAAAGGGGTAGACCCCTAAAAATCATGAAAAATACGAAATTGGCAGATTCACTTGCAATCCGCACTACATATGCAAATTTTCATGCAGATTCCAAAAATTTATGTTTTGTTGAAGGTTTGGCATATAAATCGACAACGACAAAAATGTCACGAATAGAAGTAGAAAAAAATTAGAAAATGAACTTTCCAGCTCGGGAACGGTTGAAGATAGAAAAATTCTGCGAATGCCAATCGATTCAGAATGATGAAATTAGTATGTTCTGTGAAGTTCGAGTCATTCGACTCAAAACAAAATTATTCTGAAAATTGAAAAAAGTCCAAAGGGGTAGACCCCTAAAAATCATGAAAAATACGAAATTGGCAGATTCACTTGCAATCCGCACTACATATGCAAATTTTCATGCAGATTCCAAAAATTTATGTTTTGTTGATGCTCAGTTTGAAGGTTGGGCATATAAATCGACAACGACAAAAATGTCACGAATAGAAGTAGAAAAAAATTTGAAAATGAACTTTCCAGCTCGAGAACGGTTGAAGATAGAGAAATTCTGCGAATGCCAATCGATTCAGAATGATGAAATTAGTATATTTTGTGAAGTTCGAGTCATTCGACTCAAAACAAAATTATTCTGAAAATTGAAAAAAGTCCAAAGGGGTAGACCCCTAAAAATCATGAAAAATACGAAATTGGCAGATTCACTTGCAATCCGCACTACATATGCAAATTTTCATGCAGATTCCAAAAATGTATGTTTTGTTGATGCTCAGTTTGAAGGTTTGGCATATAAATCGACAACGACAAAAATGTCACGAATAGAAGTAGAAAAAAATTAGAAAATGAACTTTCCAGCTCGGGAACGGTTGAAGATAGAGAAATTCTGCCTTCGCCAATCGATTCAGAATGATGAAATTAGTATATTCTGTGAAGTTCGAGTCATTCGACTCAAAACAAAATTATTCTGAAAATCGAAAAAAGTCCAAAGGGGTAGACCCCTAAAAATCATGAAAAATACGAAATTGGCAGATTCACTTGCAATCCGCACTACATATGCAAATTTTCATGCAGATTCCAAAAATTTATGTTTTGTTGAAGGTTTGACATATAAATCGACAACGACAAAAATGTCACGAATAGAAGTAGAAAAAAATTAGAAAATGAACTTTACAGCTCGGGAACGGTTGAAGATAGTGAAATTCTGCGAATGCCAATCGATTCAGAATGATGAAATTAGTATATTCTGTGAAGTTCGAGTCATTCGACTCAAAACAAAATTATTCTGAAAATTGAAAAAAGTCCAAAGGGGTAGACCCCTAAAAATCATGAAAAATACGAAATTGGCAGATTCACTTGCAATCCGCACTACATATGCAAATTTTCATGCAGATTCCAAAAATTTATGTTTTGTTGATGCTCAGTTTGAAGGATTGGCATATAAATCGACAACGACAAAAATGTCACGAATAGAAGTAGCAAAAAATTAGAAAATGAACTTTCCAGCTCGGGAACGGTTGAAGATAGAGAAATTCTGCGAATGCCAATCGATTCAGAATGATGAAATTAGTATATTTTGTGAAGTTCGAGTCATTCGATTCAAAACAAAATTATTCTGAAAATTGAAAAAAGTCCAAAGGGGTAGACCCCTAAAAATCATGAAAAATACGAAATTGGCAGATTCACTTGCAATCCGCACTACATATGCAAATTTTCATGCAGATTCCAATAATGTATGTTTTGTTGATGCTCAGTTTGAAGGTTTGGCATATAAATCGACAACGACAAAAATGTCACGAATAGAAGTAGAAAAAAATTAGAAAATGAACTTCCACCTCGGGAACGGTTGAAGATAGAGAAATTCTGCCTTCGCCAATCGATTCAGAATGATGAAATTAGTATATTCTGTGAAGTTCGAGTCATTCGACTCAAAACAAAATTATTCTGAAAATCGAAAAAAGTCCAAAGGGGTAGACCCCTAAAAATCATAAAAAATACAAAATTGGCAGATTCACTCGCAATCCGCACTACATATGCAAAATTAAATGCAGATTCCGAAAATTTATGATTTGTTAATGCTCAGTTTGAAGGTTTGGCATATAAATTGACAACGACAAAAATGTCACGAATAGAAGTAGAAAAAAATTTGAAAATGAACTTTCCAGCTCGGGAACGGTTGAAGATAGAGAAATTCTGCGAATGCCAATCGATTCAGAAAGATGAAATTAGTATATTTTGTGAAGTTCGAGTCATTCGACTCAAAACAAAATTATTCGGAAAATCGAAAAAATTCCAAAGGGGTAGACCCCTAAACATAATAAAAAATGGAAAATTGGCAGATTCACTCGCAATCCGCACTACTTATGCAAAATTTCATGCAGATTCCGAAAATTTATGATTTGTTAATGCTCAGTTTGAAGGTTTGGCATATAAATCGACAACGACAAAAATGTCACGAATAGAAGTAGCAAAAAATTTGAAAATGAACTTTCCAGCTCGGGAACGGTTGAAGATAGAGAAATTCTGCGAATGCCAATCGATTCAGAATGATGAAATTAGTATATTTTGTGAAGTTCGAGTCATTCGACTCAAAACAAAATTATTCTGAAAATTGAAAAAAGTCCAAAGGGGTAGACCCCTAAAAATCATGAAAAATACGAAATTGGCAGATTCACTTGCAATCCGCACTACATATGCAAATTTTCATGCAGATTCCAAAAATGTATGTTTTGTTGATGCTCAGTTTGAAGGTTTGGCATATAAATCGACAACGACAAAAATGTCACGAATAGAAGTAGAAAAAAATTAGAAAATGAACTTTCCAGCTCGGGAACGGTTGAAGATAGAGAAATTCTGCCTTCGCCAATCGATTCAGAATGATGAAATTAGTATATTCTGTGAAGTTCGAGTCATTCGACTCAAAACAAAATTATTCTGAAAATCGAAAAAAGTCCAAAGGGGTAGACCCCTAAAAATCATGAAAAATACGAAATTGGCAGATTCACTTGCAATCCGCACTACATATGCAAATTTTCATGCAGATTCCAAAAATTTATGTTTTGTTGAAGGTTTGACATATAAATCGACAACGACAAAAATGTCACGAATAGAAGTAGAAAAAAATTAGAAAATGAACTTTACAGCTCGGGAACGGTTGAAGATAGTGAAATTCTGCGAATGCCAATCGATTCAGAATGATGAAATTAGTATATTCTGTGAAGTTCGAGTCATTCGACTCAAAACAAAATTATTCTGAAAATTGAAAAAAGTCCAAAGGGGTAGACCCCTAAAAATCATGAAAAATACGAAATTGGCAGATTCACTTGCAATCCGCACTACATATGCAAATTTTCATGCAGATTCCAAAAATTTATGTTTTGTTGATGCTCAGTTTGAAGGATTGGCATATAAATCGACAACGACAAAAATGTCACGAATAGAAGTAGCAAAAAATTTGAAAATGAACTTTCCAGCTCGGGAACGGTTGAAGATAGAGAAATTCTGCGAATGCCAATCGATTCAGAATGATGAAATTAGTATATTTTGTGAAGTTCGAGTCATTCGATTCAAAACAAAATTATTCTGAAAATTGAAAAAAGTCCAAAGGGGTAGACCCCTAAAAATCATGAAAAATACGAAATTGGCAGATTCACTTGCAATCCGCACTACATATGCAAATTTTCATGCAGATTCCAAAAATTTATGTTTTGTTGAAGGTTTGGCATATAAATCGACAACGACAAAAATGTCACGAATAGAAGTAGAAAAAAATTAGAAAATGAACTTTCCAGCTCGGGAACGGTTGAAGATAGAGAAATTCTGCCTTCGCCAATCGATTCAGAATGATGAAATTAGTATATTCTGTGAAGTTCGAGTCATTCGACTCAAAACAAAATTATTCTGAAAATTGAAAAAAGTCCAAAGGGGTAGACCCCTAAAAATCATGAAAAATACGAAATTGGCAGATTCACTTGCAATCCGCACTACATATGCAAATTTTCATGCAGATTCCAAAAATTTATGTTTTGTTGATGCTCAGTTTGAAGGTTGGGCATATAAATCGACAACGACAAAAATGTCACGAATAGAAGTAGAAAAAAATTTGAAAATGAACTTTCCAGCTCGAGAACGGTTGAAGATAGAGAAATTCTGCGAATGCCAATCGATTCAGAATGATGAAATTAGTATATTTTGTGAAGTTCGAGTCATTCGACTCAAAACAAAATTATTCTGAAAATTGAAAAAAGTCCAAAGGGGTAGACCCCTAAAAATCATGAAAAATACGAAATTGGCAGATTCACTTGCAATCCGCACTACATATGCAAATTTTCATGCAGATTCCAATAATGTATGTTTTGTTGATGCTCAGTTTGAAGGTTTGGCATATAAATCGACAACGACAAAAATGTCACGAATAGAAGTAGAAAAAAATTAGAAAATGAACTTCCACCTCGGGAACGGTTGAAGATAGAGAAATTCTGCCTTCGCCAATCGATTCAGAATGATGAAATTAGTATATTCTGTGAAGTTCGAGTCATTCGACTCAAAACAAAATTATTCTGAAAATTGAAAAAAGTCCAAAGGGGTAGACCCCTAAAAATCATGAAAAATACAAAATTGGCAGATTCACTCGCAATCCGCACTACATATGCAAAATTAAATGCAGATTCCGAAAATTTATGATTTGTTAATGCTCAGTTTGAAGGTTTGGCATATAAATTGACAACGACAAAAATGTCACGAATAGAAGTAGAAAAAAATTTGAAAATGAACTTTCCAGCTCGGGAACGGTTGAAGATAGAGAAATTCTGCCTTCGCCAATCGATTCAGAATGATGAAATTAGTATATTCTGTGAAGTTCGAGTCATTCGACTCAAAACAAATTTATTCGGAAAATCGAAAAATGTCCAAAGGGGTAGACCCCTAAAAATCATAAAAAATACAAAATTGGCAGATTCACTCGCAATCCGCACTACATATGCAAAATTAAATGCAGATTCCGAAAATTTATGATTTGTTAATGCTCAGTTTGAAGGTTTGGCATATAAATCGACAACGACAAAAATGTCTCGAATAGAAGTAGAAAAAAAATTTAAAATGAACTTTCCAGCTCGGGAACGGTTGAAGATAGAGAAATTCTGCGAATGCCAATCGATTCAGAATGATGAAATTAGTATATTCTGTGAAGTTCGAGTCATTTGACATGAAACAAAATTATTCTGAAAATTGAAAAAAGTCCAAAGGGGTAGACCCCTAAAAATAATAAAAAATAGAAAATTGGCAGATTCACTCGCAATCCGCACTACATATGCAAATTTCCATGCAGATTCCAAAAATGTATGTTTTGAAGGTTATGAAGGTTTGGCATATAAATCGACAACGACAAAAATGTCACGAATAGAAGTATAAAAAAATATGAAAATGAACTCTTCAGCTCGAGAACGATTGAATATAGAGCAATTCTGCGAACGCTAATAGATTCAGAATGATGAAATTAGAAAACTCTGTGAATTTCGAGTCATGCCACTTGAAAAAAAATTATTCAAAAAATGAAAAGTCCCAAACTTACGGGAACTTTTCGAAAAATTTAATTCTGATATATAACTTTTCGAAATCAATTGTTGTTGATACAATAAACAGAATTAGACTCAACAACAAGATTAAACTCAACAATAAACGCAAACTCAAGAACAAATTATAAATAACGAATACAATCGTAAAAAATTCAATATCATTGATGCAATACTGTCCAAAATAGTTGGTTAATTTTATCTACAGCGATATAAAAGATTAGGAAAATAAAAAAAACAGAATAAATAAAAGATATCAATCACCAATTATTTTGAACAGTACTGTAACAATAACAATATCTATAATATTAATTGAGTTCGAATTCGTTGTTGAATTCAATCTTGTTGTTGAGAATCCTGAAGTTTTGTTTTGCAACAATCCCACATATCGTAGTACCTTAAACTTCAAAATTGCATATCTTAGAAACGCAACACACAAAGTTGAAAAAACTTCCATAGACAATAGTCGACATTTTCAAAATGGTATGAGTGAAAAAAGGTCCAAATTAAACGAACAGTTTTTGAGATATTCAAAAAGAACATTAGGAATGAACAAAAAAAGTTTTTACGCACTCTGTATCTAAATGAAAGTTAATTATGAACAACTGAATTCATTACGAAGTTACTTCATCTTCTGTTCACTCAACGGTACCGATGAATAATTTTTTTTAAGTCAAAAACGATCTGTAAAGTGTTTTCATTATGGAGGTATTTTTCAGAATTCTAAAAATTCATATTTCAAACTGAGAGAGTTATCAAGAAATAAAATTAGTTCCATTCGACTAGAATGCACTGGAAGAATGATGTCTTACCAAAATATGACTTGTTTATTCTGGAATAGTTCTAGAAAAGAAAATCTGAAAAACCGTCTTTTTCATTAATTATTAAGATTTTAATTGGATATGTTGACGAGTTCCGATGCATACATTTTCAACCTGAATTTGTCTTATTTTGACCAAAAAAATTGTTCCAACCCCACTACTTTTTTACGAACTTTAACAGAAACGACACATACAAAATCATTTGAACTTTCAAGTTTTTCTTACGACCCATTCTACTACAACATTATACAATTTCAGCCAATTTGACACAGAGCAAATTTGTGCTTGGTCCTTTCTTCCGAACATTCCTATGAAAAATTACCCATTTCAAATTATTTATCGTCTTCGTGTTGATAAAAGCGAACTCTGCCTTTTGCCGATATTTTCTGATATCAAATATTGATTGTAATTGTTCTGTCTGGCAATAAAACTAATTATTATTATTATTATAAATAGAACAGCCTTTCGAGGAAACAACCACCTACATCGAAAGTGAGACTTGGCGTTACATCATTTCCGAATATAATATCAACAAGATTATGTCGCCAACATGCGACGGCATCATCACCCGGAATTATTCATACAACCGCCGCCCACAGGCGATCCCCGAAAAATATCAAAGGAACCACACTGGCTCTCGTCGTTCAGGTGTTCGTTTCGGCATTGAAAATAGATCCGGGCTCTCAGATAGAGAGATGGTATCGTTCGAAACCGTGTTAGGGACATCACTATCCCCTGTTAGTAGGCGTACATTGGCCATTGTTATGTAATTGTGTGTTTTTTGTTTGAGATGGGATGTTGGGAACGCCTTAAATGTCAACTGTCTTCATCCGGAATGCCACCTGGGCAAGCCGACATAAAGGGTGTCTTATCTGTTGAGATAAAACGAAAAATTCCTATCTGAATTGTTCGTTTGTTCTCTGACATAATTAGTATAGCCAGCTAGAGTCATTTCATAATTGAATCCAACAGAAGTTGAGCTATTTTGATGTGTTTAAAATCGTTTTTAGAGAACCCAGAGAGGGTGAATGGAAAATGGACAAAATAACTGATTCAATCCACTGGCATAAAACTGGTGTTCTTGGAGGCCAGGTCATCGTTCCAAGTGTAGAATTCAAACGATCAGCGTTTTGGTTACCCTCCGTGAATTTTGAACCCATGAAATAGTGACAATTTCTAAAGTGATACAGTGTTTTCGATTCAATTCCGAGAGCTCATCATCCGTGGACAGCGCTGTTTCGAAGTTACTTACTCATCAGCAAGGCCAAGACAGTATAAATGAAAAGTAATTTGTGACATCAACAGTCACTAGTTTGAAACTCAATTTGAAATGAGCTATGGAATCCAAAGGTAGATGATTATCTACGACATTGACAGGTAGCCATCAAAATTCGTTGATAATACTGAATTTTGTTGCTACTAATTTGTCAATGCTAATCCCCAAAAACGGAGAGCTTGAACGCATGTTATAAGATGTTCACACGCATCTTTTACATGCGAATTCTCTCCGCAGTTGGTCCGGTGTATGAACGGATATATGAGCAGAGAATGTCAAAGAAGAGGGTCGTTGGCTGCAAAGAGAACCTTCTGATCGACAGATGCATCACGCAGGACTCCGTGTGCAGTACAAGCGTTACTTTTCAATGGCCTGGATCGATTATCGCAAGGCATTTGATGCAACATCGCATGAACTCATCATGCATTTGCTCAGATGCCTTGCAGTACCCGATCAAATCGTGAGATTCATTGAACAGCTGATGTTGCTCTGGAAGATTCGCTTCACCATAATATCTGATCAAGTTAGACTCCAAACAGAGCAGGTTATGTTTAAAAGGAGCTTGTTTCAGTGAGACTCCCTCAGCCTGCTTCTCTTCTTCATCTCATTATCGCCATTATCCGTTGCAGAACGGAAAATCCACGGATTCAACTACGACACCCCTAGCAACCAACCGGAGGCATAAGGTCACCCATCTGTTTTACATGGATGACCTCAAACTATATGCCTCCGGAGAAAAGGATCTTCATTATTCCTTGAGAGTAGTGCAAGAGATCGATTAATGTACCAAAGTTCATCTTAAAAGAGGTCAATGCGAGGAGGACGTTCAGCTCGTAGACGAAAGCATCCTACATCATCTAGATGCCGGAGAGACGTATACTTAGGTTAGGTTAGGTTAGGTTTGAACGTGAGTGGGCCCATATCAGGCCCTCCACTGCGCCCAATGACCTATTGTGGCTCACCCTATGGTTATATTTCTCCCAGTATATCCAATCTCTTAACAATTTACAGGGTTCTCTGGCCTTACTGTTGTATTGCCAAATGTTGAGAATCTGGTTCTGGCCGCTGCGGGGCATGTACATAAAATGTGCTTAGCCGTTTCATCCTCCTCCATGCATAGGCGGCACTCTGCATCTTGTGCAAGTCCGATTTTATGCATGTGGTGTTTGAGTTTGCAGTGGCCAGCGAGCAAACCTACTATAACTCTGAGATGTGCTCTACTAAGTTCTAGCAGCTTGTCAGAGTCCTGTATTTTCCTTGTGCTTTGGAATGGGCTAGGCCCGGTAGACTACGCCAGTACTCGAGTCTTTTGTTGTCAGCCCAGGATGTTATGACATTCTTGGCAGTGCTATGTGCTATACCGATTACCGGTTCTGGCCCAGTGAACGTTGTTTCGGCCCCCCCTTTTGCTTTGGCGTCCGCTATTTCGTTTCCTTCTAGGCCCGTGTGACCTGGTATCCAGACTAGGTTAACGTTGTTGCGTTGTGCCAGTCGGTTTAAGGTTTCTCTGCAGTTCCATACTGCTCTGGATTTAAAGCAATTGGATTCAAGCGCTTTCAGTGCCGCTTGACTGTCTGAAAATATTTTTATTGTTTTTCGTGTGTGGCGTAGATTTTCCAGCTCCCTTGCACACATTTCAATGGCATATACCTCTGCCTGGAATACCGTAGCTAATTTACCCATACTGAATGAGCGTTTCACTACTGGGTTTATCCCGTATATTCCGGCTCCGACACCTTCCAAAGTTTTGGAACCATCGGTAAACCAACGTTCATTTGCCCTACATAGGTCAGTTTCATTCCGAACCCAGTCTTCTCTTTCGGGGAAGACCACAGAGTAGGATGTGTGAAGGTTGATAGTTTTAGGCATGATGTCTGAGGGCATTCCCAGAATGTTGTGAGCTATTATGCCCTCCAGCATGCTGCTGCTTCTCATGACTACGGCCTGCGGTAGACTAATGGCCGCTTGGTAGAGTCTGTATGTTGCCCATCTTACCTCTCTCTCCAAACCTATGTGAAGAGGAGGTAATCCGAGAAGGGCTTCCATTGCTGTCGTTGGCGTGGAGCGAATGGCCCCAGTAATCGCCAGACACGCTTGTCTCTGTAGTCCGTTAAGTTTAGCCTGGGCCATTTTTTGTTACGTGATGATACGTGATTATTGGTCGTATGACGGTCACGTACAGCCAGAACAGTTGTTTTGGTGACATGCCCCATGTTTTGCCACATATTCTGCGGCATGTCCATAATGATAGGCTAGCCTCCCGGATAGTCTTTTCCAGATGCAAGTTCCAATTTAGCTTTTTATCTAGGGTTATTCCCAGATATCTTACCTGAGGGGTGGAATAACGCCATTCCCAAGAGATTCTCTTCACGACAAGTATCAGCACAAACTCCGACAGATCTGGTCATCAGAACTGTCGGGAGAGAAGAAAGTTGCTGCAACTTTTTTTTTCTGATTTTTTTTTGTTCTCTAGGTGTTTATAGTGTTCTATGTGTTCTGGGTAGGCTGTGTTACTAACTCCATACGCCACCTTAATTTGAACGCACAGTGAATCGTGCAGGACTCACCACAGTCAAGCCACGAGATTTTAACAATTCAATCGATGAAATTAAATTAAAAAAATACCAGTTTTGACTGTGGCTTGAACTCGGAACCATCAACCCCGAACTTGGACGCCACTCCCCGCCTTTTCTTCTGATTATTATCAGATTAGTTTTGTGAAGAAATCTATTTTACTAATTACCTACATTTTTATTGTATTAATTTAAATAATAATAATGAATTTGAAAGAATACAGGGGTACCCTTCTCTCTAAGCGTGGAAAATAAAGACAAACATCTGTCAGAAAACAACAACTTCCCTGGCTAATACCACGACGGACATTGAACTACAACTGACAGATATTTGTGCAACGTTCTTCAAAGAAGATCCAATTGCAAGTGCTTGTCTCGTAATTAAACAGAAAATTATCCTTCATTTGGCTGGGAATGACCACCTGCAGACATCCATGTTTCGAGGTTTATTGCCTCTCATCAGTGACAGGGTAGGTCGGACAACATTATAATTGTCCTGTCCCTGCCAAATGAATAATAATCAACTGTTCAACTAATATTTCCCCACGGATATCACCACGATCTACAACCAAGTTGATCGAAGCGCCATCCGCCATCAACTAGGGTCTCCTTCAAGAACATTGAAGACCTTAGTTTATCCAGGACCTGACTTTCCCTGTCATTAAATTTAAACTCAGTCCCACCCCCAGGTGAATCTATTGACACTACTCTTTCCACACCCCCAAGCAAATTCCAGCCAATAAGCCTGGTTGAGCGTTGATATGAACTACAAGTAGGACAGGCTCAAGTACTGACACTGTGGTAGCCCAATATCCGATGCTATCACTATGGATTTATATATTTTTCTTTTATTTAAATCATAGTTGATTATATTCACTGACTGCTTTTTACCTTATAAAAAAGATCTGCCACAGAATTATTTTGCTTTACCTTATTGAGAATTTTATGAGCAGATTTTCTGTTATTCTGTTTTTCCTGGATAAAAATCATATGAAAATTCGCTGTGTGACTATTCTCAATGAGTAAACATAAAAATCCCTGGGGATGATGAATATTTTACCTTTTCCTGAAAAATCCAAGTGACAGTATCAAGTGAGACATTGAGGTTGCTGAGAAATATGTTAAAATCAATATTCTGAGATATACAGTGTCTTTCAAAAGTATCGGAACGGTCTAATATATTTCAGTAACGGCCCAGAGAAAATTTATGAAAATTTCAACAAGGTGGTTTTTGATGATGCCCGATTCAATGATAATATCGGCAATGTTGCCAAATCAACAGTTTTTCAGATATGGGGAGTAACTCTATTTTTTCAAATGGAATACCCTATTTGTTTTCCTTGCAATCAATTCAGCGACGCCTAATACTGCAGTTTTCGAAATATGACAACATGGCTTTTTCGTTCAAAAGTCTGGGAACGTTCCAATATTTTTAATAGTTCAAGAAAAATTCGTGAAATTTTAAACATGCTGGTTTTTGATGATGCTCGATTCAAGGTGATATCGGCAATGTTGCCAAACCAACAGTTTTTCAAATATTGAGCTCAGCTAACTTTTTCAAACATACTATGTGTTTCCATTGCAATGAATTCAGCGAAGCCTCATTATTTATGTCTCCAAATATTAGATTTCAAATCAAGCAATGAAAACAAATTGGGTATTCCATGGGCCGTGATGGTATGGTAGAGCGCTTGTCTCTTAACCTAAGGGTCATGGGTTCGATTCCCAGCATGGTCATCGGTCATCAAAATGCAAGGGCTGCATCTTCCCTAGCTCGGACAAGTCTTTCGAAAACTTTTGAGGGTTGTACTCTTAAGGGTGTGCAGCTGGTTGACGGAAATAACAACAAATTTGAAAAAATTGAGTTACCCTTAATATCTGGAAAACTGTTGATTTGGCAACATTGTTGATATTACCGTTGAATCATCAAAAACCACCTTGTCGACATTTTCTCAAGCCGTTTCTGAAATATGAGACCGTTCTGATACTTTTGAAAGACTGTATAAGCCCACATATTTCAATATGTTTGTCACAGCAGTTTTTTCATTTTCAAGTGCTTGTTGTAGAATACTTGCAAGTATATTTTTGTTAGTGCAATATCCGTCGTGAAATTAGCCATAGAAATTGTTGTTTTTTTGTCAACTGTTTGCCTTATACTTGCGACGTTATGGAAATATGTTCGAGATTTTGTTGAAATTATTCGTATCAAATTGTTTCATACTCTCCTGAGAATACTCTCGGACTGTGTCGGAAATTAAACTTCCACTCATAATAGCCTCTGTTAATCAAGTATAAATGATTTTCCCTGCCCGCGGCAATTGTTCATTAATTTCGTTAACAAATCCATCATTCCGCACCAAAGCCAGATTAATGTCGCTACAGTCAACACAGCAATTTTTCAAACTGAACGATATTCACCACCATCCCAGATCCATCCCATTCAACATTTCGCGATCTCTTTCTTGAACAAAGATCGCATTGTTCAGGTAATACCTCAGCCACACACAAATGCATTGTCGCCCAGGAAAAAGACCATGTGACAATATATTATATCGGCCATTGAAATTGCTGCACAGTTTTATTCTATTCAGCATTTCTAACAATACCTCCGGCTAAAATATACACGCGTTACAAATGCCGAAAAGACCGAAAGGTTTTGTTACCATTGTGAGGCAGTGTTGGACCCATTCAGAATATTTTTGTCGAAAGGGAAGTATGAAATAAACTGTCTAGATGGGATTTGATGGTTTTCCCGAAATTTCGTAAATGGGACAATGCGAAGGTGTATGCAGGTACTGTGTTGGGTTTTTGTTTGGACATTATGCGTATAATTATATGGGCAAATACCCATACAATGAGCTGGTTTTCTATGACAATTGCCTGACAACAATTGCACTTCGTGAAAGAATGCCGTATGGTAGAGGAAGTGCGATCCGCCTACTACGTATTGAGATTCTTTCACCTTTCACAATCGGTGGAACACGAATGACAATAGTTTGCATCAAAGATGCCACTGCGGATATTGAATGAACAATTGATATTTAGGGAAAAATTCGGAAGTGACACCCACTTTAGTAATAATTTATGAGAATTATAACAGGCAGGATGAGGAACTCTAAATAGTTCATAATTATTACAATAAATTACTATGATATATCGGGTCACCACGAGGTGAGGTACGCCCCCAATTTTTCTATAGTTTCAAAGATACAGGTTTCAAATTTGGTACGTCGAATACGCATATTTTTACTCCATTACCGAAAATTCACCACTTCCGGTTCAACACTGTTCTTCAAAATTGAAAATCGGTTGAAAAATGGCGGAGATACAGTTGATTGTTCAATCGAACAAAGTTGGCCATGAACATCAAACTTAGATCATTACAACTGATGAACATTTACGAGAAAAAGGTTCGAGGTAAGATACAGCTGAAAATTGAGCTTCTCATGTAATTGCAGCAACCATATTTTCCAACAATTATCAAAAACTTCGATAAAACGGAGTAGTACCCATAAAGAAATGCTCACAACTGCCATTTCTCAAATGGCAACATACTCTTTTCACATTGTCGTATTGAAAATCACTGTTTAACATTTTTAAGGTCATTTTCAATAGTTGTTTGTAATATAGCCGTGTTATTATCATGTCAAAGTACAGATATATCGTCCGACAAAATGGTGAAAGCCCCACTAATAGCTGAGTCCACATCATTTATATATAATAGGAAGAACAATGGACCAAGGACGGACCCTTGTGGTACGTACGTATTTCATGTCCTTTCCGATAGATGTTACACCATTAAATATCACTCTCTGTACATGATCTGTTAGATACCATAAAGATGAAAATATCGAATGAAATGTTATAAAGGACATAAAAAAGTTACTTGTTGACTATATGAATTGAAAAATATATTCTAGGATCAAAGTATAGGATATAAAATGACTAGAATGAATATGCAAGATATTCCACTAAATTATAGAAGCATTTTCTTATCAGACGTGTTTTAACTATTTTTCTAAAATGTTTTATATCCTAAATTTCACAGACTAAATTCGGTAAATGATTATAAATCTGCTTGCTTCTGTAAATCAAATACTATTTTGTGAGATTTGAGGTGGGAGTGTAACTTTATTGTTTTTTTCCTGACGTGTGAATCGATTTGTGCTGAAGTTGGGAATTTCTCTTGGTATTCGTGCATCAAGCAAGCTGTCTATTAGAATTAAAATTTCATGAAGAGTTAGTATTGACCTCAATAAAGAAGAAAGGCGACATTCCCAGTTCGCGAGATATTATATTGACAAACGTACCAATCAGAGGACAACTTTTTTAGAGCCCATTATATGTGACTCAAACTTCAGCATACTAACACATTGTTAATGTGTATGCCAATAAATTTAATTATTGAGAATCTGAAGGTACTTTCTTATTCTTGTTCCATCTTGAAAGTGACCAAATAATTCTTTGTAACTTTTCTTCATGTTATCCTCACACCATATTTAATTTTTTCAACATCCATTAATAGGAATGGCTCAAACCAAAGCATCACGGCCTTCATTGTGCCAGAGAATTGTTATATTAACAATAAACCATGTGAGGTGTCCAGAAATATCTAGGTTGGCCATATCGTTGATGTAGAGCAGACGTAGAATTGGACCCAACACTGAACTGGGGGGACACCGAGTACAATTTTTTTCCCTTTGATTTCGATCACTATGAATAGAATAAAGAACTTTGTTGCATTCATGAAGTTTTCATCCAATCACTGTCTAAAAATAAATGCCACTAAATCGAAAAGTATATTTGCTATAAAAATACAGAGTCTTTCGAAAAACCACCTCCGTTACAGCCTTCCTCTCTTTCGAAGTTGATTATATTTTTTTTCACGTTTATTTTATCTAGTTTTTCCTCGTTCAAAAATCCTTGCCTCTGCCCAATGAACACTGACTTCCCAAACAAGCTACACAAACAACTAGTTTCCGTTTACTATGGGTCTTTAATAGTTTTCTTGGGAGTGAAATTAATGAGTTTACTAAAAATACTCATCAATATCTCAATTAATTGAAAAGACACCGTCGACCGTTTTTTATGGCTACAGTCATAGGTTTACTAACGATACCAAACGGACGTTCGATTTGGGGCAATAAAGCAGATGTTCTTTGGGTTACAGTTATTACAATAATACTGAAAATTATGTGTTATAAAATAATTTTTTATTGTATAAAATTCCTAGAAGATCCGATGACCAGCATTGTAAATTCTGGACACAAAAAAGGGATAGTTTAACTTCTTTGATAAAAAAAATCAAGAGCCGTAAAAAATATACCCAAGGTCTTAGTTGCATGTGCCGTAAATAGCTGAAAGAAGTCGCATATACAGGGTGTACGACTCATGTCAGAATTTAGTCAACTATTGCCAAGATACTGATATCATGTCAAGAACTTATTATTGGTAAAATTGTTAAAAAGATTGTTATTTCCGTCAACCAGCTGCACACCCTTAAGAGTACAACCCTCAAAAGTCTTCGAAATACTTGTCCGAGCTAGGGAAGAAGTAGCGCTTACCTTTTAACGTGTGATACCATGCACGAGACCGATGACCATGCTGGGAATCGAACCCATGACCCTCAGGTTGAGAGACAAGTGTTATAGCATTAACAAAAAATGTTTATCAGTATTTATTTCACACAAGCAAGCAACTGAATATTTATTTCAACTCTTCCTTTGATTTTATTTCAGAATCTGGTTGACTGATTTACTTTAATTCTCTGAAAAAAGCAAGCTGTATCACCTATAAAATGGAGGGAGGAAAGTTTCTCTTGAACTCGGCAGAAGTTTTTTTTAATTAATGAAATAATAAAATATTCATTCACAAACACTTAGAAATGAGGATACTTGCAAAGAAGTTCAAAATGGTGTTAAACTTATGGCTTGATGAATTCTATAGACTTTGTTATGATTCTGATTATTTTTATTTTTGATTGTGTCTTATGCATTGTAATTGATACTTGTTGAATATTATATTTTGATTACTCATTTTTCATTTTATGCTCATATACAACCGTTTATATTTCAATATTTTGAAGTAAAAGTAATAATTTTGATTCGATCTTTAAACTTGATATTCTTATTGATTCAAATGGGTCGCTTTGTATATTATAATAGAATTTGATATCATTAAATTGACACGTAGTAATTTTCTCTGCTAATGTTATAAATACTATGTAGCGTTATAAAAATTGTATTCGTATCCAATTATTATTGCTGTTTATTATTATTTCTTTCACTTTGTCAATCAATAATAGTTACCATTCTTCAGAAAATAAAGTAATTTTAATTTGATTTGATTGATTTTGATTGTGGGATATACATTTTTTCAGAAATGATTACGACGTGGCGGTAATTTTCTTCAGGAAATCGATATGAGTCATGAATTAATGTAACTTAGATTGTCTGAACTCAGAATTAGGGTGCCAAACAAAACATTTGATAAAAAAATTGAATATCATTGAAATTAGAAAGTTGGTGGTGACTTTCGGCATATCCTGTGAAGCAAACCCAATAAGTTTATAATCCAATTGCTAATTGTAAAACCTTCAATATACCATTCAAGCAACTCATTTGCTTTGGTTTGGCTAGTCTTTCCTAAAAAATTGAAATACCTACGCCACTGCGTACCGACCGCAATCGTGAGCAAATAAAAATAATTCGCATGTCTCATTTACGTGTCACTCATACATTTTATATTTATGTTGTACAGCAGATGGCAAATTAAGATTTGCATCTTTTACAACCGTAACTTTTGGCATTTACTACGTTTCTAATGGACGTGGGTCCAGTTACTCACGCTTTAAGGCCTTTTGTGCATTTTATTATATTGTTTTGAATAAATTGAAAGCCGTGAATTGTGTTCAATATATTTTGTCTTCTTCCATACTGGTTAGTATTCGGGTTATTTTGTTGTCGAACATTTGGGAACAATTGAATGTGAAAAAATTTACCCTGTCATACTTTTACATTTCAATTTCGATAAGGATCCGCTTGACATCAAGTCCAATATTTTTCGCCGAGGAATTGGTCCATTTAGATATTTCATTTATCCCAATATGAGAATTCTTATACCATCCTTTCGAATTTGTTTTTTGCCAGAAAGGATTCGGAGTTAAAAAAAACATTTCACATGTGATATGGTTTCCCCGTCTTCTCATAATTTGTTTAAACAATTTTACTGGACATAGACAATCTTCTTCAGTGTTTGCTACCAACCATTTACTGTCGGCCAACTCCTTGTGCTGTATTTGAAAACACTGGGTTATATTCAACATATATATTATACATGAGTTGAATTATCTCGAATAAAGAGAAAAACACGTAGATGATGGACCTCTGTACACATTCATCAAAATATTCATTCTAAATCTTTTCATTGACATCAAAATTGCTGTAAATGAGTACAGGATTCAAATGTCAACTGAAGCATCCTCTTTTACGTATTTAAATTTTGTATTGCCTGCTATACCGGATGTACCAGTATACTTGTTCCAATGGATTATTTTGTTTCAAAGGATAAAAATTTGAAAATTTAATGATCTCCAGTTCGTTCAAGGAACCTTCAAATAGGAAAAACAAAAGTTGACTTTTTCATTTCAAATAGCATCTTGTATATTTTTTGCAATTTTTCATTTCTACTCAAATTTTATTTCCAACGATGTTTCACACTTTGTATTTTACATTTGGTTTGATGGAGAAAACGACAATTGCAATTGCAGTAGGCTACGATATTTTGTGAAATCTTGATTTTGGCTTTGACTAAATTCGTCTGATCACCAAAAATGTGCCGTCAATGAACTCGAGAATCCATATTTTTGGAACTCCCAAAAATTAGTCGATTATTTTGTTGACTTCATTCAAATACATGGTTATAAAAAACCCAAAGGATCGACGCCTAATCCTCCAGCCCTTTGTCTGCAGGGCATCCCTCTGAGAATTATTAGAAACCATAATGCTGGTGCCATACAGTCTGCTAAAACCCCTCTGATGGCGACTAAGAGTCTGGCTCGGTCAGTTGGACCCTTTTAACCTAAAAACACCCTCTTACGCTGTTTTTCGTCTACCTACACAGGTGGTCATGAATAAAATTTCCCTCCAAATTCTCGTGAACGTTCATTCATGTTCATTTGTTACATTGGACATGTTTAAATCGAGATTGCCGTGATAGATTGAACTCGAACATGCGTTGAGAATGGATGAAATCGGCCGTAGTGAGTTTTGGGATTAATTATGGTAAAGATGAGTTGACAAATCTTAAGGGATTGAGTTTTTTGTTTGCTTGTACTCGAGCACTGTTTTGAAGTTTTGTTCGGGGCGTTCATTAATCAAATGGAAGAGGGTTGAGAATATTGGTTTCAGGGTAGACATACCTATTATTAATTTTACGCTTACAAAATTGTTGTCATTTGTCAGCTCCGCAAATGTAATCGAATTCTTCTAAAAAGAGGGTGAACACCAGAGAGGAAATCTCGAGATTAGCATGTGAATGTTATCAGTGAAGAGAGATCTTTCGAGGAACTTTTTCAAACTATTTCAGGCAAATTATTTTGGAACTGTTACAGTATATATTTGAAAAAAAATAAGCAAAATAATCTTGAGGGTGGAAAAATGATTCTACTAAACACTTCATTAAGTAAGTGAATGAGTTAACATTGTAATCAATATTCAATAATCAATAAATAAAATATATAACAAATATAGGTAAATACAAGACAATAAATACATACAATTAAAATAAATTGAAATACATTTTAAAAGTTGAGAATCTCGTCTACGCTATAAAAGATTTGTTCTGTAAGAAAACATTTTAGTTCAGTTCTAAAAGACATATTACAATTATATTGTTCAACATACTAACGACAGCCCTCAGAAGTCGAAACTTGTGCGAGCTAAGGATTAACGAGGTCTAACCTTTTAACGTGCGATTCCTAGCACGTTAAATGAACTTATTATGAAGTTAACTCCTATGTAGTTAGGAGAGTTCTGACAAATTTGTAATCGTGAGTAGCTCTGGTGAATATTTCTTTTGATTCGTGTATCGTGCGAATGCAAGTCCTTGTTTTTCTTGAAGCTGTATTCATTTTCTTCAATATAGTGTTGTAAATCTGCACTAACTAATTTATCTATTTTATTTAAAGCACTACTTAAACAATTATTCACTAAAACATTTCAAGTTTATATCTACTGTAGCTATCTCTCTGACTACGACTATCCCGCCATCTAATACCCAGTGGCTTATATACTAGTATTTACAGTTCTCGGCCATTCGAGCCTTTCGGGCGAGTTCTAAGATGTCCCCAGAACCTTCGTTAGAAGGTTCGCGATTCTTCCACGTGATTTATTTGTTTGTCAGCGGAGAACTTGTTTACATTTCGAGTTGACGATGATCAGGGCCGGACTCGAGGCCGGTCTCGAAATCGTTACATTGCCCCCTTCTTAAAGACGTTTCGTCCCGAAATGTTATTTTTGGAGTGTGAAGATTCTCCATATCTTCACCTGGACGTTCGATGGAAGTAACACTCCACAGTCTTCGAGATGAGTCGAGGAAGATGGTTGCAGCACGCCAGAATGTTGATGCCGCTGGATTTGAATATTGTCTCCAACATGCTTCTTATAACTCTCCAGTCCAGCCCATCAAGCCCACAGGCCAATTTTGGGATTGCCAGGTCCACAATATTCTGGTCCAGCATCGTGTCTCTCAATCTCGTAAGTCTCTTCCAAACATCTTCATAAAACGGCTTATCTAGAGAACGCTTCTTGGTAACCAGATAGTGAATGTTTCTCTGGCCTTTCCTCAGCTGTAACACCCCTCCGACTTCCGGGTTCTATTCCCGCAGTTCCTGGAGTCGACCGAACTTCTTGGAGAAAACTACTGCAATACCTCTGGACATTTGAAGATCTTCTGCCACACAGTGAGCTAACGCGTAGTTGGCAGGTTCCTTGAAAAGGTCTCGTGGCTCCTCTCGGGTTACTCCATGTTGAACTCTCTGTCCGTTCGAGTACAGGGACATGAATTTCTTAAACGTCATTTCATCCTCTGGTGGTCTGTCGGTGCGGACTTGGTCATGGTTTCCGGCATAAGGGGACAACCTATTGAAGTGGACTACCCTAGGTTTTCCTCGTGGTGGCTCATGTATGCGGTAGACGAGGTCGTTTATCCTTTTCATGATCTTATATGGAGCTTCCCACGAGTTCCGAAGCTTTGGTGATAGTCCACGGCGACGTTTAGGGTTGTACAGCCAGACTAGGTCACCTGTCTCATATCTACCAGCGTCAGCCTTGATGTCTCCTTCATTCTGTCGCTGGCACACTGGATTTTCAAACGGACCCGTTCATGGATGTCGTCCATTCTCTGTCGCAGTTTGCTGACGTAGTCATCTTCCGCAGTGTCTTGTCCTGGTGGCGTCCCAAACTTCAGGTCACATGGAAGTCGCAGCTCTCGGCCCATAGTAACACTAGCAGGGGTTTGGCCGGTTGACTCATGAACTGCGGAACGATATGCCATCAGGAACAGATGAAGGTACTGGTCCCAATCCTTCTGGTGATCAGACTACCTTGGACAGGTGGCAGTTTATCGTCTTATTCATCCGCTCCACCATTCCATCGGACTGTGGATGTAGAGCTGTGGTCTTTCGGATATTTAGCATCTGGTACATTTCCTGGAACAGGTTCGACCAAAAATGTCTGCCTTGATCCGAGTGCAGCTCCAACAGAACTCCGAATCGACAAATCCACTCCTTCACCAAGACGTCGGCAGCGGTTATGGCTTCTTGATTGGGCAGGGCATAGGCACTGGAAAATTACTAACATTTGTACCTCTAATTAAGAGACGTCATTTATTAAAATTCCATATATATATATATATATAATAGAAGTATAAACAAAATCAAAACTCAGGGCCGTATTGGAAAAAATGGAGTGAAGTGCGTTCCTGAAAATGTAGGCGCTATCCCAAAGAAAAGAAAACGTGTCATTTCGGTTTTTCTCGTATATTTTGAAAACGATTGGTAATATTTTCGATTTAGAAACATCATTTTATTGTTCACTGAAATAGCCACCTTTTGTTTCATTTTAACAAATTCACGCCAATGGTAGAATGACATAAAAAATACCGTTACCGTGTTCAAATTCATTTCATGTATAACAATTGCCTTATTCAAAATCAACGTGATAAAATACAGAAAAATAACATTGGAATCACTACAGCATCTGTTACAGAATCTATAATGCAAACTGGATGTAAATTTAGTATTACCATTCAGAAATGTTTGCTTTTTTATCAAATGTAATTGATACTTTGTAGCAAGACCAAAACCGAATTCGCTGAATGAGAATTGATTCAGGCATGTGTTCCATATCAGCATGCATGAATAAAAGATTATTCAGAAGTCACATTTAAATCGAATTACACTGGAATAGTTTGCGCACGCCCTTCGAACGATTTTTCATGTTCGAAACGGTTTGATCGGTTATTGATCACTGTTATGGTAATTTCTGATTTGTAACAAGGTCGTTCATGACAATGCGCCCATAGGGTAGTTGCCCCAAATGAATTTGAAATTGGTCCGCGATCGTTTCTGACGTCTCTTTGTGTTGCACCCTTTGAAGTTTATGTCTTCATATCGACGTTTCTGCACAAAGGTTTTCACATTCATGGCGTTTTTTTTTAACTCTCCTGGGCGTGCATTTTTGATGTACGATTTATTTCCTATTGTAAGCAGAAAGTAAGATTCAGAATGTGGTGTTAATGGCAGAATTGAGATGTTCTATGCTCGTTATAAAAAGAGTTAAATGGGACGTTTCATTTTCAAATTTATCATTCCGGATGGGTTTGGACTAGTTTATGGGCTTTTATCTGTAGGTTATTGTGGAACAATTCACAGAATTTGTAACGGACAAAATTCTACGTGAGCACATGAGCAGACCTTGAATTGTCAACGAATCAGATTCAAATGGAATGATAATACTATCAATGAAAAATATTTTACTGTCCAAAGACTAATCGTACTGACAATGCATCAGAAGAAAATATATATGAAGAACTCAACATTTTGCAAATCAGTAAGCAAACCATAAAAATTAACGTAAACGCACAAATTGCATAAGAAGTGAGGTTCACAGTGTTTTAATACAAAGACAGAAAAATACTGTTGTTTTTCTAAAATACTTTACAATTTACATAAAACTCTTTAAAATTTACATAGAGCACTTCGAAATGCACATAAAACACTATAAAATTTACGTAAGGCACTTTAAAATTAACATTAAACGCTTTGAGTGTACATAAAGCATTTCAAATTTACATAAAAAAATCTAAATCTAACTGCATACTACTATAATAATACTCCTCCAATCTATAATAGGAACAAATTTTTTTAAAATTGTAAGAAGTTTTACTTGAAATTTTCATATTATAATAATAATAATAATAATAATAATAGACTTTATTCACATAAATAGATGAATTCAAAATACAAAAAGTTTTCACGTAAAAAATCCGATAAGTGTATACACACTTGTTTCGGTATGAGACCTAGGAATAAAAAATGTTTGTTTAATAATGATAATAACAATAATAATAAGGATGTATAAAATGTAAAAATATATATTTTTGATAAAAATAAAAGAATATATGTTTAGAAGAGAGAAGATAGAAAGATGTAAAATGTGAAAAGGCAGGTATTTGAGAAGAGAAGTAAAGATTTTTCGTTATTCAGTTTTATCAAAATAATGATGCACAGATCTACCAGTTTCAGATATATGTTTCCTTAGCTGACATTTGAATTGATTTATATTAATCAGTGATATTATGATTTCTGGAAGAGTTTTGTATTAGTTGGCAGATGATTATACATTTTTACGGAGGCGTAGAAGGGCCAACAACAAAATATTTTTCAAAACATTCGGAATTGCCACTTTGAAGTGACAATTGTCACTTTGAACTGGCAATTGCCACTTTGAACTGACAAGTGTCACTTTGAACTGACAATTGCCACTTTGAACTGACAATTGTCACTTCGATCTGGCAACTGTCTCTTTTAACTGGCACTTTTTTTGACAACTCCATGCAAAAAATATATTGTTTTTCAGTCAAATTCAAAGTGACAATTGCCAGTTCGAAGTGACAATTGTCAGATGAAAGTGACAATTGTCAGATGAAAGTGACAATTGTCAGATCAAAGTGACAATTGCCAGTTCAAAGTGACAATTGCCACTTCAAAGTGACAATTGCCAGTTCAAAGTGACAATTGCCAGTTCAAAGTGACAATTGTCAGATCAAAGTGGCAATTCCAACTAATTTAAAAAATATTTTGTTGTTGGCCCTTCTACGCCTTCGTACATTTTGATACAATTGTAAGTTATTGAAATTTATTATCCATTTTTCATTATTACTTCTTGATCTTCTCAGGGATGATGTCATACCCATTACTCATGGATTGTCTGTATAGATCATCTGTATCAAGTACGAGTTATGAAATTGATACGATTTATATAAACTGAATGATAAATGATTTTTATAATTCAGCAAGTCCAATTTGAGAAAATTATTATTTATTCAAGTAAAATACTTTACAATTCACAGAAATTACTTTCTGAAATTTATATCAGACACTTTAAAATTTACATAAAGACTTTAACTGCATATAGAGCACTTGCACTTTCATGAAAATCACTTCGTGTAAAACTGTTTAATATATGTTTTCCGTCGACCGTTTATTTACGTATTTTAACGCACTCAAAATCGTTGATTAATGACCCCTGTTAATGAATGATTTTCTATTATCAACGATTTACTTATATGCAACCCAACGTACATTGCTCCAATACATATTATATTTATACAGGGTGTTCCTTAAAGACATGCTAATATTTGAGGGGGTGATTCTTTGACTTATTTTAAGGAAAAAAATTTCTATCAACGTATGTCCTAAAAGTCCTAACTTTTGAGATACATGGTGATAAAGTTTTGGAAAAAAAAAAGGTTTTTTAATAATAACTGAGATAATATTGTAGACGTTTTTATAAAATTTGGTATATGTCTTCTATGCATCAAGGTACATTTTTAAATGCACAAACATTTTCATTTTCTCAACCAGTGGCGTCCGTACGGGTTTTGCATTGAATATTTTTGGACAAAAAAATACTACGCCACTGCTTTCTACTGAAAAAAAATACTTTTGAAATCCTCATTCATTTTTGAGCAAATTTTATCTCATGAGTTTTCTTTGTCCGCCGCATGGTTTTCGCTTAAAAAAATAAAAATCGTTTCATTTCAGGATCAATTCTTCAAAATTCTGATGCGGTGTGGAAATGTTTGTGCATCGACTGAAAGCAAATTGAGGGATCAGATTTGTTCCAAAATGAATGAGAATCCAAAAAAATGTGTAATTCTTGTCAGATGCTCGGTTCTTGATTAAAATAATTAAATTGAAATTGCTTCAAATCGCAGTAGGTACCTAACATTTTGTTGACAATATATCGTCCGATAGTAATTTAGCTACCTCTTTATAATTGAAATTTCTTTTCACCACTTCTTAATCTTTTCACTTATAATCTCCCAAGTGCTTGAATTATTGCCGGAAATTTACTTTACACTTATTGGGAAAGCTACCTAGGTAGTTTTTTATTAGTGTAATCGACCGTTGATTGGTCCATTTTAAGAAATTGAAGTAATTTCATTGACTGTCAGAATAGGCGTGTATTAATCATAATAAATGCATACCTGAATGGATTTACGATATTAATTCAGCTACCTATCTGTAATTAATAGCATTTTGTTCTTCAAATCACTATAAATATTGTGTTTTCACTGGTTATGAATACCATTTTGTGTTTGAAAAAGCTATAGGAATAGGGAAGCGCACAATTATTTACTTGATTTTTAAGTGTGTTATTGAAGTTATTTTGGTTGTCCGCTGTTTTTCTGAATATCGGTAAATATGGTGAATTACACGAATGCAGAAATGGCGGCAATGCATTACGTATATGGCCTCGCTGATGGTAATGCAACAGAAGCCAGACGCATTTATCAGGAAAGATATCCTAATCGTGCCTTACCAGATAGCCGTACCTTTTCAAATATTCATCGCCGACTTAGGGAAACTGGCAGTTTCAAGAAAGGTACTTCGGAAGATAGACCTCTAAGCGTCAGAACTCTTGAAATTGAGGAAGCCGTTCTGCAAGAAATCGAAGAACATCCTGAGACGAGTACGAGGAAGATCGCTAGAACTCTGAATATTTGTCATCAAATTGTTTGGCGTATTTTGGTTGATTTTTTGTTATACCCATACCATATTTTACGAGTACAGGCATTACTCCCTAGAGATTTTCCACAGCGTGTGAACTTCTGTCAGTGGTATCTTCAGAGTATTGCACTGAATCCGCAGTTTGAGTCACAAATTTTGTTCACAGACGAAGCAAATTTTTCCCGGAATGCTATTCAAAATTTCCATAACAATCATATGTGGGCAGAAGGAAACCCCCATACCATCACCGAAACCCATTTTCAACACCAATTTTCGGTTAATGTATGGGCAGGAATTATTGGTGATTATCTAATAGGCCCATTTTTTCTACCAGGACGCCTTGATGGTCGGTCTTATTTACACTTTCTCGAAGAAGAACTAAATGGGTTGCTTGAAGATGTACCAATTGCGTTAAGGAATCGAATATGGTACATGCACGATGGAGCCCCTGCTCATTTCAGTGTAATTGTCCGAAACCATTTAAATACAGTTTAGCATAATCGTTGGATAGGTCGCGGAGGACCTCAGCAATGGCCAGCAAGATCCCCTGATCTCAACAGTTTAGATTTCTTTTTATGGGGGCACCTTAAAACTCTAGTGTATAAAACTCCCGTTAATACTTTAGAAGATTTAAGAGAGCGAATAGTTGCCTCGTGTGAAACTATTCGAAATACGCCGGGAATATTTCAACGTGTGCGTAATTCCATGCGTAGATGGGCGGAAGCATGCCTATTAAGTGAAGGTGGCCATTTCCAACAATTTTTATAATCAGTGTTAGTATTGTCAATAATTAATGAATTTGATCCGTTCATTTAAACTTACTTTTATAAAATAAAATAAAATTCGTTTTTGTACAAGCTGAAATCCATATTTTTTTGAAACAAATCTGATCCCTCAATTTGCTTTAAGTCGATGCACAATCATTTCCACACCACATCAGATTTTTGAGGAATTGATCCTGAAGTAAAACGATTTTTATTTTTTTAAGCGAAAACCATGCGGCGGACAAAGAAAACTCAAGAGATCAAATTTGCTCAAAAATAAATGAGAATCTCAAAAGTATTTTTTTTTTCAGGAGAAAGCAGTGGCGTAGTATTTTTTTCTTCAAAAATATTCAATGTAAAACCCGTACGCACGCCACTGGTTGAGAAAATGAAAATGTTTGTGCATTAAAAAATGCACCTTGATGCATAGAAGACATGTACCAAATTTTATAAAAACGTCTACAATATTATCTCAGTTATTATTAAAAAACTGCTTTTTTTTCAAAACTTTATCACCCTGTATCTCAAAAGTTATTACTTTGAGGACATACGTTTATAGAAAGTTTTTTCCTTAAAATAAGTCAAAGAATCACCCCCTCAAATATTAGCATGTCTTTAAGGAACCCCCTGTATAGTGACCTGTGGTGTATGCAACCAAACATATTTATACTTACCCGGTAAAACATTTATTTTGCAATCAAGTAGCTGTGTTACTATCTGGTACTACGCTCTGCTCACGCGTTAAAATATCTCAATTGTTAATCGCCCTTATTAATACACTTGTTCCTTAAATAACCATTAATTCTTCGACCTATAATAGGATTTATTAATGAGAAAAAAATCGAAGTTGTAGGTATTACTTGAAATCTTGATATTATTTGGCAGATGATCATATATTTTATACATTTTTAAATTTTGGTTCATGATCTTTTGAAGGGTAATGTCATACCGATCACTCATAGGGACATGTCAAATACGATCTATATAATTTAATAAGTCCAATAAAGCGTATCCCTCAAATAATGCATATAGTGAACCCTTAATTTAGGAAATTATTCTTCATTTACATTTTCCAATTCAATAACTTGATTAAAATTGTTAAAAATTTGTTAAAATTGTTTTTTTCGATAACCAGCTGTCATACTCCTACGAACGACAGCCCTCAGAAGTCGAAACTTGTGCTGGGAATCGAACCCACGTCCCTCTGATTGATAGACTAGTGCTCTACCATCATGACCACTGCGGCCCAACTATTTCTCATTTCTATGTTTCCAAATTTCTGAAAAACATTTTCAGAAAGAACCACTAGTTGTTTGTCGTAACCTGAAATGAGAAGACTAGTTCGTCCTTGTTCTGAACCAAGTTTTGAATTTTAAACAGATCCGCGTTCCTTACAAACACCCCTTTGTATTGCACCCTTTGAGGTTATATATCGACGTAACTCCACAAAGGTTTTTACATTCATGACATTTTTTCACTCTTCTGGGCGTACATTTTTGATGTACGAGTCAGTTTCTATTGTTAACAGAAAGTAAGATTCAGAATAAGGTGTTAATGGCCGAATTGATATGTTCGATGATCGTTATCAAAAGAGCCAAATGGGACGTTACATTTTCGAATATATCACACGGGTTTGAACTAGTTTATACCGAGGTCTTTTTGTAGATGTTCATCTGTAGGTTGCTGCGGAACAATTCACAGGATTCGTAACGGACGAAATTTCATAAATGCTTGTGAATAGACCTGCAATTGTCAACGAATTATATGTTCGAAACTTGTCATAAATCAGATATATTCGAGTCACAAGTTATTGTTGAAGCCAAAGGGGTGAACTTATTTTACACACTTTTTTTATTTTCAACGCCCAGTGACATTTAAAAGTATTGCTTCTGTGATTTCGTGGTCGGATTGATTTTGATAAAAGCATCAAGCAACCCTTCAATGAATCTTGACGAGTTGATTCAGAATCATCCGACAAAAATTAGTTTTAATTATCAATTACCAAAATTACAAGAATTTTCTACTCAAAATTGCATAGGTTTGACTTCAAATTAATTGTGCATATTTATAAAAAGTTCAGCTTTACGAAAATTCATTGAAAATAATGAAAACCAAGTTTGGAAGATAAATTACCCCTCTCAACTCCAAATGAAAGTTTCAACTCGAGAACGGTTGAAGAAAAATCAATTCTGCGAAAACCAATCGATTCAGAATTATGAAATTAGTATACAATGTGAATTTAAATTCGATCAAAAAAGAAAAAAAATACTCGAAAAAGGGGTAGACCCTCAAAAATCATGAATCACTCGAAATCGTCAGATCCACTTGAAATCTGCACAATATACGTAAAATTGTAGGCTGATTCTGAAAATGTATGATTTATAGATGCTCAGATACAAGGTTTAGCAGAAAAATGGACAAAACCTCAAAAATCCCCTAGCATTTGAATTTCAGAAAATTTTTATTTCCCATTTTTCAAAATATCACAAGTAACCGTCCAATGTATCTTGACGAGCTGATTCAGAATCATACCAAAAAAAAATAAGTTTTGATGGTGGATTATAACAAAATTACGGAAATTTTCATTCCAAAATTGCACAGGTTCTGTAAAAGCCATATGAAATCTCTATTTGACTCTGAGTCGACTTCAAATTCATTGTGCATATTCATGAAAAGTTCAATTTTACGAAAATTAATTGAAAATAATGATAAAAAAGTTTTGGAGGAAAATGATCCCCCTCAACTCCAGAAGAAAGCTTCAACTCGAGAACGGTTGAAGATAGAGCAATTCTGCGAACGCCAATCGATTCAGAATGATGAAATTAGTATATTCTATGAATTTAGAGTCAATCGACGAAGAGAAAAAAAACTCGAAAAATCAAAAAAAATCCAAAAGGGTATACCCCTAAAAATTATGATAAATACAACATCTTCAAATCCACTTGAAATACGCAGTATATACACTAGATTTCATGCTGATTTCGAAAATAATTGTGATGCTCAAATACAAAGTTTAGCATATAAATGAAGTAGAAAAAAATGTTAACTCCAGATGAACTTTTCAACTCGATAACGGTTATAGATAGAGCAATTCTGCGAACGCCAATCGATTCAGAATGATAAAACTATTTTATTCGGGGAATTTAGAGTCAATCGACGTAGAGAAAAAAAAAATCGAAAAATCAAAAAAAAATTATGAAAAATACAAAATCTTCAAATCCACTTGAAATACGCAGTATATACACTAGATTTCATGCTGATTTCGAAAATAATTGTGATGCTCAAATACAAAGTTTAGCATATAAATGAAGTAGAAAAAAATGTTAACTCCAGATGAACTTTTTAACTCAAAGACAGTTCAAGATAGAGCAATTCTGCAAAAGCCAATCGATTCAGAATGATGAAATTAGTTTATTCTGTGAATTTAGAGTCAATCGACACAGAGAAAAAAAACTCGAAAAAATCAAAAAAAAGTCCAAAGGGGTATACCCCTAAAAATTATGAAAAATACAGAATCTTCAAATCCACTTGAAATACGCAGTATATACTGAATTTTGAGCTAATTTCAAAAATATGTAATTTGTGTATGCTCAAATACAAAGTTTGGCATAAAAATGAAGTAGAAATAAATGTTAACTCCAGATGAACTTTTCAAATCGATAACGGTTCTAGATAGAGGAATTCTGCGAACGCCAATCGATTCAGAATCATGGAATTAGTATATTCTATAAATTAAGAGTCAATCGACACAGAGAAAAAAAACTCGAAAAAATCAAAAAAAGTCCAAATGGGTATACCCCTAAAAATGATGAAAAATACAGAATCTTCAAATCCACTTGACGCAGTATATACAATGAATTTTATGGTAATTTCGAAAATATGTAATTTGTGTATGATCAAATACAAAGTTTGGCATATAATTGAAGTAGAAAAAAATATTAACTCCAGATGAACTTTTCAACTCGATAACGATTCAAGATAGAGCAATTCTGCGAACGCCAATCGATTCAGAATCATGGAATTAGTATTTTCTATGAATTCAGAGTCAATCGACTCAGAGAAAAAAAACTCGAAAAAATCAAAAAAAGTCCAAAGGAGTATACCCCTGAAAATGATGAAAAATACAGGATCTTCAAATCTGTGTATTGTGTATGTTCAAATAAAAAGTTTGGCATAAAAATATTAACTCCAGATGAACTTTTCAACTCGATAACGGTTCAAGATAGTGCAATTCTGCGAACGCCAATCGATTTGGAATGATGAAGTTAGTTTCTGTGAATTTCGAGACGATCGGCCAACATAAAAATTACTCGAAAAAAGTCGTAAGAGGTAGACCCATAAAAAACATGAGGAATACGAAATGGGCAGAATTACTTACACTATGTGCGCAAAATTTTATGCTGATTCCAAATGTAAATCTTTTTTATATGCTCAGATACAAGCTTCAGCATAAAAATGGAATAAAACGTCCAAAATGACCTCACATGATCAAATATTGAAATATTTCCATTTTTTATTAAAAAAAAATAACTGTTACGAAACAATTTTTTTCAGTGTATTCCAACACTCATCGGCACACACTAAACTATTTTCTTCAAATAAGAAACTAAATTTTTGCCAGTGAAGTACTATTGAAACGTTAATATGTTCTTTAAGAATGGGTTCTAAATTTCCCAAGTACAAAATATTAGTAATGGAGATACTACGACTTTCTTGAAGATTTTTTTATTTAAACCATTAGTTTAACAAATAAATGCATCATCGTTTGTGATCACTTTCAAGCCATTCATCCTCATTGTGTCCTTTCGGGACTGAATAAATATCTGAAAGAGCGGAAATTAAAAAGCGGCATTCAAGTAGCTCTACTGAAATCTAACAAAAGAGCATCAATGAAGAAATGCCTCCTTGAAGTAAGCACCAAAAATGTTAAAACTTACAGAATCAGTATCAGTGTGAATGAAAGATTCATACTAGTGACAAAAATACTGAATGGACCCATTCTATTCCATTGAATTCCTTTGAAAAAGAACATTCTGTATCAATGGCAACTCCCGATGGAATGCTACGGGGCAGGTAGAAAAGATATATTTTGTTTTCTCTCAGAAGTGACCACACCTTTTGTATCTCCTCGAATGGTTCTCTCACACATTTTAAGGGTTTCCGGTTTATTGTTGGTCCATTCTTCTTCGACAACATTGTTGCTCGCGATTGTTTAGCTTATAAATACCGGTGTTGAATACTATTTTTCCGTGGGTGATAGATCGTGATTCAGCATATTTGAACTATTCATGATCGTAAATTAGCTGAGATGGATTTTAGTTGATTCGGTAATCGAATTTTAACGCTGGTATTGACAACAGAGGCATGTAATCAAACTTGCGTAGAATCATATGAGTAAAATGGCCTCAAAATGTTCGTATAGTATTGCGAAACTTCGGCTACGCCACTGGCAATTACCATGAAATCTCATAAGCAAAAAAACGCAACAAGTTGAAATTTGGTAAAATTTGAGAGTAAAATTTTTTCATCAATCTGTAGATGAAATTATCAATTTTAACTTGCACATTCAGTCTTTCGTTAAATACTGGCTTATTAGAAGTTATTAGAAGTGTGTTGTTTAAAACATCCTGTGGAATAATCATTGTGAAATTCTTTCAAAATACCACTTTTGATTAAGAAACATTCCTTTTTAACATTTTGTTCTTTGGTTCATTTTTGAGAGAGAAATTAACTCCAAACAACAGTTTACAAAATTTTTTGACGAGATGGCTTTGCTCATTGTGCCATAATGACAGTTTGACCGCTCGCTTTACGAGTCTAGCAATGAGAAGGCAACAATAGCCGTTTTTGTACAGAACAGAAAATACTGGAGGGTCATATGAAGGTGGTTGGAAAAAATGTGTTTGATTCGATAAAACATAATTATTATGAGCAATCAAATTGAGTTGAAACTTTGTTGAAATACTATTTGTCAAATAATCTGAAGTATATCATGACAATGTCATAAATTATTGTAACTGTCAACTACTGTTCGAATATTTTTCAAAATGCCGTTTTCCCATCAAGAGAAATGTGATATGTTAGAATCCTACTTGGTTTGCCAGAAAAATTGCGTATGAGCACACTACAGCAATTCGTTCTCCGATCGTGAATTACCTAATCGGCGTTTTTTTGCTGTGCTTCATCGTTGATTCAGGAACAATGAAAAAGTTTTTGAAAAGAGGAGAACTAAAAATTGTTTTGTAATATCTAAAGCTTCAGAAATATCCAATCCATCAGAGATTTATCAAGAGAAATAGCTGTTCCACTGTCTGGTATTAAACGAATTCTGAAGAAACATAAGATTTCTCCTTATAAGTTAAGATCAGTGCAAACACTAGAACCTGGTGATCCTGAGAGACGATTGGGGTTTTGTCGGTGGTTTATGAATAAATGCAGACAAGATCCAAACTTCTATAGAAATATTATATGAAGCGATGAGGCTAATTTTTCATATCAAGGGATGTATAATAGAAAGAATTTTCATTATTGGAGTAGACATAATCAATTTCAAGTCCATCTCCACAATCCGCAAAAAAGATTTAGTATTAATGTTTCGTGTGGTCTATTTAGAGGCAGAATTATCGGTTCATTTTTCTACCATGATTCTTTGAACGGACCCCGTTACATTAATTTATTAACAAGAGTGTTGGAAGAGTTTTTCGATGATCTTGATGTGGAGGTTCGTCAGATGATCAATTTTCAGCAGGATGGAGCACCAGAACATAATGTCATTGGCGTATAAAGAATGCTGCGAGGCTGTTTTGTAAACAGATGGATTGCTACAAATGGTCCTGTTAAGCGGCCCCCTCGTTTACCAGACATGACACCCCTAGACTTTTATTTTTAGGGATTTCTGAAAAAATGAGGTGTACCTAATGAAACATAATAATGTAGGTGAACTGAAAAATGATATTGAAACTGTAATTAATAGAATTGATGGCCGAACTGTGTTGAATGCCACACGTAGTGTCAATAGAAAGGCCCAAATATGTATTCAACAAGAAGGCGGTATTTTTGAACATTTACTCGATATTTTATAGCGCTTTATGAAATCCGTTTTTTATAAATGTTTTATATTCACCTTTACGAAAAAAAATCAAATGAGACTTATTGTTGATAATGTTATAACGAATCAAAATGCATGAAAAAATATAGGGTGTTCCATTAAAAGAAATATAATTTTATGAAATATTCTGAAAACGCGACTGTCAATTTTTTATTTGTTTTTGGCATCGAGAAGGCAATTAAAAATGCTACTAGTTTGCCCATTTAACCGAATTCGTAGCATGAATAATAACGGAGTTGGCAATTCTGCCGACTCAATTTGGAACACCCTTTATAGATATATAACTATCATCAGTATTAACTATGAAAAATATGACAATCAGCCCTATGCTGTATCACTTCCGTTAAAAATAACGTCACCGTTATTCGCCATTTCCGTTATTTTGCTATTGCTTGGTAATGGCAAATCAACGGAAATCGCGAATAACGGTGACGTTATTTTTAATGGAAGTGATACAGCATAGGGCTGAATATCCACTTATAGTCATGAATCAACTTTAACAAAAAGTTCACATAATAGGAGAAAAAAATATTCTCACTACCACGTACATGAATATTCAACTTTGCGTGAAATTGTCACTGAAGATTCCTGGAACTTTGAACTTATTGTTGTACTTTATCAAATGCCTACATGCAATCTCCTATTAACATTCACCATGTCTGTCTTCGAGGTTAATCTACCATCTCGAACAAAATTCGATGCTTTGTTGGCGCACCTGGTCTTCCTAGGTTAATTTCATAGAAAATTTACTCTCGTGAATGAATTGCCCTACCATGAATGGAGGTAATATGAGAATGGATGTTATTCAAAATTGTGATATTGCTTCCAATTGTTGAAGGAATACATTTCGGTTCTGGCTGATTAGTATAATAAGAGGACAATCGTAATATTCTCGAAGTGAGAGAGATGGAAACTCTTTGAGAGTCTGATGCTTTCTTTGATGGATATTATTAATAATTATGTAGATAAACCAAGGGCAAAGCGAAGAATACTTTCAGAATATGGATGGAAATTAAATTCATTGGGATTCGAAAACAATTTATATTGAGTTTAGGACTCATAGTATAAGTGTTTTGTTGAATTCTGGTTATGCTCAATTATTCTAAAGCTTTTGATAGCATTAACCACCAACTACTGCTAAAATTCCTGCAATATCTAGGGTTGTCCGCTGATGCTCTATTATTTGTCCAATCGACTTCAAGCGGTGGTGATAGAAAAAACTTCATCCAATTTCCTGACTGAACAAAAAGTTGTTCCACAGGGCTCAGTATCGGGTCCCGTGCTATTCCTTATTTATACCCATGAATTTCAGAAACACATACAGTTCAACAAGTGTTACTTCTATGAAGATGACAGACAACTGTATATCTGTACCTTGATAAAAAAAAGGCCAATGCCCTTTTTGCTTGATTGTCACAAAGAAATCGTTAAAAGTATCGGGAGATATATCGCTGGTCTGAGTACTGCTTTTGTCTTTATTTCGCTCAAAATTGATTATTTCCCTACATGATTTGGACTTATTTTCAGTAGTAATTCAGTAGTAATTCGATTGACATAATCCATATCCCTAGGACATTGATAATAGACAAGATAATGTTATGTCAATCGAAAGCTCGTTCCGTGGTCAACGAGCTCGAGAATTGTCATAAAATTATGAGGCATTTTTCAATGTCCGAGGGATATTCGGCGGAAAATTTTTTGGCAAAAAAATTCATAACTCAAGACAACGAAACATTTATTAAAAGTACAGTTAGTGATAGTACGATTATTAAAATTTAACTTAACATTAGATTCGTGGCTGTTCTTTACTACATAAGATCTATCACCACGCCTAATATTTATGATCTTGTTGTGGTGTTCGAGATTTAAGTATATTTTATATATAATATTCATATACAGTGAGGACCAAAAGTCCGTCGCCCCCCCCGTAACTTCTTCATTTTCCATATTACAAAAAAATGTTAAATACATAAGTTGTAGGGTTTCATTCGATCTCTTTAATGGTTTAAGTTTCATTCATACAGAGTGTCTCAAAAAAGCACGGTGACTTAGAAGTTAATTTTTTTAAACGGGACACCCTGTATTTCATTGCATTATTACATTCTACGTTGAATTCTGAACAAGTTTGATAAATGGTTTTCTATCAAAAAAGTTAATAGTTTTGGACTTATGAACACTTATAAATAATTAATTCGACTACTTTTGCGCCAGTTCAATGAGAAAATCGTAACAAATGGATCACAATGTATTCCACTTTCCTATCCTAACTTTTTGAAAGCTATCCAATGTTGCAAACTGCTGATGGCACCATGTGTAACTTACCTCGTCGTACCATTTTACAATTGTTAGAGTTGTTGAATCTCACGAAAAACTAGTACAAATGAAGTTGAAACATTTTATTAACAAATAAGGTAGTCCATAAATACAGATCAAGAATCATTAAAAACTGAAGAGATATTTTAATTTATAACTAAAAACGGTGAGTTTTTATCTATTTCAAAAGATGTTCGACATGTCCACCATGCATTTCTTGACACATAAATAGTCGGGTTGTAAACTCTTCCCTAACATTAATCAAGGTTTGAGGTGTTATTTCTGAACACACTTCAATAATTCGACGGCGCAGTTCATCTAACGACCCACAAACTGTCTTAAAAACTACGGATTTCACATAGCCCCAGAGAAAGAAATCAAGCGGCGAGAGGTCTGGTGAGCGAGCTGGCCACTCTGTTGTACCTCGACGTCCAATCCACCTACCTGGATACCTTTCATCTAAGTAATTTCTCACCTCCCGAAAATAGTGTGGTGGCGCTCTATCTTGCTGAAATGTTACATCCAAGTAAAATTCATGTGGGTTTTGCGCAACGATCTCATCGATACTGGAACCTATTGTGTCTTGCAGCATTTGGAGGTATCTGGGACCATTTAAATTTTCTTCCAAGAATATGGGACCTACAATGTGGTTACCTAAAATACCAGCCCAAACATTAATTTTCTGGGGAAATTGAGTATGCCCCTCGCGGAATTCATGGGGATTCTCATCACTCCAATATCTACAATTCTGGGTATTCACATTTCCATTTAGGTAAAATGTGCTTTCATCACTAAAGCAGATGTGTTGCAAATAAAGTCGATTTGCAACAATTCTTTCTGCCATGGTCTCGCAAAATTCAAGTCGCCGGTCTGGATCATCTTCAACTAATTGGTGCAAAATTTTTATTTTGTAAGGATGGAATTTATTTTGTTTTAAAACCCTCTATACTGATGGTTTAGAAACATCACATGTCTCAGCTACTTGCTTAGTTGATTGTTGTGGGTTATTTACCATTTCGGCTAGTACTTGAATTTCAACATCTTCCGTAATTATTTTCGGCCTCCCAGATCTCGGAGCATCTTTCACGGTGCCAGTTTGGTTAAATTTTGCCACCAATTTCTGCAGATATTTTCGACACATCGGACGTTCTGGAAACCGTTCGTTGAAAATGCGAATAGCAGCGTGGTAATTTCGGTTAGCTTCACCAAATATGATAACGGCTTCAACTTTGTCTGCTACTGAACGAGCCATATTAATCAACAAGAGAAATTGAAAACCGTTTGAAACAAAGTTTTGAAAACCTACAAAATGTCAATGACATTTGGCAAAAACAGATAAGAGTTTTTTTTCGTTGTCATGGATAAAATAAACGCGCCTAGCGTGCATAGCCTACCTCATTAATTTATTCGTGAACTGGTGCAAAAGTAGTCGAAATAATTATTTACAAGTGTTCATAAGTCCAAAACTATTAACTTTTTTGATAGAAAACCATTTATCAAACTTGTTCAGAATTCAACGTAGAATGTAATAATGCAATGAAATACAGGGTGTCCCATTTAAAAAAAATAACTTCTAAGTCACCGTGCTTTTTTGAGACACTCTGTATGAATGAAACTCAAACCATTGAAGAGATTGAATGAAACCCTACAACTTATGTATTTAACATTTTTTTGTAATATGTAGAATAAAGAAGTTACAGGGGGGGCGACGGACTTTTGGTCCTCACTGTATAATTTCAATTGCTATGACCAGTAATTTTCAGTAATTGTTGTTCTTCTACACTAATTTGTGCCAATTCGCCAACAGCAGTTGATCTAAGCAAATGATTTGTTATCTTTTTGTCATTTACATTCAAGCCAATTGCCTCAACAGCAGATTTAGCCCATCCATTTATTGTTCCAATAGGTACAGTATCGTACCATTTGTCAGTTTTATTTTTCCAGTGTCGATTTGGTTCTAGAAACAGTCGTGGTGAGGTAATATTGCCGCCTCGTTTTGATATCAGTTTTGTTTTTGACTATTGGAAAGCAACCATTTACTACTTGTACAGCTTTTAGAACCACCTTGGCACGTTTCGCTGAACACCGGATTGTATTTAATGAGATTTGTTGGAGAGTCATCGTTATTTTTCCCGATTTGAAAAAAATCTACCAGACAAGCAACTGCCTCTCCTCCTCGCCACGCTAATTCTACAGCAGCAATGTGGTAAAATTTACGCGTAAGACGTTCAGGAGTATTTTCTTTCCATACCAATATTATTTTGTTAACTTCAGACAAATTTAACCAGACTGAACTGGACTTACGTTAACATGGATCTACTTGTAGTTTCTTCCTGATTGCATCACAGGCATCTCGGGCTGGTTTGAATACTATTTTGTTAAACGGGTCGATCATAATTAGGTCATTATAGTACCTACTTTTCTTACAAAAGTTTGCACGAAATGTTCCACAATATCTTCACCGTTGTTTCTTTGAATTAGGTACCGTCTTTTTTTCTCATATTGACCACAAATTTTTTTAGTATCAACGCCAATTCTTTCAAAACTCTATGTTCATTTAATTCATATTCTCGTTCGCAGCAGAATTCCATAAATATTCCCCATATATATTTGTGACTGTGGGTTGTATTTCTGGGAATGTTTTCTTTGATTAGCGCATTTATACTTTAAAAATTTGCATTGCCAAAACGAGACATTTTGAAATTTATTTGGAATGAAATTGTCAAACTCAATCATGTTGTTATAGTGATTGATAAATAATTGCACTGAATGCAATTATCAGTAGTAATATCCTGACAAAATGCAGAATTTTCGAAAAATACTTTCGCCTTGCTGGCACGAAAACTGTGTTGCTTAGAAACACCACGAGAGCTTGCTCGAGTGGTGTTTTGTACAGCAACACAGTTTGAATGCCTGGCAAGGTGAAAGTATTTTGGAAATTCTGTATTATGAAGGAATATTCGATCAGAAAATTTCACGAATACATTATATTATGAACTAAATGCGTATTGCAAGAACGGTTCATCTTGTGTAATCAATATCAGTTAAAGAGTTGAACCGTCAAACTGTCCTTTCTATATTTACCGTGATTGTCGTAACTATGGAAATGTATATACAGGCTAGAAGCGAGACACAGTTCTGAAAATTCCGCGGGCTGGAGGAAGTGTTTTCAAAAAGTCATGTTCTCGTTGGTTCGAAATGAGAAAATTATGGCATTTGATTGGTTTATATAATATGACGGAAATTGTCAGTGTAATGTTGACATGATTAGGTGGAATTGTTTCATATGACACAAAATGACAAAATTTTAATGGTTTTTTGAACTGTCAAAAAAATTTCAGAAAAATTGAGTTCATTATTCCTGAATTTCATTCATTTCTGAAGTTCTAATGATCTGTAATGTATTGCTAAAATGATATGTATTTCCGATGTGAGTTTCATCTGTAGCGAGAGTCAATTTGTGAAAATAAATTAGAGTCGGTTATCATATGTCTTCAGTAAAAATAAATTAGTAAACCATTAAGAGCATTTTTAACAAATTTACAGACTGCCACTAGGGATTTCGAAAAGGAAAAGACACCGAAATGGCAATATTAGATCCTAATAACAAAACTTTGTGAAACTTTTGAAAAGCTAGAGTATACAGAAAAAACATTTTGCGATCTAAGTAAAGCATTTGACAGTGTATCACATAAAATGCTCTTGAGAAAATTAAAAAAATACAATTTCTTGTACATCAGTCTGAAGTTGGTTAACTATTATTTGGAAAATCGTTTTCGAACTGCAAAAGTGGGAGAAAATCTCCAACGAATTTGTTGATTAACAATTTTTTTCACCACCTGTAATCATTATTAAGGAATTTTTTTTTTTGTGAGAATTTATCTTGCTCTATGATAACTTGAAAAAACTGTTTGTATAAATTTGATAGAAACAACACAAGTTTGTCTATATGATTGTTTTCTTTTTCTTCATAATGAAATAAAAACAACCATGTGTTATTTTTTGAGAAAAATCAATTATTTATATTTTTAATCGAATTTTAAAAATTGTTCTCTTTACTCCATCATCATCATCATCTATCTGCAAACATTGCAAAGGAGATAGTTGTGAAAATTGCGATTCAAGATAATGACTAATTTATGTAAAATATGTCCATTGAGGGTATTTTCCAATAGACTAATCGCCTCTCTCTCCATTCGAACGTATTTAGAACCGACCCAATTCAGTCTATCTTTATTAACAAGGAATTTAACGATATACTGCATTCAAACAATGGCAGACCCCTGAAACTGCACCAACAAAAGCGAAGTCTCACTCCGCTAAACGCAAACAGTTCATAACCACCCGCTATAATCAAAATCACAAACAGAGAATGAAAGACAACAACAAACAATATCCCACCCCAACACTACACATAATCTCTTTACTAACACATCATCAGCAAGCACCAAGTACGAAGACAACAGACGTACATCACATTCTCCCTACTCGAATAAATCCATTTTCCGTTCGCAGACACTCGTAAAAATCCCCATTATGCCAAAGTATGTAAATACATGGTGCAAGTGACGCCCTGTATCCGCGGTCATTAGCACGAGACACCCCGTAGAGACGAAACCACATTGCAGTGACATGTTCTGTTGCCGGTGTACACGTTATTTGTTGATTTCAAATATGCTGTGTCGTAAACGAGTTGCATAACTTTGGTTACATAGAGGTTTTTCTGGTTGGAAGGATTTTTGCGAATATCTTGGTCAGGAAAATTCCATAACTCAGCTGGAAGAAACGAGGTGATACAACCAAAACAGGCACTATTTTCTCATCAACAACCTTTGACATATAAAAATACAACGGCAAAAATGTCAAGAATAAAAGTAGAAAAAAATATGGGGGAAAAAGACTCCTTCCCCCCTCCAAATAAAGTTTCCAGCTCGGGCACGGTTGTCCATAAAAGAACAACGGCAAAAATGTCAAGAATAAAAGTTGAAAAAAATGTGTAGGAAAATGACTTCTTCATTCTCCTGCCTTCCAAATGAACTTTATAGCTCGGAAACGGTTGAAGATATAGAGCAATCGATTGAGGATGATGAACTTGAGAATTTCGTGTCATTCAACTTGAAACAAAATGAATCCGCATTATATACGCAAAATTTCAAGCAGATTCCAACAATATATGATTTGATTTCAATACGACATCCCATATTATAAAAAAAGCTCTGAAGAACTCGTGCTCTACAAATTACTAGATATCCTCAACAGAGTATACTATGTTTATAAGTGAAAATAACTAATGAGCACTACAATTTATGTAGAAACATAAGAAACAGAGAGAGGTTGAAGACATTTAGAAGTACTGTGGAGAGAATGTGCTAAAAAATTCAGAATTCTATTGAAAAAATTACGGAAGTTACTGCAAGATAAAGGTGAATAAGTTGTTGCTGTGTTTTCAGATCAAAAAAGTGCTTTTGAAACAATAGATCGTAGAATATTATTGAGTACACTAGAAGCAGCAGGGATACAAAAACCAATCTCAAGTGGTTCAAATACTATTTAAGCAATCTGAAGCAAATCACAATAGTCAATGATAGCATGTCTACGCCAATTGACAACTCTTATGGGGTTCCACAGGCAAGTGTTTTGGGGCCACTGTTATTCCATATATAATAGTATGTTTCATTCGTGCGCTTTTGTTGATCTTTTGCAGATGACACCAAGTCTTAGCCGTTATTTCAATAGCAATCGCAACTGGAACTGAATATATAAAAATTAAAGTGATAAGTTTATCAACACCATATAAGTCAAACAACATAAATACAAATGATGATTTTTTTCTTTAGTGCTAGTTTTTTGTAATTTCTTACGTCAGTTGTATTTTCTATGGTATTAAGCAACCACCATAATCCGTTTTATGTCGGATGTATAAAAGTGAATCCATAAAATAAACATTATAACTCACATCATTTCCTGTATTATAACGCTGGCACAATATTCGAAAATCCCACAAGGTATATAGTTCTCATTGACTGGCTTTCTAAATAACCCTAACTTTGCACAATATTACCAGAGCATTACAAATAACAATATCAATAACAAGAGGTTTTCTATTCTGGGAATAAAGCTCTTTGAAAATCCAACATTGTGTGCAGTATTCGGTACCAAAAGGGCATTATTCGTGTGGAAGTGGGCTTGAAAAATCCGATTTCCTCCCTATAAGCCACCCTCATAAGAATGAGCAGTTGTTGTCAAAGCACAACTGGACTCGGAATCCACGCCATTATGAACGTTTTTCTCGATGAATAACATGCTATTATAAAATTGTCAAAAGCAGGCTGATGCTTAGTGAAGGGTCAACATGTTAGATTGTACAATTCCGAGATATGTAAGACCTTCCTTTCAGCTAATGCGATTTGATTTGCGGTTTTCATTCTGTTTTTCCGTACAGGAATCTTTTGGGATCCGCTCGACGTACATTGGAGATTTTGAAATGATAACATTATTACCTTCACAGTGCCACATAGTATATACATACCATATACCTCTAGTTTCGTTCCGTTTTCTCTCATGTGACTTGAAACGATACCACCTCATAAACACTCGTAGAGTTCACCCAAAGGCATAGCTTGTGCGAGTTGAGGACTCCTATTATTATTACTTGCCCTATAAGAATAATATTGTTGACTGATGCCGCAACAAACATTATATCTGAATATTGCACTAATGCCACCAATATTTGAACATCAGAACTCTGTTCAAGGACTACGTAAAATGGCTTTCGGCAAATTTTCCTCCATGATATGTTGTAGATCCTGGCATCCTCATCACGTAGTCCAATTTACAGATCGATCCTATGACCAGTTCTCGAGCTACAGGGTGCCAAACATTCGATTCTTGCTATTTTGTTTACCTATTATGCATCGATTTGATTTTTGTGCTTCGAAAACTCGAAATTGAACTCTCTTAGAATGAACTCGTCACATCTAAGTTGTAGCTCATTAGTCCCTCCATTGAAATAACAAATTATATCTCATAAAGGGTGTTGCTTCACAGCTTGGCAAGACAATTTTCATAGAAATAGATGAATATCAATTCCATATTCGTTTTGATTTTCACTGAATCCGTTGAAACTAGAAAACAAACGGCCCATTTTCGGAAAAGTATGAACTACATCAGGATTCATATGGGGGAGTGCGGTCGAATTTCATATATTTGAAGTAATCTCAAAAATACGATTCGAGTTGGCGCACTTTGTTGGTGACTCAGAATACATTCATTTTTGTCCGAATAACAACTTCCTACCATCAAAGATCATTGCTGGGTCGTATGAGGAGTGCGGTCGAAATTTATATATTTTAAAGTGATCTCAAAAATAGGCTTCGAGTTGGCGCGGTTTTTTTTGGGTCCAAATAACAACTTTTCATCATCAAAGGTCATTTCCGGGTCGTCAGGGAAGTGAGGTCGAATTTCAAATATTTTGAAGTGATATCAAAAATAGGCTTCGAGTTGGCGCGGTTTTTGGTGGGTCAGAATACATCAATTTCTGTCCAAATAACAACTTCTCATCACCAAAGGTCCTTGTAGAGTCGTCAGAGGAGTGCGGTCGTATTTTATATGATTTGAAGTGATCTCAAAATTAGGATTCGAGTTGGCGCGCTTTGTGGTGAGTCGGAATACATTCATTACTGTCCAAATAACAACTTTTCATCATCAAAGGTCATTGTCGGGTCGTCAGAGAAGTGGGGTCAGATTTCAAATATTTTGAAGTGATCTAAAAAATAGGATTCGAGTTGGCGCGTCTTGTAGTGGATCAGAATACATTTATTATTGTCCAAATAACAACTTTCCATCATCAAAGGTCACTGTCGGGTCGTCAGAGGAGTGCGGTCGTATTTTATATATTTTGAAGTGATCTCAAAATTAGGATTCGAATTGGCGCGGCTTTTGGATAGTCAGAATACATTCATTACTGTCCAAATATCAACTTTTCATCATAAATGGTCACTGTCGGGTCGTCAGAGGAGTGCGGTCGTATTTTATATATTATGAAGTGATCTCAAAATTAGGATTCGAGTTGGCGCGGCCTTTGGTTAGTCAGAATACATTCATTACTGTCCAAATAACAACTTTTCATCATCAAAGGTCATTGTCGGGTCGTCAGAGAAGTGCGGTCGGTTTTCAAATATTTTGAAGTGATCTCAAAAGTAGGATTCGAGTTGGCGCGCCTTGTGGTGGATTAGAATACATTTATTCTTGTCCACATAACAACTTTTCATCATCAAAGGTCACTGTCGGGTCGTCAGAGAAGTGCGGTCGGTTTTCAAATATTTTGAAGTGATTTCAAAAATAGGATTCGAATTGGCGCGCCTTGTGGTGGATCAGAACACATTTATTCTTATCCAAATAATTACTTTCCATCATCAAAGGTCACTGTCTGGTCGTCAGAGGAAAGCGGTCGGATTTCAAATATTTTGAAGTGATCTTAAAAATAGAATTCGAGTTGGCGCGGCTTTTGGTTAGTCAGAATACATTCATTACTGTCCAAATAACAACTTTTCATCATCCAAGGTCACTGTCGGGTCGTCAGAGAAGTGCGGTCGGTTTTCAAATATTTTGAAGAGATCTCAAAAATAGGATTCGAGTTGGCGCGGCTTTTGGTTAGTCAGAATACATTCATTACTGTCCAAATAACAACTTTTCATCATCAAAGGTCACTGTCGGGTCGTCAGAGGAGTGCGGTCGTATTTTATATATTTTGAAGTGATCTCAAAATTAGGATTCGAGTTGGCGCGCTTTGTGATGAGTCAGAGTACATTCATTACTGTCCAAATAACAACTTTTCATCATCGAAGGTCATTGTCGGGTCGTCAGAGAAGTGCGGTCGGTTTTCAAATATTTTGAAGTGATCTCAAAAATAGGATTCGAGTTGGAGCTCCTTGTGGTGGATTAGAATAAATTTATTCTTGTCCAAATAACAACTTTTCATCATCAAAGGTCACTGTCGGGTCGTCAGAGAAGTACGGACGGTTTTCAAATATTTTGAAGTGATTTCAAAAATAGGATTCGAATTGGCGCGCCTTGTGGTGGATTAGAATACATTTATTCTTGTCCAAATAATTACTTTCCATCATCAAAGGTCACTGTCGGGTCGTCAGAGGAGTGCGGTAGAATTTTTTATGATTTGAAGTGATCTCAAAAATAGGATTCAAGCTGGCGCACTCTGTGGTGGATCAAAATACATTCATTTTTGTCCAAATAATACCTTGTCATTATCAAAGATCAGTACTGGGTCGTCAAAGAAATGAAGGTACAAAAATTGAGACCTTGGATTCGGCACTTCCCAATCTCCACAACGGACTCAATAGTTCCCGAAACATAAGGCATCACCGGTGTTCCGTCTTGCCATACGAGTGTCGCATATGGTAGTAGGTACAACATTCGTAGTGCCATGTTATGCCTTTAGATATAAGCTGAAACTTAATATGCTGGACATTATAGTCTCGGCTGCCTCACGACCATTTTTTCTGGAGTTTATGCTGATACTTACCGCGAAGAGAGTTTTCAACATATCACCTTATGGGAGTGGCGTTGTTCCACCTCCAGGTAAGTATACGTCTCTCCGGCATCCAAATAATGTAGGATGCTTCCATCTACGAGCTGAACGTATTCCTCGCATCGTTCTCTTATTATAATTATTATTATTATAACAGAAAGTTACGCCGGTCTATTAATTTCTCCCTTAGAATGTCACTGTACTTTTATACAGATTCATCATGCATTATATTGAGTATAAGAAATTTGTGGCGTTCTTTAACATCTTGTTTAGGAACTTTGCTGTTGCCAGGAGTAACCGAACCTTATTTTTCTAGTTTTGTAAAATTTGAACTTATGTAATTTATAGTTGCAGATGCTTGATTTGTGATGTGGGTTATTTCATAAATATGCATGCATATATTCATAATGAAAGAACTCTATAAGTTTATTAACTTTTGTGTGGCCTCATAATTTGTGGTTCAAACATAAGCAAGATAGTACAGTAAGACTTTGTATTTGATTCTTTTTTCTTGTGTTTTTCCAAATACATGACAGCTTCTTCAGTCTTTGGTCGAGTCTTTAGTCCAAGCTTTCAAATTATAACATTTTCACATCAAACCGTGTCAAATAACAAATTCTTCATAATGAAATTCACAATCACATCTAGGTATCTAACTTATGCATAACATTAGAATAGTACCCGATACTTGGGCGTCAGAATGAGCCTTTTTTCTCACCCCTCGCATTATATATTCATCAACACCGAATTACGAAGACCAAATAAATTAAAAGGTAACTAAGAGAGTCAGTGAAATGAGAATGTCCGTTCCCGAATTGAATACGAAGAAACGAGAAAGGTACAAAAAACTGTAGGAAATGTACAACCCAAATCTCCTCTCACAAAAATAGTTTCACTTCCCTTCATTCAGACTTGCTCTGAAACACAAAGTGTCTACCTGCCTCAGACGTTTCTGGTCCATTCAAGACCCCGAAATAAATACAAATAATTCACACACTGATTATTTTCAAAAGAATACATTAATTCCTGAATGTCACAATCGAGTAGTTGTCGAAAATAAAAGTCAGGGCAGGCGCAAAAAACAGCACAGCTTGTCACTCCGATGTCATGCTGTGAGATATTTGTTCGAAGCCACCTTCGATCAACCCCGTTCATAGCGATTTTCGCCAGCGGACCTGCAGGGCTGAGAAACGTAATTCGTTGCGATTGAGAGGAAAAGGGGATGAACTATGGTCCAATAATTCCGCTATTGTGTCGCTTCAGGTAAATGTGAAATCTTCCGGATGGTTCCGGTAGCATTTTTTTCGTTTTAATTTAGAATTAGGAGTTGTTTTATTGGGGAGACGATGCAGCCAGGAGTAGTTAATGAAAAGGTTGTTATACTTTCATATTTCATCACTCACTATGTGACTTGAAGAGGGAGAAAGGGACACTTTTTTATTCATTTACCACTTCAAGGTGAACTTTTGCAGAATTTTTGTTCATAACACCTTCCTTCCAATGAAAAGGTTGGCTTTTCTAGCGGGAAGTTATCCCTCTCAACTCCAGAATTACTTTTCATCTCGAGAATGGTTCAATTTAGAGCAATTCTGCGATTGCCAATCGATTCATGATTATGGAATTAGTATTTACTCTGTGAATTTCAGATCGATCAGCGGAAAGAAAAAAGTTCTAAGGGGTAGAGCCCCTAAAAATCATGAAAAATATAAAATCATTAGATTCACTAGAAATTAGTACTAATTTTCAACTAGAGTTCAGTTAGAGAGTTAGAGCAATTCCGCAGACGCAAATCGATTCAGAATGATGAAATAAGTGAAATTGTCGTATTTGTTGAAAGTTATAGATGAGATTGCGGAATTTGTTGACTGCTCTTTGAGTGTGGAAGTCATATTTCATGCACAGATATGTTAATGAAATAATCAAATTAATTTATGAAACGAATTGATTGGAAAAAGATTGGTTTGGATTTGGGAACTGAAAAAATTGAATGAATGCCATGTCACCATAATTTTTACGGATTGGCTTAAATTTACGAAACCGAGTGACTTAGGTGAACCGCAGGGATCGGTTTTGGGCCCGCTTTTGTGTGTTATTTGTTTTATCGATTTTAAAAACTATATGAAGCCGTGTCAGAGTGTACTATTTGCTGACGATACTTTCTTGATATACTCTTCTACGAATTATTCAACTCTTGTTGATAAATTTATGGAAATACAAGAAAAAGCGGAGCACTGGCTCAGTGGCAATACACTCATGATGAATAAGGGAAAATTTATAAGGCTCCGCCATTATCTGAATTTCAGTGTGTCAAATTATTGGGTTTTACTCTAGACAATAGGTTAAATTGGTCAAGCCACATTTCATTAACAAATTCCACTACGTTGAAAATAGTATTGTGCTCACTCATTCTGTCTCATATTTCTTATGGAATTCAACTCCGGGGAAATTCTAGTGATGCCCTATGCATTTTTATATTACAAAAAAAGCTCTGAGAATTCTTGCTGGAATCGGTTCTAGAGATTCTTGCCGTGAATCATTCATTACTATGAAATTATGTCGGTAAGTACCTTCTTTGTATGTTTATTGAAGCCTATTAGATATTCACAAGGGCTCCCTTTTTTCCCAAGAAATCCAGTTTACATAATTATGATACACGTAACAGCAATCATATTGACCTCAACGCTTCAAACTGATGAAATCACAAAAAAACTCCTATGATTTCAGATTGTACAGTTTTTATTCCACTACAGAATATTTAGATCATGTTTGTGCCGAACCTCTCCTTCTCCAAAGAACTGATGATATGCTACAAATGTTTTTTCTAGGCATATCGTAGTGAATAAAAAATAAAAATTTCTTTCTTTCTATATGTTGAAATTTTATCAATTCCTTTTAACATTTTGAATTCCTGTAGGTCTATGACATTACATCGAACTATCCAGTGGTGAACAAACTCTTATAACAACGTTTTTTTCGTCAATATCGTCGACAAAAATAACCCACACCTACAACAAACACAAATTCGTTCCTCATATATTTCGTATTCATGGTAGGACCACCCCGAGCACTTAAAAACGCATCGATGATGTGCTTTATAGTTTTTTCGGGTGTTACAGACGGTTCATGGCCACACGGAGGTATTTTCTTACCGGTTAGACTCGCAGCGGGGGTGCTAGGGACATTCTCAGGTGTTTCTTGTAGGAGCAGATTCCTTCTTCTCTTCTCTTCTCAGTCGCCACTGTGTCTGTAGTGGATGCTAGCCACTTGACCGTACCTTTATCAAGGTTTCTAAGCCCCATTCATCTATTCGGAAATGCGTCTTAATCACACTAAATAGTTGTCGTACAGGGGGTGTCTTGGGGTTCAGTGTATCGATGTTTTGAGGGGATTTTAATCGGTCAATTCCGTTCAATGTAGGAAAATCGAACGACTTTTTGAAATAAAAACTCATATTCCATTTTTTATGATTATTTAGCAATACAATTTGTTTACAGAGTCTGTATTTTGTATTTAAATACAATAATTCTACGTTAAAACATAACGTTTCTTTAATCTATTCAATAAGCAAATATGTAAACAAATTATGATGCAATTTGAGCTTTAAAAAAGGTATGGTGAATACTTTTTTGTAATTGAAATACTTTATTTCCAATACTTTTCGGTATTTTTGTATTTGCCATTGCAAATGCTTTCGAAAATATTTGGAAAGTAATTACTTTTGCATCACTGAAAAATATTTTAAATACGATTAAGTATTTGAAATACATCAGAGATGAACAATGAAACAGATTATATTTGATCTATTTCTTTGTATTTGAAGTCCTCAAAAAGTTTTTCAAATACTCAATAGTTTTTGAAGGCATATTTGGAATGCCTAATAGTATTTGAACTAGCTCAAAGTATTTGAAGTCGTTAGGAAGTAATTCAAATACACAATAATCTTTGAAGGCGTATTTGAAATACTGAATGGTACTCAAAATAGCCCAAAATATCCCAAATACTCAAAAGTACTATTTCGAAAGGTACTGCATAGTATTTAAAATACTCCGAAGTATTTGAAAGTATTTTCAATACTTTATCTGACGAATATTTCAAATACTTTTTCGAATTATTTGGAATAGCAAAAACTTTTAAAATCTCAAAATATTTTTTATTTTAAACTATGAATTCTTTGGTAAGGCATTTAGTAAAAGTATGTAGTATCTGAAATAATTCTCTTCGATATTTTATACAACTCTGTAAAAATAAAATACAGGGCTATTCAAATTCGAAACTATGCATTGGGTTCTCGGCACTGGTAAGATATAGAGGGGTGGTTAAATGGGGACAAAGTTGCAGTGGTCAATTGTATAAATCAAAACATTCTCATATAGCTATTTTAGATATCGAGTTAAAGAAAGATCGAAAACATTGATATTCCTCTTTTGCTTATATCATTTCATTCTGGGTATAATTTTCATTCCCATAGCTACTTTTTCCACTATCCAAAGATGTGTGAATGAACTTTAATTTTCAATCGCTAACTGTAGTTTTTATTACATTTTCTTAAATGCTAAGAGTCATGTAGTATCTTTCATCCGAACTACAGATTGTGTTGGAAATATTGAACTACTTCTGATTCTTCTGATTCTTTGATATTATCCAAAATAAAAAAGTATTCATGGCTCATATCACTTAGTTATACAGTACGGCTTTTAATAGTCCCCCCTGTCAATTTTTGAACGGTTTGACGTACAAAAATTTAAAAAAACGTTTGGAATGTTTAACCGATACTACTTTTTGAAATAAAGCACAATTTGATTGTTCGATAGAGGGCGCAGAGAGCATATCAACTAAAAAATTATAAATGGCATGGGGGGTCATGTGTCACATCGTTGAAAACAAAATTCAATTCTCTTCTCAGAAATCTAAAAATGTTTTGAATTTCGTTCTATTAAAAAACAATCTGTCTCGTTATTTCACATCAAACCATTCAAAAGTTATCGTGGTCAGGTAAGAAAAGGAATTCAGATCAGCCAGATCCGCACTTATTCTGTCATTTCAAATGCATATTGTAAAAAAATGTAAAAACGAAAATCTAAAAAATTTTGTGATGGTTGAAAAGAAAATTGACTTATCTTTTCAACGATGTAACACATGACCTCCAATGCCATTAAATTTTTTTTCAGCTGATTTGCTTTCCCGCGCCATCTATCAAGCAATCATAATGTGCTTTATTTCAAAAAGTAGTATCAGTGAAACCCTCCAAACGGTTTATTATGTTTATACATCAAACCGTTTAAAAGTTAAAAGGGGGGGGACTATTAAAAATTGCACTGTATAGAAATTATGAACTCGGAAACACTGAAATAATAATATTCAATATCTCGAATAAAAAGTTTTAAAATATCCCAATCTGATTTCAGTTACCATAATATAGGGTTGTGGAATGTTGCACTTGAACCATTCACACACATGAGTTTTTGTTATTATTTATTCATCAGATGAATCAACAACAAATCGTTGTGGTGGTTTAATTTCTGCGGTAGAAAATTTCTCGAATATGTTCACGGGGAATAAAACACAGCGGTGTCATCTGCAGCTGATTATTTCACCAGTAGCCCCTGTTGACAATAATTCGTTGATATACATACAGAAATGTATTGGCCCTAGTACGGTTCCTTGTGGTACTCCATTTTTATTGTTTTTTCACCACTTTACGTATTTTGGATTCCAACCTTTTGCTGTCGATTCTCCAGGTATGATTCGAGTAATTTAAATGAGTTTCCAATCTTTTTTAAGGAATTCGTATAATTGAGTGGTTAACAAAATTGAATGCTTTCGATAAATCAAAAGAGATCCCTATTGATGGTTTGCTTCCGTCAAGGGTGTTGTAGATGTGGTCTGTTAATTGCATTACAGCATTCTTAGTTGACTTTCCTTTTTTAATTTACATGATTCACCTCTGAAAAACGCTACTTTGCCCCCATTCAAACAACTCTGGGTGTCCCACAAGGACCGGTTTTGGGAGCATTACTATTAATGCTATTTGCGAACGACTTGGCTGATTACTGCCATACGTTACTATACGTTTGCTGATGATACAGTAGTCACAATAATAATTCACTCGTTAATGCATTTTTGATTTGGTGTAATCCTGAACTATAGGTTAAGTAGGAAAATAATATAATTACCAGAGAAAATAGACATCCGTGAAGAAATAGTTATGTCGCAAAAAGTAAAGTAAAATGTTTCTTGGTATCCTTTTTTATTTTCAAAATGTTTCCTCTGGGAACTTTTATATTTGGCACCCTGTTTATTTTATTCCACAAATCTGATACTCACAACTCGTGAATGTATATATAAATCATACAGATTTAATGCACATTCCGAGTGAAATTCTCCATCAACTGTTTGTGGAAATGTCCATTCACGTGAAAAGGGTCTGACTAATAGATTCAGTCTAGCATATCGATAATAGGATCCTTTCAAATAGATCGGAGATAGGAAATAAATCATTTTCCGAATTGGAAAAGGTAAAAAAAATGACGGACGCATCACAGACAGATATCAAAGCAGAACACATTAGTGATTAATTGTGAAAAGCGAGCGAGGCGGTTGTATTTTTCAAAGTTGATATATTTCAATCAAATCGAGCCGTGGCGGACAATGATTCGTAGAAAAAAACACTCTCAATCGTCCACCACCGATGGTCAATAATGGCTTCATTGGCTGCCATTCACTGCTGGCTAATGCGTTTCGTTTACGCGGTTCTCGTCTGTGAAGCGATGCACCTGCTCTACGCTGGACGGAACATCACTTCGAAAAGAATCATTTTGACACTCTATGAATATGAAACGGTTCTGATACACTTCGAAAGTGGGATCGAATCGTAGGAATAGATAACGCAGTAATATCTGGGAGTATTTTTTCTGATTTACAACAGCAATGAATTTCCTGAGATAGATACAAGCAGAATGGTACCATTATCTGTAGTGTTTGTATGATAGTGTCTTTATAATTATCAATATGAAGTCAAACGCAATAGGTAGCGATACAATTTCTATGAAAATGATCAGGTTATCACCTACATTATAAATAAATGCCTAATGAATGGGTCCTACCCTGAAGCATGGAGAAATCATTGATATTTTCGATAAATGAAAATCATATACCTGAAAGCTTCACAGATATTAGACCTATAAATATATTCTTATCAGCTCTTTGAAGAAATGTTTGATCAAATATATGATAACGTCTTTGTATCAACATGGTTTCAGACCTAGTCATAGTACAACTACCGCATATCTAGCAATTACGGATGCGGAATTATAGGCAAATTGTATTAAAATAAAACTGAATTGATCGTTTTTACCATATATCATGCTCTTTGATCGATTCTGAATCAGTGTGTAGTTGTTAAAAATAAAAAATCGACAAAGATTGAGGTTGCGCACAGGGATCCTCAGGGATCGGTCCTTGCCCCTTTCTTTTCACTATATACTTCGGATTTCTGAAAATCCCTTAAAATTTTCCAGATTCAAACATACGCCGATGATACTATCTTGTATTATAGTAATGAAGTGGAAAGCATAATAGATCAAGAAAGTAGTCTCAATGCTGACATCAAGAATTTGGTGGCAATTTCTTCAAATCATTCTCTCAATATTAAACCCTCTAAATCATCAGTAATCATTTTTGGTGGAACCAGAGATCGTCAGAGGGCCATAAACAGGATATCTATTCAGAATGAAAGACAGTCAGTTTCATACAATGACACATTTAAATAATTTGGACTACTGTAGGAATGTAGGCTTTCACGGCTGGCGTCAATGTTTTGGTTGATTTCCGGGTTTTGCCGTGGTCTTCTTTGGCTTAAAGTTCTAGAAGAGTACTTCGACCACGCCACTGAAGATGACTGCCGCAGTTGCAGTCGAAACGTTTGGAGATTTAAACCAAAGAAGACCACGGAAAAACCCTGAAACCAACCAAAACAATTCGGACTACTGATTGATTCACAACCTGAAATTAGAAAAACATACGAATAATTGGATTCGACGTTCTTATGGATTCTTGACAGAACATTATGAACCCCTTGGTTGTCGACTTCAGCCTACTTGACCTGAGAAATGAGGAGGTCAGGTTTCTGGATAAGCCAAGATCTTCAATCTCCACAGCTTTGACGTGAGCTTTTTGCTGTACGGATTCCATCTTGTTGGTAGAGTTGGAATTGGGTTCGTCCATTCAGTGTCGAAATGCTCCAATCTCTTGCTTTTTCATGGCCACATACTAAGTAGAGGAGGGGATCTGAGCTCCTTACAGGCACCATCCAATAACATTCGGTTATGTAGATACTGCAAGCTCTAAAGTTCACGGCCTTCCAATTGTCTGGGGAAGTATAACCATGGAACAAAATATTTATGATGCAAGCTCCTATGAAGATGCATAATTTTGCGAATTTTTATGTAGAGTTGTCGCAGCACTTCCTGGGTCCATTTCATCACTCCAAAGGAGTAAACTAGAACCGGAACAGCAAGCTTATTAATTGAAGCAACTTCCTTCTTCCCCGACAGTTCTGATGACCAGATCTTTCGGAGTTTATGCTGATACTTACCACAGAGAGAGTTTTTAACAGTGGTGGTTACCTCTTGGGAGCAGCGTTCTTCCATCCATGGGTAAGTATACGTCTCTCCGGCATCCAGAACAAATTAACAGGTCTACATATTGATAACAATCTGAAATTTGATGCTATGCCCTTAGAACCATCTTCAATTATCTCGATTCCAGTTCAGCTAGAAGTGCCTATTTTTGCAGTTTGTGAATCCCACTTACGTTATGGAATATGTTCCTGGGGTGCAGGCTCCCAGAACTCTACTATCCTCCACTTTACAGTTCAAAAGAGGGCTCTCAGATATATTTGTCAAGACTGAGTCAGAGATTCCTGTAGATCTCTCTTCATAAAACTTACAAGGAATTCTACCCTTAGCATTTTTTAAACTATATATAATTCGCAAAAGTTCATCGAGAATATCATGTCTCAGTCTACCCATCCAACCCGAGAAATCTATCCATGACGCTTTCTATCCCTTCAATTATACAAGTTAGGAATTCAATAATCTGTTATAGAGAAAAACAATTCAACCACCTTTCACTCATCATAAGAAAATTGAAAGGGGAATATAACTTTCGTAAAGAAGTGGAAAAACTCCTTCAAAAAGTTTACTGTGACTTGACTGAATACTTCATGGAAATCCTCACAAGTCACTATCAAATAAAGTCAAATATTCCCTTTTATATCGTTTATCTTTTCCCAGTTTGATGTATCTGAATCTTTTGTGTTTGTAATTCATCATTTGAATAAGCTATGTTTATAACATTTTACATCTTTGACAATAACGCACTTTTTGACTTTGGATATTTTTCTTGTTATTATTATTATATATTTTCACGGTTATTTTTTTCAGTCAATATTTCTGCAAGTGCTCAATAGTTCTTACAACTTCATATAACCATTCAAGCAGGTAAATTGTTAATTTTATTTCTTCTGCAATCATTTTGTGTCTCCGCATGATATCTTTCCAAATGAATTAATCCACATCCTTGCCAACAGTCTTTTATCCCAATCGCACCTTTCAATTCAAACACGAGAACAACGAATGGCCCACATAAATAATAAAAGCTACAGCTCGAATAATAAAAAGTCAGCTTACCAGTGGTCACTTGTTCAAGTTAAGTTCCGTCCATTATGGGCGCTGTCAAAAAACATTCGAACGAATGAAAATCCAGAAGTTATGATATGCCATAAATTGTTGGTGTAAAGAGCGATGTGTTGGAAAAATACCACATTGAGAGTCGAATTTTGGAAATAATTGCTTATACTATTTTGTGATATTAAAAAACGATTGCATGATTTTGTATAACTTTCAAAAACACTTTACTTCCTCTTTACTGAACTATTTTAAAGAGGTAAATATTCTAATCCAACGATTGTTGATGTCCAGGTCAGTTCGTGTTTTCAGCTGGTCCACAATTGAAAATTGAAAGCTCTATCCAAAATATTCCGAAAATTTCTCCATCACACCACACCACATATTTTCAGATTTGGTTCTTTGGATCGATGTAGAAGCTATTCTCGTTCTGTTCTGGGGGTCTATTTGAGAAGATCCATACATTTCTACAAATAAATAAGTCTCCCATAGCTGTTACATTATAATTCTTTCTGCCTTTTCGCAAATCAGAGTCTCATCTATTCTTTTTTATAGGTTAGTTTCTTCAGAAATCCAGGGAAAGAGATGTCAAACCTAGAAAATATCTCATCTCCTGGACCATTAAAAAAATTAATAAACCACTAATACATTTAATCAACCAAGCCTACACACAATAGGGGTATTACCAGAAAAGTAGAAAGAGTCGAGAGTCACTTCTCTAAATGAAACAGCAAATATGAATCAGGTAATCATATTATATGAATCATATATTTAGCAAAACACTAGAAAACACGACTGGACTACCACAGGGAACAATATTGGGGCCAATACTGTTCTCAATACATATTAACAGTATAACTCAAATAAAAAAAATCCAGGAGTATCGTGTGAATTACACAATCAAATGCCCTGCTAAGATCACAAAAATAAAGGTGTATGGTTGAAACACTTTGTGCCTGCCCAAAAATCGTGATAAAAATCAAATATTATGGACCAGCACGTGAAAAAAGCTTATGAAGTTGACCTACGAATGTTTAATTTCGAAACAATGTTTAGAATAGGAAGAATACGATCATTTTACACCATTCAGTGGCAGAATTTATAAACACATTCCACTTTATTTACGTTATTTTTCAATTGATACTCTACTAGAGTCGTGGAAGAGTTTGTGGACAATGCAATGAAAACATTATTATTCCACCCTATATGTGCCATTCAATCCTTTTAATTAAAGTGTCTACAATTGATTAAATCCTCGTAAAACGACACCATTAGACACCCTCCGCAGTGTACACACACCCTCACTCTTGAGAATTGCGGGACGAACTCATCAGACTGGGTTAGGTTTAACAACTGCAAAAACTGAAGTGGAGTTTAATAAGTTGTATGCAATCGGCTGCGTTATTTTCTTCTTCTCTTGAGGAATGAAACCATATTACAGGAATAGAATATGATTTTCTTATAAAATCAATGATAGAGTACCGTATATCAATCTATAACTGGATTTCTTGGCAGAATTTATTGATACCTTCTACACCTGGTCAGAACTTACCAATATCTTTCATATGATCATCTGAAACTGTATGCCTCGGAAGGAGGAGAGGAGGAGCTGAAAATTAGGATGGGAGGAGAGGTGGGAGGATAAGAGGATAAGAGGATGAGAGGATGAGAGGAGGAGAAGAGGAGAAGAGGAGAATAGAGGAGAAGAGGAGAGGAGAAAAGGAGAAGAGGAGAAGAGGGGAAGAAGAGGAGAAGAGGGAAAGAAGAGGAGAGGAGGAGAGGAGGAGAGGAGGAGAGGATGAGAGGAGGAGAGGAGGAGAGGAGGAGAGGAGGAGAGGAGGAGAGGAGGAGATGAAGAGATGAGGAGAGGAGGAGAGGAGGATAGGAGGAGAGGATGAGAGGATGAGAGGATGAGAGGAAGAGAGGAAGAGAGGAAGAGAGGAAGAGAGGATGAGAGGATGAGAGGATGAGAGGATGAGAGGATGAGAGGATGAGAGGAGAGGAAGAGAGGATGAGAGGATGAGAGGATGAGAGGATGAGAGGATGAGAAGATGAGAAGATGAGAGGATGAGAGGATGAGATGATGAGAGGATGAGAGGATGAGAGGAGAGGAAGAGAGGAAGAGAGGAAGAGAGGACGAGAGGACGAGAGGATGAGAGGATGAGAGGAGAGGAAGAGAGGAAAGGAAGAGAGGACGAGAGGATGAGAGGATGAGAGGATGAGAGGATGAGAGTAGAGGAAGAGAGGAAGAGAGGAAGAGAGGAAGAGAGGAACAGAGGAACAGAGGAGCAGAGGAGCAGAGGAGCAGAGGAGGAGAGGAGGAGAGGAGGAGAGGAGGAGAGGAGGAGAGGAGGAGAGGAGGAGAGGAGGAGAGGAGGAGAGGAGGAGAGGAGGAGAGGAGGAGAGGAGGAGAGGAGGAGAGGAGGAGAGGAGGAGAGGAGGAGAGGAGGAGAGGAGGAGAGGAGGAGAGGAGGAGAGGAGGAGAGGAGGAGAGGAGGAGAGGAGGAGAGGAGGAGAGGAGGAGAGGAGGAGAGGAGGAGAGGAGGAGAGGAGGAGAGGGGGAGATGATGAGAGGGGGAGCAGAGGAGGAGAGGAGGAGAGGAGGAGATTTTTACCTCATATGTAACCATATTATGGAAAATAAACTAAATGTGAAATTAGAAAGACATGTACTTTTATTAAGACAGTAACTGAGGTAATAAAATAGATTTTTGTTTCCATATACAGAATGCCGAGCCAACTTTCCAACACACACTTTCTTTTGCAAACAAATAATCCCCAGAATACAGCTATCGCCCCTACGACCGCTGATTATCATCCACTAGACAAAGCTTCTGCAAAAGCAAGTTTTTTTCAACGAACCTCTTGAAATAAGTCTGCTGAAGAGGGAGACAACAACAATTGAATTCCGGATCACACTCCCTATATGCATAATCTCTAGTGCTTAGCTAAATCTACAATTTTTTGCGAAATCAGTCTTATTTCCAACCGAAATCTCTCCGAAAGGAAACGTTTGTTGTTTTGTCGCAAGTTCATTCGTTCACAAACGAAATTGCCCAATACGTGTGAAATCCTATTAGTATTAGACAAATCGAACGAAAACTCCGATATATAAGCAATTACAGGAATTATCGATCCGGTATTTATTTTCGATTAGACTTCAAAGCACCCTAGAGGTTTCGGAGATTATTCCGCTTTTATTTCGACGATCTGATATGGAATTCAAAAGATCAAGGATCCGATTCCCTTGTATAAAAAAATGCCACATTGTTGATTTTACATTTCCTGGTTTGAGATGGGACTCTGAAAAGTGACCCATGTCTGATTTGTACCACCGATAAAGGCATCAGTCAGAACAATACGGGTTATCTCGAGTTCTGTTTTTGTGTTCGAAAGGTAAAACGATATCGGACAAGTTTTGATTTGTTTGTCGGCTAACGGTTTTTATTGTCAGGGTAGTTTTCTTCGGTCTCGTGACATTCTAGTACATTCTCATACGAGATTAACTCATGTTACCTGTCTTAGGCATGAGATTCGTTTCATATGTATCTTCGATGGGAAGCAGCGTTACAGATTTTTGGAAGAGGGCACAATAAATGTCTTCAACGATAATTTTAGAAAGTATTATCGATTATAATGTGACTACTCAAACAGTAACATTCAAAAAGAACTCAAAAATGGAAAACATTATTTTTTATTATTCGAAACAAATTGATTTGTAATCAACTCAGGCACGTCTTCTTTCTTCTTTTTTCTTAGCCTAGTATTTGGATGGCTACCACAAACCTGGAAATCTGTGATCGTGGTCTGTATTCCGAAACCTGGCCAGAATTCGTACGACCAGGTCAAGAACTATAGACCAATAAGCTTATCATTCTCTTTCCTCAAAGGAAAAACTCACAGACAGGGACATACGGGAGCTCTAATAGACCGGCCTTTACATAAAAAGAAATAGCACTATGCTCTTTTCTAGACATCGGAGGAGCTTTCGACAATACATCCTTCGAACGCATGGTCTCAGCGGCAAGGAGGAGAAGCGTTGACGAAATCACCTGCAGATGGATACTCCCAATGCTCCAAAATCGGAAGGCCCAGTCCAAGAAGTTCGAAGACTCCAGGAGGATTCCACAGGGTGGGATTTTATCACCCCAACTGTGAGATATGGTACTTGCCGACCTGCTGGAATCTCTAAACAATCAAGGATACTATATCCAAGGTTATGCAGACGACATAGTAGTCGTCGTGCAGGGGAAGCATGCCCAAATATCCTCTGAGTTGATGCAAAATGCACTATGGACCCTAGAGCACCCCCAGCAAAACCAGAGTCATTCCCTTCACACGCGAAATAATTCTGGGGGGGCATGAAACTACCCAAACACATCAAGTAGCTGATCATTTCAAATACTCAGGGCTGTTTCTGGAAGAGAAACTCACCTGGAACATCGGCAACATGGAATCAACAGAAGCAAATCATCATTCATGATGTACAGAAGAGCTTTTGAAAAAACATGGGGATTGAAACCGTAAGTCATGAACTAGCTATACACCGCAATCAAAAGACCCAGAATCACATACGGGTCGCTGCTGTGGTGGCCCAAAGTGAAACGAAAACAGGCAAAACCTAACCTCGGTAAACTTCAGAGGCTTCAGAGGTCTGTGTATCCGACCGCTGCTAAGGAAATCATCCTGAACCTTCCACCTTTGGACATCACAATTCACAGTCATGGGGGAGGCGAGGATGAGTGCATACAAACTCATACTCATATTGGAGATCTCAACCACAAACTGGGCACAACAAAGTCATTCATGAAGTCAACATTACCGAACTTACAAAAAACTATTCAGAACACATCTCAAGTGGAACGAATGGGACTCGAGAGTAGAATCACTATAATCTGGAAAAACATAATCTGGTACACAGATGGCTTAATAACAGAGGTAAGACCTGGAGCAGGAATACATGAAGGGAGGCCAAAAAAGAACGTTATACTTCCACTAGGCAATAACACCACAGTGTTCCAAACTTTGACACATGCCATAAGGACATGCGTACATATGAATCAAAACAGTGGATATGAAAGAAAACACATCTTCATTCTATCTGACAGCCAGAGCGCAATAAAAACTCTGAATATTAATAATAATAATTAATTTATATTGTGTATTCAAGGTAACATAGCAAACATGTAATTAAGTATTTCTTCTCCTCCACTTGAAGAAGCTGTTGTTTTAAAAACCTTTTTAGTCAATCTTTTGAATTATAGTTTTATTATGGATATATGTATGATATGTCACCTTCCATCTGAAATTAATGATTCAAGTAATTTGTTGGGGTTGGAAATATATAGGAATATAGCTAATATTGGTGATTATTTCTTTCGTCTATTAAATATCAGTTATCAACCAATCATACGTTTGATTCCTATTTGACATCAGGACCAATCAACGTGCTCTATTAGCGACTATTTGCATGGTACGCAATAGTCACCGACTATTCAGCATGATACCTATTGTAATAAAACTGCACTAACTAATTGTTCTAATTTATTTAAAACACTACTTAAAACAATTATTCACAGAAACATTTACTTCACTATTTTATTTCTACGGTGTCAGTCTCTATCTGCGAACTCTGGAACTGTAACTAACTCTGAATTCTGACTGTCCCGCCATTTGCTATACAGCGGCTATATATAGTAGCATTTACAGTTTTCGATCTTTCCAGTCTGTTCGTCGACTTCTTAGAGGTTCCTAGAATGTTCGGTTAGAATGTTCGCGTCTCTTCCACGGATGAGTCATGTGTTCATCAGAAGAGAACTTGTTTACATTTCGAGTGTGGAGTGTAATTGGATGATCAGGGCCGGTTTCGAGGCCGGTCTCGAAATCGTTACATTGCCCCCTTCTTGAAGACTTTTCGTCCCGAAATATAATTTTTTGAGTATGGAGATATTTGTATGATTCTCCATATCTGCACCTTGCTGTTTGATGGAAGTAGCACTCTACAGTCTTCAGGATTGGTTGTGGACGATGATTACAGCATACCAAGATCTTGACGCCGGTGGATTGGAATATCGTCTCCAACATGCTCCTTATGACTCTCCAGTCCAGTCCGTCGAGCCCGCAGGACAATTTTGGGATTACCAGGTCCACGAGATTCTGCTCCACCATCATGTCCCTTAATTTCTCAAGGCTGTTCCATACGTCTTCATAGGACGGTTTGTCTCGAGACTGCTTCTTGGTGACTAGATAGAAGATGCTTCTCTGGCCTTTCCTCAACTGTAGCACCCTTCCAACTTCCGGGTTTTGTTGCCGTAGTTCATGGAGACGACCGTACTTCTTGGAGAACACCACAGCGATGCCCCTGGACATTTGAAGGTCTTCTGCTACACAGTGGGCTAGCGCGTAATCCGCAGACACCTTAAAAAGGTCTCGAGTCACTCCATGTCGAACTTTCTGTCTGTTTCAGTACAAGGACATGAATTTCTGGAACGTCATCGCATCCTCCGGTGGTCTGAGGGTGCGGACTTGATCGTGGTTTCCAGCATAAGGGGCCAACCTATTGAAATGGACGACTCTGGATTTTCCTAGGTGGTTTTTTAATTCGGTAGACCACGTCATTTATCCGCTTCAAGATCTCATAAGGGCATTCCCATGAGTTCCGCAACTTTGGTGATAGGCCACGACGACGTTTGGGGTTGTACAGCCAAACCAGGTCACCAACCTTAAATCCTCCGGCATCGGTCTTGATGTCATAGGTCTCCTTCATTCGGTCGCTGGCACTCTGGATGTTCAAACGGACTCTTTCGTGGATGTCTTTCATTCTCTGCCGAAGTTTGCTGACATAGTCCTCTCCCGCAGTGTCTTGTCCTGGTGGCGTCCCAAACTTCAGGTCACATGGTAGTCGCAGCTCTCGGCCCATAATAATACTAGCAGGGGTTTGGCCGGTCGACTCGTGTACTGCAGAACGATAGGCCATCAGGAACAAATGGAGATACTGGTCCCAGTCTCTTTGGTGGTCAGAGACTACCTTGGATAAGTGGCGGTTCATCGTCCTGTTCATCCGCTTCACCATTCCATCAGACTGCGGATGTAAAGCCGTAGTTCGCTTCTTCCGGATGTTCAGCATTCGACACATTTCCTGGAACAAGTTGGACTCGAAATTTTTGCCTTGGTCTGAATGCAGTTCAAGTGGGACACCAAATCGACAAATCCACTCCTTTAGCAGGACGTCGGCGACGTTTATGGCTTCCTGGTTCGGCAGGGCATATGCTTCAGCCCACTTGCTGAAGTAGTCCATTGCCACGAGGATGTATTTGTTCCCGTGGTCAGATTGTGGAAACGGTCCAGCAATATCGATGGCGATTCTTTCAAAAGGGCTGCCAACGTTGTACTGACGCATTGGTGCCTTAGGTCGCGTTTGAGGTCCATTATATACTTGCGGCGCATACAGCGCACTTTCTGCACCAGTCTTGAACGTCTGCCTGACAATTGGCCCAGTAAAACCGATGCCTCACTTTCTGGAGAGTCTTCGTCACTCCCAGATGTCCTCCGGCGACCCCATCATGAATTTCTCGAAGCACTTCAGGTCTTCTGCTTCAGGGTACAACTGTCTGACGTCTTTCTTCTCCACCATCCTCGGACTCCAACACACGCTTCAGAACTCCATTGTCCAGAGTAAGGGAGTTCCATTGAGCCCAGTAGGACTTGATGGCTGGCGAATATCCTGCTACTTCCTGCCATGTCGGTCTTTGCTTACTCCTCTTCCAGCCGATAACTAAGCCAATATCTGGATCTTTCCAGTCTGTTCGGTTCCTAGAATGTTCGGTTAGAACGTTCGCGTCTCTTCCACAGATGAGTCATGTGTTTGTCAGAAGAGAACTTGTTTACATTTCGAGTGTGGAGTGTAATTGGATGATCAGGGCCGGTCTCGAGGCCGGTCTCGAAATCGTTACACTATAAATAAAGGAACATGTGCATCTGACAGTACTCTAAATATATACATCTTAAACGTCGAATAGAATCAATCGTGTTGAAGCTGTATAAGTATTTGAAAATGAATCGTTTTGGAGAAACCAAAAACGATAGATAAGGTAATCGAGGCTACAATCCCTAACAATATAGTGTCATTCATATGACTGATAAAATGAATCGTATTCAAGATAGAATCTTCGTAAATATAACACGACCTTGATTAATTGTCGACTATTTGGTTGCTGCTAAATTTCTCTGGTATTTATTAATTTTGCTTGACATTATTTTGGCATTAATAATCAGAGATGAAAGCCCTCGAGCTTCGCTCTACTTGACTATAGTATGTTACTATGGGACCTGAACAGTATGTTTGTCTGGTCAGTTGAAAATCAATTATTTTTCAATATTTCTAAATGTTATGTAGTGAAATATTCTAGAAAAAATACTATTATCAACTCGTGTCAATTCAGAAGTGAAAAGATACTCATCTATCTCTACAATATTTAAGAAAAGATAATTTTAGAATGTTCCCCTTCGATGTAGTATCCTTTCCTTTTTATAAAAAAATCACCAACAATTTCTGAAATATTTGTAGTGTTTTTATTGACTCCCTATTGCTCTCAAAGTTCTCCATGATGTGTCGTTTCAATTATTTCTGGTATATCGATAAACAGGTGTAGTTTGCAACTTTTTTTGATTTGTTTTTTCACATTATGAACGAGCAATGTTATATTTTTTGTGATGGTTCGCTTTTCAGTAAAAATAACGCTTCTTCAAATTGGCACCGATATACTCCATACTGAAAACTGGGGTAGGTATTTCGTTATTTTCCAGGAGAAACATTGGTCAAAAATCAAGATCACAGAATTCCTAGAATAAAAACATTTTGTCCCTGTCAAGCCGCCTCTGAAGTTGCATTATTTTTTTGATCACTCATTATTCTTGAAAAAATACGTCTTAATGGACGATCGAGGTGACAGTAGTTTCTAAAGTTTTGGTATATATAAAGCTTGACTTCAAACACTTTTTTATAAAATAATAAATTTCTCGAAAATCCAAACCATTCCCGAATACGCCCCTGTCGACCAAAGACTACTCTAACGCAGGTACGGAACAAAGACAAACGAATATTTGGCGACACGTTGTCTACCCTACCACGGTCGGTATTCCCCAAAATTCTCTGTTTTATTGCGTTGTGTACCAGGTGCTATTGATTGGACACCTGCAGGAGAACAATTGACTGCCGTTGCTAGGTTACCGATCATTGCATGCTAAATCTGAGGATTTGAAAATCTGCATGCGTCGCAAGAGTGGCTTTGAAGCTTTCTGTTAGGAGTTTAAGACCTTTTGTCGCATTATCAATCGGTGAAATTTCGTTTTCAAAGAAGACGATTATCCGGTTAAAGCACGAAATGACAAATATAATATGGAGAATGAGCATTAAGGAGAGGTTTGTTACAATGTGAATACTAGTTGCCTACTTGAGAGTTTGAAAGGATCAACGCTATGCGATTGAGAAGAGTAGTTTCACTACACCAAAAGGAACATGTTTGTCATTTCAAAACATATGAAGGACTATTATACTCAATACCTTCATTACAATTAGTAGGTATGTTGCACAAATGGGCGTCAGATGTAATTTTATGCCCGTAAGGGAGAAAGTGGTTGTTTTATGTCGGATGTTTGACTCATATTTCATGGAACGAAAAGTATTTTTCCCTTTCGCCACATAAGTGATTCAATTCCTATATAGAAGCGCAATTCGATTACCATGCTATCTTCATCAGTGAAATCTACTTACTGAACTCAGTTTTTCGAAAATGTTCTACTCGAAATTGCAGAGGTTTCTAATATAGCCTATGAAATTTTTAATCGACCCTGAATCAATTTCAAATTCTGTGGGCATATACACGAAAGGTTGCGTTTCACGAAAATTTATAGAAAATTATGAGAAAAAAATGTTGGCGAGAAATTACCCACTCTCAACTTCATATGAAACAAGAGAACCGTTAGAGATAGAGCAATTCTGCGGACGCCAATCAATTCAGAATTATGATATTAGTATAATCTGTGGATTTCAAGTCGATCGAAGGCAGAATACAATTACTCAAAAAAAGTCATAAAAACCATGGAAAATACGAAATCATCAGATTCACTCAAAATTCGCACTATATACGCAAAATTTCATACCGACTTCGAAAATATATGATTTGTTTATGCTCGAATACAACGTTTAGCATTAAAGAGAAATTAAATGTCAAAAATTCCTTTGTATGATCGAATTTTGGGAAATTTTCATCGTGAATTACAGAAGTTACGTAAAATGTCTACGGAATCTTTAATTTTCTCGGAATCGATTTCAAATTTGGTGAGCATATACCTACAAAAGAAGTTGCTTTTCACAAAAATGGATAGAAAATTATGGGAAAAAGTTGTTGGCGAGAAATTACCCACTCTCAACTTCCTATGAAATATTCAACAAGAGAACCGTTAGAGATAGAGCAATTCTGCGGAAGCCAATCGATTCAGAATTATGAAATTAGTATAATCTGTGGATTTCAAGTCGATAGAAGGCAGAATACAATTACTCAAAAAAAGTTCTAAGGGGTAGACCCCTAAAAACCATGGAAAATACGAAATCATCAGATTCACTCAAAATTGGCACTATATACGCAAAATTTCATACCGATTTTGAAAATATATGATTTGTTTATGCTCAAATACAACGTTTAGCATTAAAGAGAAATTAAATGTCAAAAATTCCTTTTTACGATCGAATTTTGGGAAATTTTCATCGCGAATTGCAGAAGTTACGTAAAATGTCTACGGAATCTTTAATTTTCCCGGAATCGATTTCAAATTTGGTGAGCATATACAAAAAAGGTTGCTTTTCACAAAAATGGATAGAAAATTATGGGAAAATATTGTTGGCGAGAAATTACCCACTCTCAACTTCATATGAAATATTCAACAAGAGAACCGTTAGAGATAGAGCAATTCTGCGGACGCCAATCGATTCAGAATTATGAAATTAGTATAATCTGTGGATTTCAAGTCGATCGAAGGCAGAATACAATTACTCAAAAAAATTCCTAAACCTCTAAAAACCATGGAAAATACGAAATCATCAGATTCACTAAAAATTCGCACTGTATACGCAAAATTTCATACCGATTTCGAAAATATATGATTTGTTTATGCTCGAATACAACGTTTAGCATTAAAGAGAAATTAAATGTCAAAAATTCCTTTGCACGATCGAATTTTGGGAAATTTTCATCGCGAATTGCAGAAGTTACGTAAAATGTCTACGGAATCTTTAATTTTCCCGGAATCGATTTCAAATTTGGTGAGCATATACAAAAAAGGTTGCTTTTCACAAAAATGGATAGAAAATTATGGGAAAAAATTGTTGGCGAGAAATTACCCACTCTCAACTTCATATGAAATATTCAACAAGAGAACCGTTAGAGATAGAGCAATTCTGCGGACGCCAATCGATTCAGAATTATGAAATTAGTATAATCTGTGGATTTCAAGTCGATCGAAGGCAGAATACAATTACTCAAAAAAATTCCTAAACCTCTAAAAACCATGGAAAATACGAAATCATCAGATTCACTAAAAATTCGCACTGTATACGCAAAATTTCATACCGATTTCGAAAATATATGATTTGTTTATGCTCGAATACAACGTTTAGCATTAAAGAGAAATTAAATGTCAAAAATTCCTTTGCACGATCGAATTTTGGGAAATTTTCATCGCGAATTGCAGAAGTTACGTAAAATGTCTACGGAATCTTTAATTTTCCCGGAATCGATTTCAAATTTGGTGAGCATATACAAAAAAGGTTGCTTTTCACAAAAATGGATAGAAAATTATGGGAAAAAATTGTTGGCGAGAAATTACCCACTCTCAACTTCATATGAAATATTCAACAAGAAAACCGTTAGAGATAGAGCAATTCTGCGGACGCCAATCGATTCAGAATTATGAAATTAGTATAATCTGTAGATTTCAAGTCGATCGAAGGCAGAATACAATAACTCAAAAAAAGTTCTAAGGGGTAGACCCCTAAAAACCATGGAAAATACGAAATCATCAGTTTCACTCAAAATTCGCACTATATACGCAAAATTTCATACCGATTTCGAAAATATATGATTTGTTTATGCTCGAATACATCGTTTAGCATTAAAGAGAAATTAAATGTCAAAAATTCCTTTGTACGATCGAATTTTGGGAAACTTTCATCGTGAATTGCAGAAGTTACGTACAATGTCTACGGAATCTTTAATTTTCCCGGAATCGATTTCAAATTTGGTGAGCATATACAAAAAAGGTTGCTTTTCACAAAAATGGATAGAAAATTATGGGAAAAAATTGTTGGCGAGAAATTACGCACTCTCAACTTCATATGAAATATTCAACAAGAGAACCGTTAGAGATAGAGCAATTCTACGGACGCCAATCGATTCAGAATTATGAAATTAGTATAATCTGTGGATTTCAAGTCGATCGAAGGCAGAATACAATTACTCAAAAAAAGTTCTAAGGGGTAGACCCCTAAAAACCATGGAAAATACGAATTCATCAGATTCACTCAAAATTCGCACTATATACGCAAAATTTCATACCGATTTCGAAAATATATGATTTGTTTATGCTCAAATACAACGTTTAGCATTAAAGAGAAATTAAATGTCAAAAATTCCTTTGTACGATCGAATTTTGGGAAATTTTCATCGCGAATTGCAGAAGTTACGTAAAATGTCTACGGAATCTTTAATTTTCCCGGAATCGATTTCAAATTTGGTGAGCATATACAAAAAAGGTTGCTTTTCACAAAAATGGATAGAAAATTATGGGAAAAAATTGTTGGCGAGAAATTACCCACTCTCAACTTCATATGAAATATTCAACAAGAGAACCGTTAGAGATAGAGCAATTCTGCGGACGCCAATCGATTCAGAATTATGAAATTAGTATAATCTGTGGATTTCAAGTCGATCGAAGGCAGAATACAATTACTCAAAAAAATTCCTAAGGGGTAGACCCCTAAAAACCATGGAAAATACGAAATCATCAGATTCACTCAAAATTCGCACTATATACCCAAAATTTCATACCGATTTCGAAAATATATGATTTGTTTATGCTCGAATACAACGTTTAGCATTAAAGAGAAATTAAATGTCAAAAATTCCTTTTTACGATCGAATTTTGGGAAATTTTCATCGTGAATTACAGAAGTTACGTAAAATGTCTACGGAATCTTTAATTTTCTCGGAATCGATTTCAAATTTGGTGAGCATATACAAAAGAAGTTGCTTTTCACAAAAATGGATAGAAAATTATGGGAAAAAATTGTTGGCGAGAAATTACCCACTCTCAACTTCATATGAAATATTCAACAAGAGAACCGTTAGAGATAGAGCAATTCTGCGGACGCCAATCGATTCAGAATTATGAAATTAGTATAATCTGTGGATTTCAAGTCGATCGAAGGCAGAATACAATTACTCAAAAAAAGTTCTAAGGGGTAGACCCCTATAAACCATGGAAAATACGAAATCATCAGATTCACTCAAAATTCGCACTATATACGCAAAATTTCATACCGATTTCGAAAATATATGATTTGTTTATGCTCGAATACAACGTTTAGCATTAAAGAGAAATTAAATGTCAAAAATTCCTTTGTACGATCGAATTTTGGGAAATTTTCATCGTGAATTACAGAAGTTACGTAAAATGTCTACGGAATCTTCAATTTTCTCGGAATCGATTTCAAATTTGGTGAGCATATACAAAAGAAGTTGCTTTTCACAAAAATGGATAGAAAATTATGGGAAAAAATTGTTGGTGAGAAATTACCCACTCTCAACTTCATATGAAATATTCAACAAGAGAACCGTTAGAGATAGAGCAATTCTGCGGACGCCAATCGATTCAGAATTATGAAATTAGTATAATCCGTGGATTTCAAGTCGATCGAAGGCAGAATACAATTACTCAAAAAAAGTCCTAAGGGGTAGACCCCTAAAAATCATGGAAAATACAAAATCATCAGATTCACTCAAATTTCGCACTATATATGCAAAATTTCAAACCGATTTCAAAAATATATGATTTGTTTATGCTCAAATACAACGTTTAGCATTAAAGAGTAATTAAATGTCAAGAAGACTAATATTATGTCCAGTCGAAATAAAAGTAAAGTACCGTAATACCAAGGAATTTCCGCGAATATTTCATCCCGTTGTAGGAAATTTTCTAAATTTCTCAGCTTTCTTTCTATACAAATTTGTCTCCTTATGGTAGGAAAAAGCGAAAAATGTAAAAGGTGCGCTAGGATCCGGCTTCCTAGCACATAAAACCGCCACAGAAAAATACTTGCGAGAGTTCTAGAATTTTTTTTTTAATTTTTACCGTATTCTTCGCCATCAAGTTGGTATGACACTAATTTTTCGAAGACATTTCTAAACGAAAATTTTTTTTCGTCCTCTCCATACCAAGACTAATATTATGTCCAGTCGAACTTCGACGACGTAAAAGTACCGTAATACTAAGGAATTTCCGCTTTCTTTCTATGTGAATATGTTATTTAAGGAATGTGTCTCCTTATGGTCGGAAAATGCGAAAAATGTAATAGGTGTGCTAGGATCCGGCATCCTAGCACGTACAACCGCCAAAGAAAAATACTTCCAAAAGTTCTAGAATTTTTTACTCTTTTTCCCGTTTTCTACGCCATCGAATTGGCATGAAAAAAGTCTTTCGAAGACATTTTGACACGAATTTATTTTCGTTACCACCAAGAAGACTAATATTATGTCCAGTCGAACTTTGACGACGTAAAAGTACTGTAATACCAAGGAATATCCGCGAATATTCCATCATCTTGTAGGAAATTTTCTCAGCTTTCTTTCTATATAAATATGTATTCAACGAAAGTGTCTCCTTCAAACGAAATTTTCAATTAGAGAACGGTTAGAGATAGAGCAATTCTGCGGGAGCCAATCGATTCAGCATTATGAAATTAGAATCGATTCAAAATTATTATGATATCAGTATAATCTGTAAATTTCAATTCGATCGAAAGCAGAAAACAATAACTTCAAAAAAGGCGATTGACAACTCAGCTATCTACCCTTCAGAATATGTAGTTGGGAAGAAACATTTTTTATATTTTCATAATGTCTCACTCACGCGCGTTTATAACATATTGTTTCCAATTGGATTCAATCTCACATCACTACCAAAACCGGTGATCATTTCAAAAACGTTATTTCTTATTCTCAATCAATTATAAGATTTGTTTGTGTTGAAGGCCTCGTTTCAAATGAATAAATAAATGTATAACCAGACCAGATCAGAAAACTCAGAATAACTTGTACACAGTTTGACTGACCAAATGGCAACACTTCCAAAAACCACACTCCCCATGTTGGACCTACGAAGTGATTGTAGGCAGTTACGATGGATACAAGGAAAGCACATCGTTAAAAAATGCAAGGATGTGGCAACTCTATACTGTGTAGTCAGTAAACCAAGTATATGCAATCGCTAATTCTGCGTTGTACCCCTAAACTAAACCAATGAACATCTTCGATACTCTTTTCTACAACTTTCTCGTTCTCTACAACTTTCTCGTTCTCTACACTTTCTCCGACAGTAAGAACTCTCTAACTGAGCTACAGCTGCGAATTGAGTATTATTCGCCGTCATGATAACTGTTTACATTTGTTCAAATATGCGTTCGATGGGGAACAAAGCACTATTACTGTATCTCCATTCATCCCTCATACAGAGTAATCACAATAATCAAATTAGCAAAATGAATATGAGCCACGCGCGCATTATTCTCGCCTCATTTACTTCCACGTCCCATTGGACAAAAAGCTGATGTTTCTTTCCATCTCATCCCACCCATTATCTGTCAACTTGCCAAAGCGTTTCGAAATATACACTGACATATGCATCACATCAGTGCCGAAGGACCGAAAGCGTGGCTCCGCTATTACCATTATGCAATGTTGCCATTGTCGATGCATTACCATCACAATGGGCATTATAGGGTAATTATGAAATCTTGTCCGTGCTAATATTAATATTTCACCCTCTCGTGAGGGTATATACACTCGTGGATTATTGCATTTTTATTATACGGTTTTTGTTGTACGAGCATTATGCTCTTGTAGAGATGGATTTGAATAGGTTAGTGGAGGTTTTGAATAAGTACGAGCTGTTTTATATCAGTTTTTGATTCATTGTCTGTGTGGTAAGGCTCTAAGGACTATTTGAATTATGCTGTAGAGGTGGTTGCGAGAAAAATGGATCGGCCACAGGGCTCGGTCTAACACTGTTAATAATTAGGGTATGATGATTTTTCCATTGGCACCATCGCCAACTCCAGCTGTTAAATTCAATTAAATGGGTAAATTCGGTTAAATGGGCAAACTAGTAGCATTTTTAATGGCCCTCTCGATGCCGAAAACAATAAAAAATTGACAGTCGCGTTTTCAGAATATTTCATAAAATGATATTTCTTTCAATGGAACACCCTATATTTTTTCATGCATTTCGATTCGTAATAACATTCTCAACAATAAAGATCTTATCACCTTTCTTCCTAAAGTGGAAAATGAGCGACTTTTGTGGAAATATTTATTTCTTTCACCAGTACAAAAAAATTCTTGGTTTTGACGAATAAAACCTCATGATTGTCCAAACACCCAATTTTGGTACTTATACGATTGACAATATTTTGTCACTAATTGCAAAATAAGACAGTAAAAAGAAAAAATTGCGCTGGGATGTGAACTCGTGAAACCCGTGATCATCATGTCGCACCACTCAATTGTCACACACCACTGAGCTATTTGGTATTAATGTTCAAAACGATAATTTCCATCTTAAAGCCATTCCGCAAGCCGCATTTATTTTGTGAATCAAAATATTTCTGCTGTAATGATAACTTTGAAGCCGTTTTTGTACAGAACAGAAAATACTGGAGGGTCATATGAATGCGGTTGGAAAAAATGTGTTTGATTCGAAAAAACATAATTATTATGAGCAATCAAGTTTCCTTGAAACTTCGTTAAAATACTATTTGTCAAATATTCTCAAGTATACCATGTCATAAATTATTGTAACTGTCAACTACTGTTCGAATATTTTTCGAAATGCCTTTTTCCCATCAAGAAAAATGTGATATGTTAGAATCCCACTTGGTTTGCCAGAAAAATAGCGTAAGAGCACTCGAACACTACAGCAATTCGTTCCCCGATCGTGAATTACCTAATCGGCGTTTTTTTGCTGTGCTTCATCGTCGATTCAGGAACAATGAAAAAGTTTTTGAGAATAGGAGAACGAAAACACGTTTCGTAATATTGAGGTATATATCCAAATAATTCCTTCAGAGATTTATCTAGAGAAATAGCTATTCCACTGTCTGGTATTCAACGAATTCTGAAGAAACATAAGATTCTCCTTATAAGACCAGTGCAAACACTAGAACCTGGTGATCCTGAGAGACGATTGGGGTTTTGTCGCTGGTTTATGAATAAATGCAGACAAGATCCAAACTTCTATAGATAATATTATATGGAGCGATGAGGCAAATTTTTCAGATCGTAGGATGTATAATAGAAAGAATTTTCATTATTGGAGTAGACATAATCCATTTCTAGTCCATCCCCACAATCCGAGGAGACGATTTAGTATTAATGTTTGGTGTGGTCTATTTAGAGGCAGAATTATAGGTCAATTTTTCTACCATGGTTCTTTGAACGGGCCCCGTTGCATTAATTCATTAACAATAGTGTTGGAAGAGTTTTTCGATGATCTTGATTTGGAGGCTCGTCAACAGGATGGAGCACCAGCAGAAAATGTCAGTGGCGTAAAAATAATGCTGCGATGCTGTTTTGGAAACAGATGGATTGTTACAAATGGTCCTGTTAAATGGCCCCCTCGTTCACCAGACATGACACCTCTGGACTTTTAATTTTGGGGATTTCTGAAAAATTAGGTGTACAAAATGAAACATAATAATATAGATGAACTGAAAAATTATATTGAAACTATAATTGATAGAATTGATGTCCGAACTGTGTTGAATGCCACACGTAGTGTCAATAGAAGGGCCCAAATATGTGTTCAACAAGAAGGCGTTGTTTTTGAACATTTACTCGATATTTTATAGCGCTTTATCAAATCCGTTTGTTATAAATGTTTCCTATTGATAAAACTGTCTTTTTTTCACCTTCACGAAAAAAAGTCAATGGATATTTGTTGAGAATGTTATTACGAATCGAAATGCGTGAGAAAATATAGGGTGTTCCATTGAAAGAAATATCATTTTATGAAATATTCTGAAAACGCGACTGTAATTTTGTTTTGTTTTCGGCGTCGAGAAGGCCATTAAAAATGCTACTAGTTTGCCCATTTAACCGAATTCGTAGCATCAATAATAACGGAGTTGGTGCCGACTTAATTTGGAACACACTGTATACAGTACCTCAAATAGGCATATTCCTCAGATCATAAGACTTTCCAAGTTTTCATTGTTCATGTATATTTTTATATAATCTCTTACTGATTATATTGAATGATCATTTGATATGATGTTATATCGTTCGAAACAGCAAATAATCCGCTTCTAAACAACAATACTCGACCAACTACATTATCATGCATTGAAGACATCCACAATCCCTCTTTCGACACAAGCTCCCATTGAAACTCGAGAAGAGAGCCTATTTCCTCCCGAATACTATTCTTATTAACAAAAAAAAACTCCTGTATATCCACACAATTCAGAAACACCTGTACAATGGAATAAGAGACAAAAAATCAACATAACAATAGGTGGGCGGAGTCCATTCTATTTTTCAAGCATAACGTGTAGAGATAAAGACCCGGGCGCCGCCCACCGCCCGGATTGGTCGCCGGCATCAGATGTTCACCGCGCACGCTCAATGCAGTCTTACCTTTACTAGCCTTACAGTCTGCAGCATAGAGTGCCGTGACTTGTAAAGAAATACACGTAGGTATTTACTGTAAGTGAATTGTAATCCAATAAAAGACAATTGTGCAAGTGATAGTGATTGTTTCGAGTGAGTTTGCCGAGAACCGTCTCAAAATTGATCTGGATCTTCAGAGGCAGGCCTCCAATGGCCATTTCATGAGGTAAGTGTGATGTTTGTATTGTAAACAAACCGTAAATCTTGGCATGGGACCTGTCAGTGACCATTATGGTAATTAGCATATTCCTAGTCGATGTTTATTGAGTCGGTGTGTCTCTTTCAGGCATGTTTATATGAGTTTTATTAATGATATTGTTCACACCTCTTCTTCGGAACATTCCTGGGAATCTTATGGAAATTTGTACCTACTATGGGGGGTCGATTACCTTGAAATTATAGAAACAAGTGCCGGGTTTTTCATTGAATACGTTCCTGCATGCAATGATGATATACCTATCTAATTGTACTTATTATTATATATAATAATATTAATTTCAACTACCAAAAGCTCTTCTTATTTGGTCAGAACAAAATGCTGCCCATTATTATAAACATTTGCCGTAATGCATTAAGGACTATTAAATCGTCAAACAAAAGATTCGTTTTTTCAACGATCTCTTTCTCTGTTCTTTGACAGACAAAATAACTACCTAGATATGTTGTTTTTGCCTTGAAACAGAATATTTTTTATATATATTTTGTTTTCGACCGACGGCAACCAGTATTTTACATACCTACCTATCATGATTAAATATCTGTCTTGCTTTGTATTTTGGCATATTATAGATAGGTAAATACTATGTTATTTTTCTTGATAACCACGCATCCAGTAGCACAAATTCTATATACAGGGTGTTTCACAACTTATTCGAATTTTTTCAACTACATTCCTACGCATACTGCTGAATAGTAAGTCGATTGCTGTAAAAAATGTAATGAAAGTACAACAAAAACCGACATAAAACATAAATAAGTTTGTTTCTTTGCGAACAACAGGAATGAGGAATAGAACTGGTGCAGCGAAATTGGATTAGAACGGACCCAAGCTTGCTTGAAAGATGATGAAGAAAATTTTGAACATCTTTTTTAGAGAGGTTTGTTAGAAACTTTTTCATCACGTTTTCTGTTGGACTTTTATTATTTTTTTTTCAATTATTCGACTTATTTTAGTTATTGTTTAGAAGTGTAAATACAGGTCCATAACTTTTTTCTATCCAAGCTAACGACTTGATTTTTTTTAAACGATACGTCCAACAGTGGAGCACATTCTAAAATAATTTTTTTTATTTATATAGGATGTCCCAAAATTAAATACATAGGTAACTGAGTTCTGTTTTTTTAAATTGCAACCATGTACTCGTTTTTGTTACTATTTTGGATTCGCCATCAGACCTATTCCCGAGGTTCGCAGAAATATATCAAGTGATTAATATCACGATATACAGTGCGTTTATAAAGTGTGAAAACACTCCATTATCTTACAAGTTGATAATTTTTGGAAGTAAATCTTGGACGATTTTGTAGATATTATAGTTTTTCACCTTTTTTCATAAAAAAAATATTGTTTTCCCCACCACCTTACAAGATATGACGTCATCAATATTTATTTTTTTTTCAGCTGGGGGGTATATTTTTATATCGAAAATTGAAAGCCTGTATTTTTCTGAGTTCAACCATACCACATACGTCATATCTAACACTTCAAGTTGCAGTATACTTAGTATGAAAGAAACCAGTATTCATATTCCTCATCATTCATTAATTCATTATTAATCTGCAATGGAAATGTCATAACAAATCTACGGCAAATGCTTGAACTGAGCTCCTTAGGTTAGTTGATAATTTCCAAGACGTGTGCATGATGAATTTTTGGGTAACGTTCCACAATATCTCTGGTGTAATTCGTTGAATTTCAGTTCGAATTCTCTCTTTAAACGGACTTTCAAATTGGTGAGTCGGTTTATATACGCTTCACTTTATAAGTTGATTTTATATGGATGTAATTTGGCTTTTCTTGACATTTTCTGCCACTCTTAGGCTTGTCCCTGACATTGTCAATCTCATTGAATTTACGTAATATTTTGCTTACCATCGATTTGTTTATTGGTTCTCGATCGGGATATTTTTCATTACAGATTTCGAATACTTTTGTGCCATACTTCTTGTACTATCTCCCTATAACCTAAGATCATCAGAACTTCTATACAGGGCAATTAAAATTCGACCCCCACCATTGGGATCTCCTAAACTACAGGAGATACGTCGAAGCTTAAACTGGGGCAAAGTTGCGTATTCTGGTGCTTAACAAAATACTGTTTTGAAACTGGGAAAATTCCAAGTATTTCCGGAAATATCGGGAAAAAACTGAAAATCGGAATTTTCGTTTTTATTTTTTTCTAACGTTATTTGACAACATAGCTCAAAACCAAAAGTACATTTTCATTGATACTTTTTTTCAGCTACACGTTTTTATGTTCAGATTTACTATCCGACGTTTCGTCTTCTGGCATTCATCATCAACTTTTTTTTCTGTTACGGGCGCCATATTGTTTTTTTATACAGAAAAATAGCGATTCTCATTCTGATTTCATTGATGTATAATTTGTTATGATTTGCACTTCTGAAACCACAGATATTAAAAAAACAACTTCATCTGAGATGGTCATGACTCCATCGAAAAATTTTGTTTAATAAACACTAGTTGTCAGAACTCATCAAACATCATAAGTTTGCACAAATACTTCAGTGGAAATGTCCTCATTCTCAAATGAATAAAAACGAGATATGTTGAAAGTGTATTATAAATTTGATAGGAATAGTACGAAAACAACACAAATTTATTTTGAATTATATCCGGAAAGACAACAGCCGGATAGAATATTATTCGGAATTTTGGGCAAACACTTGGCTGAGTACGGTACATTTCAAAAAACAAGAATGAAATCATGAGCTTGTAAAAAATGCACAAAAAGTATTACAACAAGTGTTCGAAATGATGGCCTTCCTCTTGAATACATAACCGAGCTCGTCGTCTCAAATTAAGAACAGCCCTAACAATATCCCTTCTTCTGATAGACCTGAATTGCGTGATGATATTGTCTCTAAGTTCATCTACTGTGTCATATTCTTGCTCTCCATATATTCTGTCCTTTAAAGTGCCCCACAAGAAAGTATCCAAAACTGTAAGGTCAGGTGACCTTGCCGGCCACCTCACTGGTCCAGAATTTCCTAACCACCTATTAGGATATCTTTGGTGTAAATATTCGCAAACTGCTCTTTTATTGTGTGGAGGAGCCCCGTCATGCTGAAACCAGCAGCTGTTATAATTAACAAGGGGAAACGTATCCATATATTCTTCGAATTCGTTTCTTAAGAACCGAAGATAGGTTTCTCCGTTCAAAGTATTAGAGAAGAAATGAGGAATGAACAATTATTTTACCTCGGCTAATAAGTTACGTCTAATATTTTGTTTCATTCTGATTCCATATTTCATTCTTGGTTTTTAAAACGCACCGTACTCAGCCAAGTGAGCCAAGTGTTTCTCCAAAATTACGAATAATGTTCTATCCGGCTGTTGTCTTTCCGGATATAATTCAAAATAAATTTGTGCTGTTTTCGTACTATTCCTTTCAAATTTATAATAAAGTTTCAACATATCTCATTTTTCTTCATTTGAGAATGAGGACATTTCGACTGAAGTATTTGTGCAAACTTATGATGTTCAATGAGTTCTGACAACTAGTGTTTATTAAACAAAATTTTTCGATGGAGTCATGACCATCTCAGATGAAGTTGTTTTTTTAATATCTGTGGTTTCAGAAGTGCAAATCATAACAAATTATACATCAATGAAATCAGAATGAGAATCACTATTTTTCTGTATAAGAAAACAATATGGCGCCCATAACAGAAAAAAAAGTTGATGATGATTGCCAGAAGACGAATCGTCGGATAGTAAATCTGAACATAAAAACGTGTAGCTGAAAAAAAGTATCAATGAAAATGTACTTTTAGTTTTGAGCTATGTTCTCAAATAACGATAGAAAAAAATAAAAACGAAAATTCCGATTATTTTCAGTTTTTTCCCGATATTTCCGGAAATACTCGGAATTTTCCAAGTTTCAAAACAGTATTTTGTTGAGCACCAGAATACGCAACTTTGCCCTAATTTGAGCTTCGACGAAATAGTAGAACCTCTAATTTATTAACTACAATTTTTGTAACTGGAATTCAATAGAAAAAATAGACATTGTAATACCTGTATAAAAAAGTTAAAAAAACAAAATGGGTAATATCAGATCTATATCCATTATCAGTTTTGATTGAAATTGTAGAAAAAGCAATAAAAAACAAATCGACATGTTATTTAAATATATTCAAAATTATATCGGACAAACAGTATAGATTCATAGAAGGTTTTTCAACGAATTATGCTATAAACCACCTTCTTGATGGTATGTATGAGTCATTTGATGATAGCAAACCTACCCTGTGTGTACCCTATTCCTAGACTTAGCCAAGGTCTTTGATACTGTTTGTTATGTACATCTATTAGAGGTCTTGGAAGAGGCTGAAATACGAGGAAGTCCTCTCTCCCTTCTTAAAGAATTTCTGAAAGATTGTCCTAATTAAGAGTGAGATATGGTGTCCTACAAGGTACAGTTCCGGGCCATTACTTCTCTTCCAGTACATAAAGAACTTACAACGCACAGTAACAATACATGAGGAGAACTTATTATCTGATTATCGTTTGAAAAAAATCGATTTGTAAAGTTCGAAATTTAATATATTGCCCTTACCATGCTGCTATATATATTCAAGTTAGAACACTCAAAATATTATATTACATAGAAACTTCACTATGCGACACTAGAAGTTATGCCTTGCATTTAAAACTATAGTTAAGAGACACCAAAAATCACCAAAATTTAATATAAAGTTCTCAAAAAAGGCTGAGCCAATAATAAAAATCAATAACAATACATGTGGATTCCGAAAAGTCTGGAACTGAACCTCGGGTATGATTTGAAATGGTCAAGTCGTAAAAATAAATCGGAAATCGTTATAAAATCGGCAAATAAATTATAAGTTTACAGCCCTAGATCAAAGAAATATGAAATAAATCACTACCGAAGTTTACAAGCTAACGGTACAGTCAACAGGTCAATCCGTCTAGGACCAATAAATCCCGGACCGAATGCGAAATCCTTTGACGATTTTTCGGATCCTCAGATGCCCTTTGGCCGCAGATCTCCGAAACAATCGTTGTCAGAGCCGACAGCGTGCGATGTCGAATATCCCGCTGGTCGGTTAGAGTCCTGTAGGGGTTGTTTCTCCCTTGTATAGCCGCTGAAGCATTTTCACTGACCCGAACGATTCGGGTTCTCCAAGGACCGCAAGATTATTCGAGAGTTAATTTGTCTTAATTTAGTGTCGACTTAGTATTACATCGTATCGTTGTTCGATTAGGGTTTCTTTTAATAATGGAAGGATGAATAGATGTTTCCACTTCAACTATAATTACCAGATTTTCAGTATCATACAAATGTTTACTGACCATCAGTGAGAGTCCTCCAATTTTTCGATTATTTTGGCAGTCTCACTGACATACAATTTCCTGACACTGATAGTCAATGACTATTAAGAAGTCCAACTTATTATTATTCATGGTGTTTAACTTCCGATATCCACACCCTTGTTCCTTCTTTATTTCCTAACATTTCCTGGCAATTCATAATTTCATTCGAATCAATAAACATGCAGATCAAACTAACATAAAAAGCATCTACGAAAGTTAAATTACTAATAATTTGAAAATAAATCGAAAACTAGTTGGGATATTTTAAATTATAAAACAAACAAAACTAAAGAATCTCCACTCACAAATAATATTATAGTAGACATTGATCATTTTGTCTCTATAGTGGTAACGGCCATAAAATCATTACCAAACTTGCAAAATCTAGATTTTATAAATTTTAACTATTTTCAAGCCCCCCGTAGCAAATTTTTTTAGCAATTGTGACAACTAATGTCGAACCAAATATCAGCATGAATATAATAAAAATAATCATGATGGTAATGAAATTGTACATCAAAATGGCTCCTACGACGGACTTTACTGATACAATGTAACTGTCTTGATCAATTCATGAATAGATTTATCGTCCTGTGTACTACTTACTGTTTGAATGGAATTCAATTCGATGAGACAATGAACAGCTATTACATTTTCAATGTATGACTTTCATTGATATAAATCATCTAGGTTGCTAATATAATGCAGTATGTCGACGAGGCAATGAACAGAGATTATATATCCAATGTAAGAGGTTTATTGATATTAACGATCCTGATGGTTGATATCATGAAGTAAGTTCATAAGGCAATCAATAGTAATTACATATTCAAAGTATGAAGTTTATGATGCATGACATCACACGTTGAAAGGTAAGGGCTACCTCTTCCCTAGCTCACACAAGACTTCTGAGGGTTGTGCTCGTAAGGGTGCAGCCGTTTGACGGAAATAACAACAATTACATTGTGTAGTGTCGTTAAAATAATATATTTACATATATTGATTTAATATATATAATAAAAAATGTACAAGTGAATTAATGAATATTCCATCAAAAATGAGCTATCAGTCGCAAAACAATGATTCATTGAATCACTAATATAATCTTCCAACTCTTGGGCAGAGCATTCTTTTGAACTAGCCTAGGTGTGAGCACAAAATAACCATACAAATTCCAAAGTATTGCAGCATCGCGACTATCTGTAAAGAAAAATTCAATCATTATACTTGTTCATTCTTTTCAAGCATGTTCGTAACATTCGAATTAACATAGGTATACAGTTCAAATATAAAGTGATTCATGAGTTGCAGAAAATATTCCTTTTGATAAGAATCGTTACAGACCCCAATTGTCAGTTTTTTTCAGATGATTTGTTTATTCTTTTCTGACTTCAATATTATATTCGCATTGTTATGTACTGTCGCTACTGGATGCTCTTCATCACTGAACTATTGATTTTTTTTATTTCTTTACCTAACAATTGACGTTGAAACGACTCTTTTTATCCAGTGATATACGATTTCCAAATAAATACTTTAACTGTATTTAATGATTTCTACTCACTTTCCTGGATATCTTCGGCTCCAAACTTCTAGGATGTAATTCTCACTTTTTTCTCCAACGGTAGAAACTTTCATATCTTTCGAAATAGAGTAAGTATACGATGTCCACAACCTATACTCATTTTCCAAAGACTAGGTATATTGAAATCTGGGAAATAAAGAAAACGTATAGCGAGTGAAAAATTATTCAACAAAAAATTTTGTACCAATCTGAATCCATAAGGCTGCTTATAAAATGGTCACTTCTTGAAAATGTTTGTATATTTCCTTGTGTTTTCAAATCTCTCAGTAAGTACTGATGCCGCGTTCTTCGCATTGTCAAATTGTTCAGCACTAATATTATTGAGTTTATCCCTTGTGCAAGTCTCTGCATCTATTTCTGTAACAGAAAGTTAATATTAGTACGTTAGTCAATATAATATCCAAATGATGAATACATTTGAAGTATACGTTACCAGATATATTTGAATTTAAAATTCATGTGAAGTTCGGGTTCATAACCAAATAGTCAACCGACAGAGGACCCTGCAACAAGAAAAAAGTTTAGATAAACATATATAATAAGTAGTATTTGCATCAGTCAAGATTTACTTATACGAAACGACACTATATGTAAAAGGTAATGAAGAGAGTATATTATCAAATAACATGATAATATATCCTCATAGGAAACTTACATATATATTTTGTTGTGTTTGGTCACAACAATGTTAAAGGCAATTTTCATGATTACTCTTTTGTTGTATAGCTTCCCCCTTGAATAGAATTCCCAGAAAGATGTGAAACTAATGAAATGAAGATGTAACTAAAGCTCAAGTTATCTCACGAATTTTTCATTTCGAATTTTTTTTCAAGATTTCTTTTTCTAAACGATAACGGTTCGTGAAGACATTTGAACAGATATCACTTCAAACATTTGGGCAATTGAATTATCTAATCACGGCCTCTGCTCCTTTGCGATTTTCACTCACTTCTTCCACTTGTTACACAAATTAGTTCTAATCACCTACTTCTGCACATGAAGATAAACACTGATCGACTGACCCTGTTTCATCCGCTACCTACCCTGTTTCTATGAAATACTTGCCGGACTTTTCGAAGAACTGGTACATTGCCTCGACGAATCGATCATCGAATCAACGGAAGAAAGTATGGGCATATGACGATATTATTGATACGATGACATTCTACATCATACCAACAAACTGAGTTTTTTTTTTCTAATTAATTGAAAGATGTTTTTAGTTATTGGCGTAATGTTATCGTTGATCAACAACTCTTCTATGATGTTGATGTTTCTTTGATGAACAGAATAACTTTTTTTATCAGTTACATGGACATTGTATAATGGATATTTTCATTGGGTGATGTATAATTGGTCATCGATTGTCAATGATCCTCGACACATTATATCAATGTACCCAATGATGAATCTGTCAAAAATTTGATATTTGTAAACATTGAAACAATGTAATATTCGTAGCATGAATGTAAACAGAGTTGATAAATGCTGTTTATTGATATTAGGAACAAGATTTTTTTGAGTGTAACAACACTGAAAAACTCTAATGCTGTTGACTGTTTTGACCTAAGTAGTCGTATAATAAATACATGAATCTCTTATATAATGGTGAAACCATTCACTGACTACTTTAATGAGCTTGATATTTTCTTCATATTTTGAACAGGCTTCTTTTCTGATGTATTCAATACTCCAGAGTGATCCACATTTTCAAAAAAGGTAAACCATCTAGCCTAGATAACTATCAACCAATTTCCAAACTTTATATTTTAGGCAAAATTATCGAAATAGATGTATGACTAAAACAAAAGGTTGACTAAATATTTTGAGGGCGCCGACAACACATGCTCTACAACATATCGTTGGGGGTATAATCGAGGGTCTGGAGAGGGGAAATATCACTCTTTCCTAGGCCTTCAATTGTGTCCCCCTTGAATTCCACCCAGAAAAATTCATATAACATCTTAGATGGAAAAGTCTGATACCATACTTCAAATGAGAGTGAAAGTGTGAAAAGTACCCATAGGTTAAGCAAGACATTTTTGCTGCAGTAGTTTTTCATAAATTCTATATGATCTTCCCATTGCAGATGATTGTCAAGAGTTACTCCCAAGAGATTTACTTCCTCACGAGTAATTTCTTTTTTGATAATTTTGAATAACACGGGTGGGTTTTGTTTGGAGCGTCCAAATAATACTGCGACTGTTTTGTTGTTATTCAGCAATGAATAGTTTTCTTCAGACCACTGAATAATATCTTCATGAAACCTTTCTGTTTTATCGAATAGCATGTCAATGTTTTTCTCAAATTTGGAAAATTATTATGGTCTGCGTAACCCATAACTTTTATACCTTGTGTTTTCCATAAGAGTGATAAGGTTCATTGACAAAAATATTAAATAGTGAAGGCCCTAATACAGAACCTTGAGGTACATCTTGATTTATTTTACGGTGACTACTAAGAGCATTTTTCAGTCGAACAACCTGGCTTTTGCCATTCAGATAGGATTTTGATAAATTCAGTGGCAACTGCTCAATTCCATACACTTCTAACTCTTCACATGAAATACTATGGTTAACTAAGTCGAAATTCCTTGGGAAATTGATGAAAGTTGATTATTGATGTCCCTTTTAATGAATTCGGAGAGACTTGGCAGTAAACTGATGGTCCTATAATTGGAAAGGTCATCAGAATCATCTTCTTCATATATTGGCTGAACCACAGTCAATTTCAAACATGTATGAGAAATTCAAACGATTTAATAAACCAACAGTCGATTTTTTTAATGAGCTATTCGATATTTCATATTGATATTTCACTTGAGTTGGAAGATTTTGAGTTACCAAACAAAATTTCCAAATCTGCAGGTGTAAAAGGCTAAGATATTTGTTTGACATTAGTATATTTTATTTTACGAACACCAAGTTCCACGCTTCTCACGATGTCCTCTGAATATTGAAGGGTTTTTCTTCTAGTGCATGGAAACAAGAAGATAAAAAAAAATACTTTTCATTTGTAAAAAAAATTTTGCTGGAAACTTTATAGTCTATACAACGACCATCATAGTATTTTCACATTGAACCCTACATATACTTACATTTTTCAGATTTCATCTGATGCAAGAGACCATTTCTCCAATTATGACTGGTTATGTAATGCACATCAGAAATCCGACAGCTATTAAAACGGCATTCGAATGCAAAACAATGCGTTCGCAGTTAATTTACCGTTTATAATTTTTGTTATTAAAACCACGGGCTTCGAATAATACATTCATTTGAAATGGTAATACAAAAAGTCGAGATAACTTTAATGTTGGCTCCAAACAGCTCCGTGTTCTTGCTTTTCATAGTTGGCTTTCCGTCTCATTTCATTACTCTCGAGTTATTCACGGCATAATGTAATTAAATTACTGCATTGTTTTTATTCATAAATAATAAGTCACGCTTTGTTTACGCCGCGCTGACAATTCTATTACTTAATTTAACCTAGTGTGGTTGTTCGAACTAAAATGAGGTGTCGTGTGAACGAGCGATTCTCACATAACTAATGAACTATTTAAAACATCGTGTGTGTTCTCTGTCCCACCTTATCCAGCATAAATTTTTTTGCCATTCTAATAATTATTGTCAAATGTTACATTATTGACACGTTTAAACATTTACAGAGAGAAATGAAATCTTAAATATCAAAAACGAGGAGTACCACAGGGATCTGTGGTGGAACCTTTGCTAGCTCATTTTATGTGCGAATGATTTTTCTATTTCTAACACCTATGAAAATTCACTGTTCCTCTCTAGTAATTACGTAGAGTTTTTGTTATAAACAAGAAACGAGATATACCTGATGTAATCAAACTAGTTTTTAATGAGCTTTATTAAAAATATCTCTCTCTGACTACAAATGAACGAACGAAATAGCACAACAACACTGACGGAGAAAAATCTGAAACATCAAAGCAACTGCTCAAAATTTGTGCTATCACATAGAACTGCTCGCCGTCCTAAGTTTTCTACAGCCCTTGCTGTTTCATCGAGACGATATATCTCGTCTCGAAGGCACTTTCTCGTCTCGTCTCGATTATCGAGACGAGAAAAAAACAAACTCTCGCCTCGATTTTTTTCTCGAAGACTATTTCTCGATCTCGATTCAAGACTCTCGAAATTTCGAGTCTCGAAAACAAAACTGAATGTTATTAAAAAATGCTATGTATAAGTTTTAACGTATAACACAAGGCCAAGGCTGCACCAAAATACAGGGTATTAAATTTTTTTTATAAAAAAAATTACGTTAAAATACAGAGGCTATATGCTACGAACTAAAAGCCACTAAAAGTCACGAATAACCAAAAAGCCGCCGAGTATCAGCACAAAAATAAACGATATAGTTCCAAAAAATCCTTGATGTTTTTATTTAATATTTCATACATACATTTAAAATTTACCTAGGTACAACAAAAGGTGAAAGTTTCAAATTGTTTTTTTCGTTCGTGAAGAGAAGAATAAGTCTGCCATAAGAATATCCTTAGAAGTAATATAGTAATAAGCTTGGACTAACAAATCTAAAGAATACAATAGAAATAAAGTTGAATTTATGACCCTTTCTCTTTATGGAATTACTTACCATGAAAGACCAGACTGACCGAATAGTGTCCTATCAATTAATTTTTTTAAGCAATAATAATTCTCTTCTAGTTTTTGTAATAAAGAAATATAATATAGCATTGTATAAGACTTTAAAATTAATGTTCAAATCTAACAAAAATATAATGACATATTGCAGCATATAAATTTTTCGAGATCGAGAAATATCGAAATAATTTCTCGATGTCGAAAAATCTCGAAGTGTTTTTCTCGATCTCGTTCTCGAAAAAACCCATTAGTCTCGTCTCGATCTCTTCTCGAAATCGAGTCGAGACGAGAAATCTCGAATTTCTCCTGAAAGACTGCTGTTCAATTATGCTTTTCCAGAGATCCTCAACATTATTGAATTATTGTTGGCCATAAACCCGGTTTTTCAATGTGCCCCAAAAAAGTGTCAGATCAGGCGATCTTACTGGTTATTTCACATGACCATTATTTCCAGTCCACCTATCTGGGAATCTTTTTTTAAGGTATATTCACATACTGCTCTGGTATTATGTGGAAGAGCACCGTCATGTTGAAACTAATATTGATTTGAATTTACAAGAGGTAAAATGTCTATTGAGTCTATTGAGTGTTCCATAAAAAATGAGGACCAAATTCCACCCATACGTTTAGACTGAACCGTAACTTTGGCCACAGTTACGAAGATGAAATTTTACAAATATGAAAAACAAAAAAATAATAAAAAAATTCTGGCAGGAAATAACAGCTCTCAACTTCGGATGATCTTTTCAAATCGAGAACGGTTTGAGATAGAGCAATTCTGCAAACGCCAATCGATTAAGAATGATGAAATTAGTGTAGTTTGTGAATTTAGAGTCGATCGGTTGCAAAAATATTATCACTCAAAAAAAGTCCCCTAAAAATCACGAAAAGTACAAAATCATCAGATTTACTTGAAATAAGCACTACATACACAAAATTTCATGCTGATTCCAAAAATATGTGATTTGGATATGCTCAGATACAAGGTGTACCATAAAAAGCGATAAAACGTCAACAAATCTCTCCCACCATAGAATTTTCGAATTTTTTTATTCTTGATTTTTTGGAAAATTTTATATTTTCTCCAAACATATCTCGATGAGCTGATTCCAAATCTTACCTCAAAAATTTAATTCGGCAAAGGATTGACAAAATAACGACAACTTTTGTGATTCCGGCGAAAAATTGAACCTCATTTTGTTAATCTTTTGTCGAATTAAATTTTTGAGATATTATTCGGAATCAGCTCGTCGAGATACGTTTGAGGAATATTTGCGATATTTCCAAACACGAAAAATAAAAATTTTCGTAAAAAGATTTGCAGATGTTCCGTAAAAAGTCTATCAAATCTCTTTTCTACTCGTAATCAACTCCAAATTTGGTGAGCATGTGGAAGAAAGGTTGAATTTTACGAAAAGGAAGAAAAAAAAAATTAAAAATTCTGTCGGGAAATAACAGCCCTTAACTTTAGATGAACTTTTCAAATCAAGAACGGTTTGAGATAGAGCCATTCTGCGAAAGCCAATCGATTCAGAATGGAAACTTTAGTATGTTCTGAGAATTCACAGTCGATGAGTGGGAAAAAAATCATCAATCAGTTACTGTTCTAAACTCTCTGGGATTGTTCTGACTCCAGATGTGCTCATCATTTCTATTGAACATACCACAATTTGTCAAAGTGCTCTCATCCATCCAAATGACCTTTGAGAGAAATTAGGGACAATCCTCTCTATCCATTAAATAATTCCAGTGAGCCAACATCCGTTCAGGATCACCTGGGTATAATTTTTGGCAAAAAGGAATTTGGTAGCATTTTAGATCATTTCTTCAGAGCTGCCTTCAAACACTTGTTTGAAGCAACTTCATGTGTTGAAACTCACGGATTCATATTTAACTAAAAAGCAGACAAGTTAAAAAAAATGTATTTTAATAAAAGGATAGAAGTTTATGACCGCATTTTTCATATTTCCATATTTATTCCACGGTTTTTTCAAACTACTTACTGTACTATTGAAAAACCATTTTTCGTTTCCTATTATCATTATGAAATTTTGATAGCAGACGTGACTACACGATAGATGAGAGCGTAACAACGAATCAACTCATTTGACAAGTGTTTTTGATGGAGTCAGAGCCTCTTGAAAATTCTAGTTTTTGTGAAATATAACAGGTTGTGACATATTAAAGTATCACATATTATATTCATCGTTGGAATCAGAATAAAAAAATCTATTTTATTAACAGTTTGATATACTTATAGGGAAATAGTAAATGAAGTTGTTGACAAAGTGATAACATATCATTATATGACACGGTGTTCCATTTGAAAAATAACAGTAGCCGCTAATTCAACGCCGCATCTTCTGAAACATTTAAGGCGTATAGATCATGTTAATTAATGCATACTGTCAAATTTTTAATGTACTTAGATCGCATTTGTACTCTTTGACTAGTGAAATAAATGCATTAATACTATTATTATTACAGGTCAGTTGGCCAGATGTGCGATGGCAGCTTCAGTGCCGGAGAGGGACTCTCGAGAATGGCCTCCATCGGGGGGGCCGCCTTGGGAGTCCCACAAGGCCTGCAAGGTGGGCCGGCAGTCAAGAAACAAGAAGACCACATCAAGAGACCGATGAACGCGTTCATGGTTTGGTCGCGATTGCAGAGGAGGAAAATCGCGCAGGAGAATCCGAAGATGCATAATTCGGAGATTTCGAAAAGACTGGGTAAGTTGAGTTATCGAATAAATCTAGAAAAAATATGATAACGTGAAATATAAAATCATTGGAATAAATCTATCAAATACTTGTGCAATGTTCCTTCTATCCTTTTTGAATGTTTGATTGAAAAATGTAGCTCTCTCATTTTGGAGGTGTTTTCTGTCAAGTCGTGTAACACTTCAATCCCATTAAGAGATCGTGATATTCAATTAAAAAACTTCGCCAGACGACATTATCATATATGACCCTTTTTCCCATTTTGGAAAGAGAATACACTGCATCCAGAAAACTGTGAGAGTATACCAGGAATAAAGTCAAATTATTTTGAAAAACAATATAAATCGTATTTCTTTTCTGATCTAATCCATCTGAAATCTGTTGGTGTTATTCTGAATAAGCTCATTTCTTCTAAATGTGTTCAAGTCGAAAAGCTTTCCCTAACACATTATAGTAATCCAGCAATGTGAAATTTCCATGAATCATCCATACCGTTATCAACTATCTCAATACAAACATAGAACCGATACAGATTCTAACAACCAACGGAAACATAAACACAGTCTCGCATATCAAATTTTTAGGCTTTGTAATAGATGATAAACTAGATTGGAAATCGCACATATCCTAGTAATTTTTTTTATTTTTTCTTTATTATTCCTTATCAATGTGTGATAAACTTTTTTTTCTCTACGGATATCTCAAATGTTCTTAGGAACTGACTTTGACTTGTAAATATGTATGTTTTTTCTGTCATTGTTGTGAGAAATAAATCTATTTCTCTATGAGCAACGAAATTGTGGAAATAATTATTTCAGAGTGTTTGTCTCAATATATCGAAAAGTTTAGTTTGTTACATAAAACCCAGCTCCAAATTGAAATTATACATACTGAAATAATATCAACAGACAATTTTCAATGTACTCTGTAAAACTGATTCCGTGACAAAAAATAATTTTGATATCGGATTAAGAATATTTTCAACTCGAAATTGCAGAGGATCCCTAAAATGGAGATATGGAAGTCTGCACCCTTGTTCCAGGGTCCTGTAGAATCAACTCTCACTTCAAACCAATGGTTCTCCTAATATGAGCAAAAATAAAAAAAAATTACAATATGGAAGATTTTGCTCATTTCTCTCTTCTCTATTTCTTTTAGTGCTTCCCAAGTTTTTCCAGTGAAAATGAGTGCAGTATCATCTGCAAAACTCACTACATCTCCACGAATTTCAATGTTGAATAGATCATTAATGTATATTATATGCAATATCAGCCCCAAGACTGTACCCTGCGGCACTTCACATTTGAGGGTTTCGCTTATTTCATTTATTCTAAGACACTGACTTTGATTTGTAAGATTCATAAGCTCATAAGGAATTCCTTTGAAACCAATGCTTTCTGGAATCCTCAATAACTGGTCATGGTCTACAGTATCAAATGCTTCCTGTATAGGTCAATAAATAGTTACAAGCTTGGCTCTCCGACATCTAGTGATTTATAAATTTCAATTGTTAGAAATACTAAATCATCTTGTGTGAAAATTAAATTGCTTCGGCGACAAAACATAATTTTACAGATTTTTTGAAAACTTGTTCTCTCGTGTCTATTGCCAAATGGCAACAAGTTTGAGAAAAAATCTGGATAATTATTTTCTACTTTATCGAACCCTCGTGTGGTATTCGATAGATTATTTTTTGATGCCCCAATCATAGACCTATTCTCTATACATTTTTATTTCATTAATTTACTTGAATCACTATAAACAGAATGAAGTTTGGAATTTGAAGTTCTCATCATGAGATATACAATTATTATGGATGTTTTGTCCTTGGCTGGAGGATTCCGTAACATTGTTTTGTTCTGTTGGATTGAAAGCTATTGATTTCTCTCTGTCCCTAGGTTATCAATTGAAACTGTTTCCAAATTGACACGTTACTTAAAATACTATTCTTACATGCATTTTCGTTGATTTTCTTAAAATTTCATCGACTGGTGATGTACTAAACCGTTTTCAAATCATTTTTCACTTTTCATGCAAACTGATGACAGACGTCAGATCAAAAGTATCAGTTGTCTCATAATAAAAACAAAATACCACAAAAAATTCCCGTGGTAATTTTCAAGGTAGAAAATTCGCACTATTATAATGCTGTGATTGACCTGAACGTACATGAATGCTTTGAATTGATGGTTTCGATTGGTTGCAAGAATTGTCAAAATATAATCATTAAAATAACTGACAATTCTTGTTTTTAATATTTTGTCCAAAACCTTGGCAATGTTGGTTATAGTTCATCATATCACTTTAACTTTTTTGTTTATGAATTGGAGTTATAACTGACAATTTTAATGCTGACGGTAAGACTCCTTTCCTGAATAATCAGGAATAAAAGGAACAGAAACATAGGAATCAATTTCTTTTAAAATTTCAAAATTTATTCCATCTTATCTAGGAGCTTTTTCATTCTTAAGTTCCTCAATCATTGTTTAATCTCTCTTTCATTAGTGGGTTCAAAAAATACTGAGTTCTGATTGTTTTTATTGTTGTTATATCTTGTGGGGTGGGGGATTATCCAGGTATAAATCTCTGCCGAAATAGGTTAGGATATTCGGAAAGCATTACCCATTTTTTTAAAAAGTCCCCGTTTGAAACATCACGAGTTAACTCTGAAAAAACGCGATGTGTGTGCGCCCAGCAAACATTTGTGAGAACTCGAATGTTATTTCAGAGTTTTCAGCCGTATAAAAAAGCTCTCGGTTGAATTTAAAAAATATACACGGTAGTGAGACGGGCGAGGTGCATATGAAAACACTCGAAAGTCCACATAGCCGTGAAACGGCAGCTGTAGACTGTCACTTGTCGATCAGAGCCGCCTAGATGATCTGAATATGATATGAATAATGCATGGACTCCCCACTTACACAAACAGAGTAACACAATGTGTTATGATATGCCTTTATATTGCCATTTAGGGTGGAAAACCCATTTAAAATTTGACGTTTACAGGATATATAATACGCATTCATATGCAAAGTTCGGTTTTTATACTTTCGAATCCTAGCAGCAAGTTCATATGAATGGTCTATTCATTTCGAGATTGGACGATCGCTTTTGTACGAATTCTACCTAACTAAATATTTGCCTTTGGACCATCCTTCTTTATTACCGATTCTTTTCAGCCCGGGACATTAATTTGAAGGGACAATGGCAGAAGCGATACTGTTCAAACAGAACTATTGTGGAATTTTGTTTTCGTCGACAATGTCTCTGTAGCCAATTAATAGGTGTGGGGAGTGTTAGGGTGGGGCATTGTTGAGTTTGGGAATATTCGACCGTTCGATATTGGAAATTTGTTGCAGCTGGTGTTGGCCGGATTGAAAAGATCGGTGTGAAAGGGGCAAAACTAGAAACGATTTCAAAAGCAGCAAAGAAGGCGGATTCTGATATACAGAACGAGGGTTGAGGGTAGGTTCCGTCAAAATATCTTGGTAAATATACCCCAACTGAGAATCCGACAAACATATTTAGGTTCCCGTTTGTTCCAGTTCGACAAACTAATCCGACAGAAGAACCAGTCATTCTAATGAATATTTAGTCGAATATAGAACCGTAGAAATAAAGAATTTTTCTCTAAATTATTTGCTATTACGTTTGCCTATCAATTTATTCTCATTTATAATCACATTCAATTATCAATTCATATTCTAGTTGATTGAGCTTCGCATCTGTTTGTATTTTTATGTAACTGCTCGTAGTTAGGCCTAAAGTAGATTTTCTACTAGACGTACAAAACAAAAACAAAACACAAACTCGAATAAAACAAAATTACAATTTTTCGCAAAATTTTTTAAGGCTGGCGTGTTTTGCGACAGGAGTTTTGTTTTTCGGATCGAACAAAATGTAGCTGGCTTGATAGAAACAAGAGTTTTGTGTTTGTTTCAGTTTTGTTTTTGGTTTTCAAGTTCTAGAAAACACATACCTATATATTCATAAACCCAACTTTCTGTTCGGTGGAAAACCGCTTTTAGATAGCAGATGGTTAAAATTTTTCAATATTCAAGTATAACTTTCTTTAAAAATTCATTTATGAGTCAGAATTGCTGTATCTTTAACCCTCCTCGAATTGAAAAATTTATCTGGGCTTGAGAAGGATCATTTTCCTCCAAGACACCTCATGAGTTTATAAAAAATAAAAAGTGTTCATGTTGTCAAATTCACAGAATATACTAACTTCATCATTTAAAATCGATTGGCGTTCACAGAATTGCTCTATCTTTAACCATTCTCGAGTTGATAAGTTCATCTGGAGTTGAGAGGTGTAATTTTCCTCCAATAATTTTCAAACACCATTTTTTCACTTATATTTGTGAAAATCAATCTTTTCTCAATAAGCACACCGAATTTGAGGTCGATTCCGAGTCAATCAGAGATTTCATAGTCTTTTTACGGAAGCTCTGCAATTTCGACTTGAACATTTTGAAAAATTCAATCGTTCCTGGGAACTTTTGACGTTTTATTCCTTTTTTATGCTAAACCTTCCGTTAGAGCAAATGCAAATTACATATTTTTGGAATCAGCTTGAAATTTTGCATATATAGTGCAAATTTCAAGTAAAACTGATGATTATGTATTTTTCATGATTTTTAGGGGTCTACCCCTTAGGACTTTTTTCACGTTATTAATTTCGTCTCGCCGATTGACGTGAAATCGTTCACAGAATTGCTCTATCTTCAATCGTTCTCCAGTTGATAAGTTCATCTGGAGTTGAGAGGGGCAATTTTTCTCCAAATATTTTCCACTTGTATTTGTGAAATGCAACCTTCTTTGAATTGGCACACCGAATTTGAAGTCGATTCTGAGTCAGCTGAATATTTCATAGACTTTTTACGGAACCTTTGCAATTTCTATAATTTTTTTTAATATTTCGATTTTATGAAAATTGAAAATATTTTTTTTTGAAAATTGAATTGCTTTATTTTTAATCGTTCTCAACCTGAAAAGTTCATCCGGAGTGGAGAAGGGTAATTTTTTTCGAATTATACTCATAGAATTCAATTTTTTCTGAATGTACACACTACAGTTGCATTCGATTCTGAGGCAAATGAACAAATCTTAATTTTTTTTAGAAAACCTCTGCAGTTTCGAGTTGAAAATTTTTATTATTTCTTTATTCCGACATCCAAAATAATTTTTGTAGTATGGTTTGAAATCAGTTCTCCGAGATACATTTGAGGGAACCCTGCGATTTTATGAAAAAGGGAAGAATAAAAAATTTAGATGATTGTGATTCATACATGTTTTTCTGTTGATATTTTCATTTCAAATTCAGAAATAGAGATTGACTTGAAATTCACAGAATATACTAATTTGATCATTTTGAATCGATTGGCGTTCGCAGAATTGCTCTATCTTGAAGTTGAAAATTTCATCTTGGATTGATATGAGTCATTTTAATTCAAACATTTTTTTGAATTTTCCATGTTTTTCTGTAAATTCTTCTTTTTCTGCCATAATTATTACATCATCTGCAAAAGCTCCTTCTGATATATCGACTCTTCTCAAATTCCAAAGTCCCACGTGTACTTTTTTAAGACTTTATTATAAGAATTGTAAATAATAATGGACTTAGTCCTCCTCCTTGCCTTATTCTAATTTGTGTTGAAAAAGCTTCAGATATTTTGTTTCTGTATATTACACAATTTATGGTGTTTTTGTAGATGTTTTTAATTATACCTATTATTTTGTCGTCTTCCCTCTCTTCTAGTGTTTTTCATAGCTATCCCGTCTTACTGTATCGTAAGCCCTTTCAAGGTCTATAAATCCCATATAAACTTGCTTGCTGTGAGAACTTTTCAATCATTTGTTTTACCGTAAATATGTAGGTATAGGATTCCTTATAATTTATGTTATTTCAACAGTATTTAATTCCACAGGCTATCGGTGATCGGTTTTTTGCTGTCAGGTTGGTAATGCATTTTGGTTTTTGATATTGGAAACACTGTATTTTGATACACTGACATGTGACATGTGTCAGCAATGACAAATGTCAGGTTATTATAACCAATCCCAGCCAATCCCTTGAATGTGACAGATGTCAATGTATCAAAATACAGTGTTTCAAATATTAAAAACCAAAATTCATTACCAACCTGACAGCAAAAAGCAAAAAACCGATCACCGATGACTTGTGGAATATTGTCAATTGAAACAAAGTTAAAATGTTCGTTTCTATTCTATGATTTTTTGGAAAGTGTAATCAGGAAGATTGCCTTAAAGTCGATTACTGTGCTTTCAAAACCCGTGTTGTGTGTAACAGTCGAAAGGAATTCTAATTTTCAGTAGAGATTGCGATCAAAACTCTCCTTCCTGCCGAAACCACAAATCAAATCGGCCGAGAGTCTCCATTTTCCACAGAATTTCTCCCGATCATGAATGATGAACTCAGCATACCGTGTCAGATCGACGGAAGATTAAAATCCCGGCATTATGTCCTTTATCGAGATGTAGTCCGGTCAATTTAGACATTCGAAGTTACCTAAATTTCCACCAAGCTGAAAATCGGTAAGATTGTTCAAAATATCATTAAAGACAAAATTTGAAAGTTCCCCATCTTTCCCCTGTAAGGAAAAAATTTTATTCAAGGTCAAAGGTAAAAAAAATTAGTTTTTCGCGATTTTCAGCAAAACGGTAAGTTTTATCATAAAAATATTTCAAACAAAAATTGTAGATCATAATATTATCTACAAAAAATTAATTCATACTTTTTTTTCTACGAGCCACCGTTTTTGAGATATAACGATTCAAAAAGTTGTAAAAGTTGTAATCGTCATAATATGCACACGTTTCCTCGCCACCTATGAGGTAGTGTACTTAGCGCGTTTTTTTTTGTGGTTTCCCCAGTAGGCCTATTCCAGGGGTCACTTTTGATCCTGTTTAATTTGAAACTATTGAAAAATAATGGATATTAGCAGAAATTGAAAAGATAAAAGCAATTTAAGTTAAAAAAAAGTAGTGAAATTTAGTCGTCCGAGTCGTAACTTTCAAAATCTTCTTCTTCTAGTTGATCTTCTTGTTCTTGTTCTTCATGTTCTTGTTCTTCTTCATCTTCATCCTGAGTGCATGTAAACTGCGTTAATAGCGATGTATCGCATGTTGCCTCGTTGGAATCAAACGGATCCTCTACTGTTGGTGATTCAATATTAGAGCACAACCGGCCTTGACAATGTGTACATGCCGGAGAACAGAACAGTCCGACTTTTTTGCAACCACATTTAGCACTGCATCCCTTTTTGCAGTTGCAAAAAATCGAGTTCAGCAGTTTTTCCGGCGCAGGTGGAAGTAAAGTGTGCACTGGTTCTAATAAATTGTTGACCAACTTCCAACCCCAGTCTGTAGGGTCTAGCTGATAACCAAGCCACACTTGAACTTGGTAATATACCCTAAAAAGATGTTGATGAGCAGCAATTGAGGTTGGAGGAAGACAAGCTAATTGTACTTGTTTTTTACTTTTGGTGTTTTCAACGAAACATGCATATCTATACTTATCTAAGCAGGTAGTTTTTTTAGGAGCTCCGTACATAGAAAGAAGAAAGCGAATGCCGTTAGTAATAATTTCTTGTCGAGTAGAACTACTATTTTTAAAAACTTCGGCACATTCAATTAAATTTTGTTTCTCAAATAGTTTGAAGACTGTTATTTTACCCCTCCTGTAAAATGCAGATGTCGTATCACAGCCAGTTATTGCGTGTAAAAATAGTACATGATTTTGACACTTTGCAAAAATAGATAAACTTTTTGATGAATACATTTCCGATTGATGTTGAGCTTTTCCTGGTTTTAAGAAGAAAATTGTTTTTTCAGTTGGTGTTGAGCAGTCAGTACGTGGCGTACTCATGCATATTATGACGATTACAACTTTTACAACTTTTTGAATCGTTATATCTCAAAAACGGTGGCTCGTAGAAAAAAAGTATTGGTTAATTTTTTGTAGATAATTTTATGATCTACAATTTTTGTTTGAAATATTTTTATGATAAAACTTAGCGTTTTGCTGAAAAGCGCGGAAAACTCATTTTTTTAACTTTGACCTTGAATAAAATTTTTTCCTTACAGGGGAAAGATGGGGAACTTTCAAATTTTGTTTTCAATGATATTTCAAACAATCTTACCGATTTTCAGCTTGGTGGGAATTTAGCTAACTTTACTCTTATTTTTTGGTATAATTTGACCGGACTATCAGATCGACGGAAGATTAAAATCCCGGCATTATGTCCTTTATCGAGATGTCCATCCGCACAACAGACATTGTGGCCCGCGCTAAGATAAAGCAATCAGAGACAATCTCTTAGAAATGATGTAACTTGAAGTATCTATTCTGCGAACAATATGCCCCAACAAAGCCAACTAAAGAGACATCGCCTGCGAGCTTTTGTCTCATTCAAACTGTTTGTTTCGCATAAAAGGACGGTTTGAACAGCAAATCTATAGGAAAATATAACTGCTTTCGATGTCATTTTCTATTGAAGCGTGTGCTGAGATTCGTCTTTTGTCGAGAAGAACAATGTCCATAGTGGACACAAACTTCTTTGGCGAAGGTGACAATGGAATTAGGATTGTACTTTTGTTGTCGATGGATGCAGAGGATGGTCAACCAGGTGTTTGCCTTATACTCTTATACTAGGCCGAAAACGTGCAAATCACTTTGCCATTAGAGTGCCGATTGAACATTTTCAATGAACAAGGATTGATTGATTGATTTGATTTTATTTCATATTTCGTACCTTCCTCGCTCTTCTTTTGAAATATACGCGGCTGTGAATGACATGTTTATGTTGAAATTATTTATTTGAGTTGAATGCACCCTCAATCAAAAAGTGGGTAACAAATCCACCAGCTACTTGGTTAAAGCTGTATACGAAACTTCTCATAAAACTGAAAAAGAAAGCATTGAACGATTATAAGCGCCTATAAGAACCGAAGAATATTTCAATGATTATTTTTTTTCGTATCATTTCCAACCAATCAGAATGTCCAATTTAGTTAAGTTACCTCGTATAATTTCGATAATACCTGATTATACATAGAGTAACTGCACCAATCGAGAATTTTAAAATAATTTCATTTTCATAGAAACCACATCGACATCAATATACAACAAACAGAACTGTCAAATTGTGACGTTTATCAAAAATTGTTCAAAAATTAGTCGATTCGGAGATTTATCATCAAATGCAATAGACGAAAGTATACAAAATACTGAGCCTCATAATACAGTGAAAACAAAAAAGTACGTATGGAAACAATTTCTTACGTTTTGCAGTGAAAGAAACTATGTGCTAAATGAATCAATTTCCACTGAAATGATAGCGTCCATTTTGAAAGATTGGGCTTTCAATATGCGAAAATGTACTGGAGAAAATTATACAGAAAATGTTGTTAAAACGATATGGAACATTAGGGCAAAACAAGTACAAGAAAAATGTATGAAGGAGTTTAATAGAGTAATTGATCCATTTTCTAGTCCCATATTTTTAGCCGCACGAAACGCAAGAAATTCAAAAAGAAGGGAACTTCAAATGTTACCGGACAAGAGAAAGGTTAGTGCTTCAGCATTTAAAGATAACGAGTACATAGCAATGATAGAAGCGTGGGATGAAAATACACCGGAAGGATTACAAATAAAAATTTTCTTAATGGCTTCTGTAGAACTTGCATGGAGAGGAAATGAAGGAGCGTCATGCTTGACTCATTATTTTCAAAAAGAAACTGGAAATGATGATACTCCAACTGATAGAATACAATATAATCCTATTTTTACCAAAACCACACAGGTAGGAGCAAAACCATGTGCTAATAATAAATGGCTTGTACCTAACCATAATGAAGTGAGTCGTTGTCCAGTGAGACTTCTAGATAAGCTAATGATGAAAAGAAGCGAAAACATCAATATTAAAACAGATAGGTTATTTCTGACAGTAAATCCCAACTGGAGAAAAGAAAAAACCCTTGGCTGGTACAAAAATATGCCAATTGGAGTGCATGAAATTAGTAAATGGACCAAAAAGTCTGCAGAATTGGCAAATTTGAATATGACAAACAAAAAATTTTCAAATCATTCTCACCGAGCCACTGCTGTTTCACAATTGGCAAAAGCAGGTGTATCGGAACAAGAACTTATTGAAATAACAGGACATGGTAATAGCAATTCTATCAAACCCTACCTACAGATAGATGAACAACATCACCAAAATATAATAAATACGATGAGATCCAATTTTAAAAACGCTGCAGGTTCAAGTAATAACACCTCCAGTATTTCCAGCACTTCAATGAGCAGTGGCCACGTTTCCTGCGCCGAAAATAACTCAGTTAAAAAAAACGTAGTATATAATAATTGTAACTTTCATTGCACCAATTTGTAATTAAATTAATAAATTGTTTATATACTTACTTAATTTACTCAAAAAATAATCGTATCAAATACAATACGTACTTCAAAATAAATACGGTTATACATCTCAAACTTCCTGCATAATTACAAATCGTGTCAGTTTGACAGAATAATCCTCCCGCTTCGCGGTCGGATTATTTAAACTGTCAAACTGACACTCTTTATAATTATGCAACAAGATATCGATGTATAACCTGATTATTTTGAAGTACTTATAGTATTACTACTGAATATAAAGAAATGAGAAGTTTCATACTATATTCAACGCGTGGATGCTGAGGAAAAAGCATTCTTACAAGTCCAATCCCAAGCCTTTTTTGGAAATATTTCAGTCTTCAAGTATTCCAAATCATTCCCCTGACCTGAAAACATTTGCAAACAACAACCTATTTTCATTGAACGAATACTTCTTGAATAGTGTCCCAGAATTACCTCTAGTAGACAAAAATGTATGATGGTTTACGTCCGTATTTGAATGAGCGAAAATTTTCTCTGAATACCGTCACAACTGAAGAAGTCGAGAAAGTTCTTAGGTAGATCAAAACCCAGGTTACAAGGCCCGATGATATCAATCTTAAAATGCTAACAATTATTTCTCCCTCTCTAACACTTGCTTTATAAACGGGTCTTGTCCAATGAGCATGGAAAGACGCCAATGTGATTCTTATCCCAAAGATAAACAATCCCACTGAAATGTCCCAACTTCGACCAATCAGTATATTGCCCTCAAAGTTATTGCAAGATTAGTGTGTGATCAACTGACACTCTTTCTTACGCACAATAAAATATTGCCAATAATGCAATAAGGGTAAAAAAGTCTTACTCAAAGTAACAGATGATCTCTCAAAGCATTTGATACCCTGGACCATGACATCCTACTGGGAAAATTGAAACATTTTAGATTGGATGATGCATCAATATGCTTTTTCAAAAACTATTTCGAAGAACGAAGGCTGAGAGTCGCTATAGTAATTAGTGTGTCTGACTTCGAAATGGTTTGTAGGGGTGTTCCACAGGGAAGCATTTTGGGCCCAGTATTATTTTCTGCCTATACCGCAGATTTGACTTCATTTTCGAATAACTGCCAATCTCATCAATAAACTAACGGTATTTGAAAGGCAAAATATTGATTATGGTTAATAATTGTAAATATCGAAAGGTAAACTGATTTTATCGGGAAGGGAATCTTCAATAAACGTTGCTCGGTTAATGTATCAATTTTTCCCTACTTTCACCCTCAAACGGTTAATATCCTAGTGTCCTGTAGGTTAAGGCTGAAGGGCACTAAGGCCAAGAAGATGAGGAAACCGCTAGGCACATATTGTGTCAGTGTGGACGTCTCACAAGGCCAAGGTTTTCAATTACAGGAGAGGAAAAACCACAACCCCGAATTAGAAGTTGATGCCGAGTCTATTTAACATTTCAAATGTTTTTTGGTTCCTCTGCAATTTCTAGCTGAAAATGTTAATTTTTTCCTTAATCCGACATCGAAATTATTTTTCTTTGTTATTTTTCGAAATCAGCTTGATGGATTCATTTGAGGAGAATTAGTAATTTTTTGAAAAATGAAAAAAATATAAATAAATGTGAAGGGATTTTAGTCGTTTGATTCCTTTTTATGCTGAACCTGGTATTCACAGAACATATATTTTCAGAATCAGCATGAAATTTTGCGTATATTGTGCAAATTTCAAGTGATTTTGACCTTTTTGTATGTTTCATGTTTTTTCGAGTTATTTTCATAATCCAATATACTAGAAGCTACACCAGCATTTATGGCACACTCCAAAAAAAACTATTACACAATTTTGTACACATTTATTACAAATTTGCGTCCCATCCAAAAAATATTTTACACTCCCCGTTTTCTGGGAAATGGGCGTGGGCTAACTTTAAACTAAAACTGCACCACGCACTTGGTATTTTTTTAAAATACGCAATTATTGTTGATCGAAAGGCTGCTGAAATTTCTTACACATTAATTACAAATAACTGATGTGTTGATAGTTCCAATATTCTGATCCCCAAAGGGTTAAATACACCTGAATTATAAATAAATCCCCTATAACTATGGACCCAACGTGGCCAGTGCCAGCATTTTTCACAAGATTGTTTAAAATTGTCCTGCAAATATCGAAGAGTTGAGAATTACAAAATGAAGGACCCCCAAGGTGTATACAGTGTGTCCATTCAAGTTGGCGACATACGGAAAACATTTTTATAATTCACTTTCGGAAAAAATTTAATTCCCTTCAAATGTTCTAAAAATTCTGGTACTTAATTTTGAATGATCAAATCGTCAAACTTGTCAGCTGTATACGAGTAGAGTCAAAAAAATTAATTCGGTAATAGAGTGAAATACTTTTATTTGTGGCAAGATCGAAGACTGCTTTGATGAAAAATTGTTAAGAATTGAACTCACGTTTGAATGTGCATTCATATCCATTCAAATTTCGACACACTGTATGGACACACTGTATACACCTTCGGGGTCCTTCATTTTGTAATTCTCAACTCTTCGATAGTTTACAGGACAATTTTAAACAATCTTGTGAAAAATGCTGGCACTGGCCACGTTGGGTCCATATTTATTTGGGGATCAAAATATTGGAACTTTCAACACGTCAATGATTTGTAATTAATGTGTAATAAATTTCAGCAGCCTTTCGATCAACAATAATTGCGTATTTTAAAAAATACTAAGTGCGTGGTTCAGTTTTAGTTTAAAGTTAGCCCACGCCCATTTCCCAGAAAACGGGGAGTGTAAATTTTTTTTTGGATGGGAAGCAAATTTGTAATTAATGCGTACAAAATTGTATAATAGTTTTTTTTGTAGTGTGCCATGAATGCTGGTGTAGCTTTTAGTATATCATAATCCACATATCGACTTGAAATTCACAGAATATACTAATTCCCTATTTCTGAATCGATTGGCATTCGCAGAATTGCTCTATCTTTAACCGTTCTCGAGCTGAAAACTTCATCTGGAGTTGAGAGCGGTCATTCTCCTAAGGGGTATTTTTCCTCCAAAAACTTTTCTAATTTTTCAATACTATTCATATTTGTGAAATTCAATGTTTTCTGAATATGGACACCAATTTTGAAATAAATTCCGACGCAATTAAAGATTTCATATAGGCATTTTACGGAACCTCTGCAATTTCAAGTTGAAAATTTTCACTATTTCGTTAATCAGATATTAAAGTTATTTTTTGTGTTATTTTACGAAATTAACTCGACAAGATTCATTTGAGGAAAATTTGCAATTTTTTTTATGAAATGTTTCAAAAAGTTTATTATGCGTGGGGATTTTTGATGTTTGACTCCTTTTTGATGCTGAACCCTGTATCTGAGCATATACAAAACATATATTTTTTTGGGAATCAGCATTAAATTTATTATTATGTATTTTTCATGTTTTTTAGGTTTTTTGTAGGGATTGACTTGAAATTTACAGAATATGCTCATTTTATCATTCTGAATCGATTGGCGTTCACAGAATTGCTCTATCTTCAACCGTTCTCGAGTTGAAAAGTCATTCTGAAGTTGAGAAGGATCAGTAAAAATATTTAAATTATTATTCTACTCATATTCATGAAATTAAGTCTTATGTGAACCTCCAATAACATTTCTTTTATTTTCTTCAATTTCGAGTTGGAAATTTCCATTATTTCGTGAATACGATAGCAAAATTAATTTTTGTGTTATTTTTCGAAGTCAGCTCGACGAGATTAATTAAAGTGAATACTCGATATTTATTTATTTTTTATTTTTCCATTAATATTGAATTTTACGGAAATTCAATATCTTCAAAGGAGGGTGTTATGAACGAAAACCCTGCATAAATAAGTCCACTCAAAGTGTGATAAATTAATTAGATATTTTGGGAAGTGTGGTGAACTTCATTCACAGATTTTTGTTTTAACACCTTCCATCTTTCGGAAAGAGTTGTAAATTTCGACGTGAGGTGAATTTGATTCAGTATTTATTATTTTCGGGTTAATTTTCGTAAAGTTGAAGTTCGAAAACCGAAAAAGCCGCATAAGGTCTAGACTATAGAGAATGCCAGATATTTTCATCGTTTGGAGGCTTTGAGATGAGACAACATAGCAGCCCGTTTTTTACATGGGAAAGGGTCATTTTCGGAAACCTTTTTCATAAAAAAACCTCATCAACACGGGCGTCATCTGAAATGCGCACGGGCCGTTGGCTGTTCTAGTTAATCTGAAATTAAGAAAAATAATTAAATGATGTTTTATGAAAATAATTCAAAAAATCATTACATCAGGTATCCCGAACTCAAAGAACTCGTATTGAGTTTTGCGTCCCATTTTCATCATCGAAATTATTGACTTGACTTTATGAACAAAGTTTCTCCATTCAATAATAGCCATCTTGATAGGAAAAAATGTTACGCACTGTGTATATCCCAGAATGTTTTATCACCCTACAAGATTGATTATCAAACTATAAAAACCGCTTACTGGATTATCACGTCTCTCACAGAGATACATACACATTAGGGTTGCACCTGCTGGCCCTTAAAAACTTGTGAAAGCAACGAAATGTCCTGAGACGCAGATAATGATGAAATTATCAATTCCTCACTAATTGGACTGAGCACCCTGTGTTTGGAAACGTGGGTTCCGAGCATATTTACCCTTCGAATAACCAGGCGCTGTCTAAAACGTTTGTTTGTCCATAGGCGCCACACATTTTGTTTGTTTCGGCACAGTTTTGAATAGTAACATGCGATCACTAACTGGCAAGGCGAAAGACTAGGTCACAGAGTTGTTTTGAATATATTACCATTTGTCTTGATTTTGTTAGTCGCTTGAAAAGCGAGGATTCAACACTAGCATTTGAAAAGTAGAGAAAGTGAAAGTGATGGAGCATCAAAATGACTAATAAAACACTTGGATCTCTTTAAACTGATCAACTGACTTCAACTAGTCAAATATTCCAAAAATAATCCTTCCTCCGAGTGAAATGTCTCGTCTTATAAACTCAGTTCGAGCAGAGTAGAATTTTCGGGATTTTTCCGTTCTCCAGAATGATCATCAGTACAGAAAAACATAAAAAAATGCTCAAAGAAAGAGGAATTGTTTACAGAGAAAGGTCGGTTTATTTGTTAAGAATTTTTTTCCGATCTCGTAACATTATCCCACTCTCAATTCTGATCGTCCTGATCAAACAATGTCTCGTTGTCTCCATTATAACGTTTTAAGTCTTTGTACATGAACGACCTTAATTTTCGCTCTTGGGCTGCGTTAGATCCTATCTAGTAATTCATTCTTTTTCACTCCTGTTACGGCACAAGAGGTCTTTGAGATAATATGTAGTTTAAAAAATACTAATTCAAGTGGTATTGACTGTATATCAACAAAAATTATTAAATGTATAGCTCAGCACATTGCACTGCCTTTGTCTGAATTAATAAATATCTCAATTGAAAGTGGTCAGTTCCCGGAAGAACTGAAAACTGGACTCGTTACTCCTATCTATAAAAACAATGATCCCTTGTGTATGGATAACTATAGACAGATAACTGTTTCAAATGTGATTAGTAAAGTTGTTGAAAAATCTGCTTATAATAGAATGATTAATTATTTGGATAATCACAGTATTGTAACAAAATGTCAAAACGGTTTCTACCCTGGGAGATCAACAGAAGGGGCTGTTTATGAATTTATTGAATTTATATATGAACAACTTGATAATAAGAAAACTGTCGGGGCACTATTCTTTGATCTAACTAAGGCGTTTGACAGCATAAACTTAGATTTTGTCCAAGAAAAACTATATGCTTTGGGATTTCGTGGAAACGTGTTGACTTGGCTGATGTCATACCTAAGATATAGGAGAATAACAGTCAAAATAAATCAAACTCAGTCAAATGAGGCAATTGTTAATCTGGGTGTCCCTCAGGGTTCTGTGCTGGGCCCACTTATATTCATAATGTTTATTAATGATCTACCAGAATTTATGAAAACGAAGTGTAAGGTCATATATGCAGATGATGTTTCGTTTGCAACCTGTGGCAACTCTCCCGAAGAACTGGCAGACAATTTAAATTTACTTTATAATAAATTTACTAAATGGTGTTTGAACAATCATTTAATTCTAAATCATGGGAAAACGGTTCTAATGAAATTTAATATAACAAATGATCCCAACACGTCTTTTGAAATACATACTGGAAATATTAACATTACTTCTTCTGAGACAACAAAATTCCTTGGAACTTTTCTCGACTCATCACTTTCTTTTCAGACATGTATTAATCATATTTCTAAGAAGATATGTAGCAGTTACTATGCAATCTTACAACTCAAAAATATATTCTCCCAACAACAACTAATGAATATCTACTATGCGATGACATACTCGCACTTATCTTATAATGTTATAATATGGGGAAACTCTAGATTCTCAACAAAATTGTTTATTTTACAAAAAAAAATAATACGTCTCATCTTTGGGATCCATAAACGAACTTCATGTAGAGACTACTTTCAAGAAAACAAAATTTTAACTCTTCCCTGTATTTATATTTATAAAAATATCCTATTCGTTAAAAATAATTTGAAGGACTTCATTAAAAGTGCTGACAAGCATAGCTATAAGACAAGGCATGGTAATCTTCTTCGAATACCTCCTCATCGGACAACTTTCTATGAAAAGAGTCCATCGTATACAGGTATACAGTTGTTCAATAAACTACCAATCGCTATAAGAGAAATCCAAAATCTGAATTTATTTAAAAAATCTCTCAAAGATCTCCTGTTGCAATACTCATTCTATAGTCTGAATGAATTTATGGAATTTAGCTTTTAATACCTTGTACCTATCTATTTATATGTTTACTTATGTATCAATTCATATTTTATGTATACTATTTTCCCCACTGACTTTTCCAATATCGTGTAAATGATCTCAATGGAATAAAAATATTATTATTATTATTATTATTATTATTATTATTATTATAGACCGCGTCATTTATTTTCTTCACTATCGTAGGGTCCTTCCCAAGATGGTGGTAATTTGGGAGAAACTCCTTTCTCACGACGAGGATTGTACAGCCACACTCAATATCCTCCTTCAAATCCACCAGTATTAGCTCTAAGATCGTATCGAACTTTCATCCTATTACTAGTTATCTTCCATCTTTTTCTTAAAAATTCATGGATCCCAGTCAAGCTATCTCGCAGTTCGTCTGCAGAATCTCCTCTGTTTCTTCAGCACTTGGTGACCCGAACACCAAGTCACACGGCAAACGAACTTCTCCCCCAAATATAATGCTGGCTGGGATGAGATTTGTGGAATCATGCACAGATGCCCTATTAGGCTATCGACAATACTGGAATATGTCGATCCCAGTTCTTAGTGCTCCTCTACTACTTTGGAAAGATTTTCTCCAATAGTCCTGTTGAACCTTTCAACCATGCCATCAGACTGTAGGTGGAGGGCAGTTATTCTGGTCTTGCTAATTCCCATAAATTTACAAACTTCCTTGAATAAGTTCTATTAAAAATTCCTTCCTTGATTGGAATGTAGCTCCATTGGCACTCCAAATATTGACAACATGTTATCCACCAGAGCTCTGGCAACTGTGGATGCTTCTTGATTAGGCAGGGCATAATCTTCAACCCATTTGCTGAAGTGATCCATGGCAACGAGGATGGAGATTCGTGCGCGAAGGGAGCACCTACATTGTATCGTTTCATCTCTTTTCTTGATCTAGTCCTGAGGCCTTTGCTCGCTTCACACTTCGGACATCATCGGTACCATCTACCATAATATATCCAAGATCTTATTCATCCGAAATGTCCACCCGATTAGCCGCCATTAATCTCGATCACTTATTCTCGACCTAGGCACAACCAATTGAAAAATCATTTTTCTGCCGTCGGCTGATTCCCAAGCTCACTTTAGACCATTATCAACAATCTGCGGAAATGCCTCTAAAGTTGGTGGTCGAACGGAGATTTTTTCCCAGGTGAGTCTTTTCGCTCCACTTTCCTTTCATCTTGAAAATTCTGCAACGCTTGGATTACTTTCTTGGTCTTGTCCCAATTTTGCTGTTGTCCAGTTGTCGTCAACCATTGATCTTACTTGGCTGATTCTTTCGCGACGTTCAATTCGCTCACAATGCTCACAACGTCTTCTGGACAAGGCATCTGCGGTGGTGTGCAATTCGGTTGTTTTTTAGCCTCTTAACAGGGATGATCCTGGGGTCTCTATCTGGCTAATTCTAGTTTTTCCTGCCGCCCATTTGAGGGTTCGCTGGAAGACTCTGTCCTCACCGGTGATTGCGATTGGGGTGGCATTTTTACCCTGCAGTCTTTATGAAAATGTCCAATTATGCACATTTATAGCATGTCCCAGACTTCTGGGTGCTTAATCCGCTTATCAAAGACTCAATCTTTTCCAGAACATTCTCGAATGAACTAGTAACTGTGCCAAATCGTTGTTCGGGTTTTCCCATTGATACCGCTCGTACTTTCGGCCTCGAGGTGTTGGAGGCCGCCTCCACTTCTAGGGAACGTACCAAGGCATCGCTACTCCTTTTGAAGTATGCTAGTCGCAGAGTCCTTTGGATTTAGGTGTCTCTCAGTCCATCTATGAATGGCTACACCACTAGCTGTTCCTTGAAATCTCCCGGTACTTCTTGGTAAACCAGCTAAATTAGGCGTCTCACATCTGCTTCAAATTTTGAGTGCGCATTTTCATTTGAGCCCGGTACAGCTATTCTTGATGTTGATCGCCATATCTTTGGATTTGAAAGCATTCAATTTGAGGTTGTGAGTTGAGGATATGTCAAATAGGCTCGTGAGGTCACTGTTGATTTTGTTGAGAGTCTTTAGCATTGATTCAGCTGAAAATGTATATACAACTGCGTGTCAACTGCATATTGGTGCATGGAGCAATTCTAAACGAAATCACCAAAATCAGAGAAGTAAACTTGGAAGAGAACTGGACCTAAAATGGATCCCTATGGTACTCCTGATATGTTATCAGAAGTATTTTTCTTGAGACATACATATTGCTTCCTGTTATGCAAATAATTTTGTACCAGCGAAACCGGTGGAATTGAACCAAAAAAATCCTCAATTTTAGACAAAGTATGTCAGGGTCCAGAGTGTCAAATGCTTTGCTGTAGTCAAGAAGCAGGAGACAACACGTATTTCTCGAGTCAGTGGCTAGCAGTATATCATCAGTAATATTGGCTAGGACCATTGCTGTTCTATGCCGTCCCCTGAATCTTGATTATGAGTGTAGAATGAATGATCTGGTGAGAATTCTCTGCTGATTCATGACTTTTGGAAGGTAAGGCAGTAACTGATGGGTCGAAGATCTGAAAAGCCTGAAACTTTGGCGACCTTTGCATGGTAATGGTAGAAACATGGCACATTTCCCGTTAGTAGGGAAGACGCCAGAGGAGAGAGCATAGTTAACGATAAATGTTATATGTTCAGTAAGATGAATACCCACTAACAACAATCATTATTCGGGTTATGCCATCAATTGAAGAATTTATATATTTCGAAATGTCATCAGAACTCACCTCGGTGAATTGAAAGCTATGTTTAAAAATTGTTATCCATTTGTTTCGGATTTTTGTCAATTTCCGGAATATTAATTGGACGTAGTTATGCAGAAACCTACCAACTCACAAAAGTCGTGAAAGATTCTTAATGCAAATATACATTTATTAAAACTCATTCTGTGATTTGCAGAAGCCTACCAACCCTTCAACACATCGAACGCACTTGAAAAATTTGGGAGCTATCCGTGATGATTGAACCAATTTTTTTGTACGTCAACCACAATCGATACGCTACTGCAGAAACGTCAGAAGATGTGGCAATGGTGCACGTATCTGTGACTTGGTTTAACGCATTCTATGGTATGGCATATATCCGCGAAAATCGTTTGTATCCATACCATTTCCGAATGTTATGGAGCACTTTGAGAAATTTTGTCTGAAATTCTGAGATCTTTATAATAGTTCCAATGAGTTGAGTTATTCCTTGTCGTCCAGGAAAACGGTTGCTTCTTCTTAGAGGCTACCCTATGCCGAACCTAGTAGAATTACTATGCTGTTGATTCAAAATATTTTTCCAACTTGATCCTTCGTTTTGGAGAGTCACGTAGTAAGAATTCGAGTCAACTGGCAGTACACCGGTGCAAAAAACAATACACTGTTGAAGTAGAGAGGATCCTCTATCGTAGGACACAGCATTAAATTATCTTTCGAGCGAAAATGAGAAAGCAGACAAAAGACCATCATGGCTGGTAATTAATTCTTATCTCGCTCCAGAAGACGCGCACAAAGGGCGCTATAGCAGCGCTTCACAAAGTTCCAGACACAAAGTGACAAAACACAGCACAAAAAGCACTGTAATGTAATACAGCGTCTCTATTGGACGGGACCAATCGGCCGCTGTATTGTTCTGCCAATGGCGAAACAGGTGCACGCCATCCGGAATAATGAAGGCATTCAAATGTTTCGTATTTATCGGAAATGAAGGAATTCGCGACGCTTTTCCAGATTCGTCGTTCGATTGTTTCGAAGGTAGGGGAATTTCGGAGTTTTGTTGATTATTTCGTTGGCTGACTTCTCAGGATTTGGTATAATGGAATTGAAATTCATAAAGGGTGATAACTGACAACTAATTATACACTCAAAAAGAGGTTTTTTCAAAACGTGTGTCGTATAATCCCGTCAGTTTTCGACTTTCTGCCATCCGCATTGACCAGAAATTTTGTTCAATGTGGCAACATAGCAATCAAATCAGTATTTACTCCATAAAAGACATTCAATGACTACATCGAAAGAAGTAATGGGTTTCTTCAGAAAAAGATGAGATATTTCATGAAAACAAATCTGATTGGACAATTTCAAAGAGGATAGGTTAGGTTAGGTTTTAAATGAGGCTCATACCAATTCATATTTAACCAAATAAATCAAACGACAGTGGCCTGTGAGTAGGACTGTTAGACATCGCAGGTCAACAGTGTTTTGATCAAATTCTTCCAGGAATGTATAAATACCTTGGAATGGGCCAATTCTGGTAAGTTTTGCCAGAAGTTTAATACTTTCCTTGCTGTCCAGGTGTTGAATTTTTATTTAGCAAAACTTGATACCAATAGCAGGTTCTGGTCCAATGCAATGCAATGCAAGAAGGTTTGCCGTTTCATTGACCTCCATGCCGGAGTAGCCAGGAATCCAGTCCAGAGACAAACTGTTGAGCCTTCTTGCTGAGAAGAGTCTTCTCTAGCAGTTTGACACCAGCTTAGACGTTTATCGATATGAGCCAAGTGCTTTCAAAGCCGCTTGACTGTCAGAGAAAATTTTGATTGATCTTTCAGGTTGGTTTTTTCCAGTCTCTTTATACATAGATCGATGGCGTGAATTTCTGCCTGGAACAGACATCTGTTCCTTCTGGCACCAACTGTCGCTCAACGTTCTTTGAAGGATATTAGAGACTACCCTGCCCGACATGATCCTTGCCAGAATGATAAGGTCGTCTGCATAAGTCTGAAGCTCCACCCCTCTCCTCTCGAGGACATCAAGCAGGTTGACCATCAGGAGTGACCATAAAAGGAGGAAAAGTACCCCACCTTGTGGGCATTCCCTGGAGACCCTGAACCTAATGACCTCATTTTGAAGAGATGTAGTGGCAGTGCGGTTCATAAGCATGGCTTAGATCCAGCTTGAAATGGTGGGTTGTATTCTTCTTCAAGTCAAAGCATGTTAAACTTGTTGTCAAACTTGATATTTCCGTCAACGAGCTGCACACCCTTAAGAGTACAACCCTCAAAAGTCTTCGAAAGACTTGTCCGAGCTAGGGAAGAAGCAGCCCTTACCTTTCAACGTGTGATGCCATGCACGAGACCGATGACCATGCTGGGAGACAAGCGCTCTACCATCATGACCATCACGGTGATCCAGTAGTGTGCGTTATCGAATGCTCCTTCAATATTGATAAATATGGCCACCGCAATGGCCTTTCCTTTTCATGGATGCTCCTCAGATATCCCAATTGGTATATCTTGTGTCCCTGCGAAGAAATCGTTGAAAAGTCCAGGATTAAATATAGTTTGGAATATGTCCTAGGAACATCCTCCGATTGTCTCGGATGGGGAATATTCTGACGCTATGGTTGCCCTTAATGTTTGTACATTGTAGGTTACCTTTGGTAGGTACATCACAAGGAATTCCCAAGCTGGGATTGCTGGAAAGTCCATGGGATGTCGTATATTGAATGTATTATGGAATGTTTCCTAGAGACATCCATCAAAGAATGTTGTATGTCCTGGTCCAAGACATTCAAGAACATGCCTCATAGAAGTTCATTGGGTCGTTATCGGTACATCTCATGGAGAAGTTTTGTTTGTGGCAACTTTCGATGACAAGACAGAAGAAACCTTAAAACCTCTCTTCCAGTTCAAGGGAGATTGTTCAAGGACCACATCATCATAGAACTTAAAAATGGGAATATGGAAAGTCCACTGAATATTCAACGGGTACGTCCTATTACCTTTGCTGATATAGCTCTTAAGACCCTGAGACATCTTCTGTGAGTATCCTCTCGTGGTGAGACTTTTGTTCTTGAATGTCCTATGTACGGCTACAGCACCAAAACGGAAGGGCCTGCGATTCTACCCAAATTATTGAAATGCCTTTCATTAAAAATATATACAGTTTGCGTTTATGTATATACAACACAATGATCTCAATTAATGACTTGAAATAAATCATGTCTTATCAAATCTCGTTCAACGAAAAATTTAATATTGAAAAAACGACCGAATCACAATTTTTCGAAATGAAATCATATAATATCGGAAACTATTCAGATTCTATAGAAAATCCAGAACTTTCTTTACCTAAAATGCCCCCCTTGCAAGTTATATCCAATTTTGAAAAATATTGAACAATTTAACTATTCAAAACAATGCAAACTCCAACAAAATGTAATACAATCATTACACGTCCTAATAAATATAATCGAATCATCTCAAGTGCTCAAAGATGCATCCAGTTTTTCCCAATAAGAGTTTCACCATACTACAATTTGTTCCTTTTGTTTTTTTTCATTTGGGCTACATACTATTGAACCCACCAATAACTACTATAAGTCTTCCTTGTCCGTGATTGAATCTGCCTAAAAGATGCCTTTGATTCGTCCCCAAATGAAAAAATCCAGTGGGGTCAGGTCTGGAGGGCAAAGTGGACATTTTTGTGATCAATGTAACAAAGCAACTTAGGTATATCCGCACATTAGGTAATTTTGTTCAAATTTAATGTTATGCAAATTTTGTGCAATACCAATTATGACATTATGCTTGCTCACCATTTTGTGGCGATTTTCAGGCCTCTAATGAAACCAGAACTGAATTTTGAGTGCGATCACCATTCAATTTAGGTTCTTTTTGTAGGGATATTCGTGTTACCATCTGTTATATATGTATACATCAACCTCTAATATTGTATATGGAGTATTTGTGTTCCGATATCGATAAAGATGAATTGAGTGAAAACATATTTAAGGTAATGAATGTGTCCGCTAGATGAATAAAATTATTTGAAGCTCGTCGGAAATTTCGAATTTAACTCAGAATGCACCTTGTATATTGAATGAATTTTTCTTGTGTCACCCTCATGACACCTTTTCCATAGAATTTTCAATCAAGGTTATCTCCACTCAGCAAAGCTCTTTTTCCCGTGTAATCAATAAATAATTCCCTCATTCACCGTCTTACTCATTTTCAGGAGCAGAATGGAAACTCCTGACAGAGGACGAGAAAAGGCCTTTCATCGATGAGGCTAAACGATTACGCGCCATGCATATGAAAGAACATCCAGATTACAAATACCGTCCGCGACGTAAGCCGAAAACCCTCAGGAAAGAGGGCTATCCCTATTCGATACCGTACCCGTCTGTACCCATGGAAGCTTTGCGAGCAGGTCAGTACAAATATATTCAATTTTCGGACGGATACAGTGTTAAATATTACTCCCGCAACATCGGGGTTCATCAGGGATCAGTGTTAGGGCCCTTGCAGTTAACTCTTTATTGTATGGATTTCTTATCATATTTCAAATGCTGATTCAAAATAATCTCGTTATAATGAATGCGTGAGCCGCATATTCTTCTCTGTCAATCTATACAGGGTGTCTCAACAAAAAGGCGAATTCGGAATATAAAAAGTCTCATCCGGTTTCAAGATGAACGCTAGGATATGACAGCTTTGTCTATAACAGGGGCACATTCGTGTGGTGTGAAATCAATGCAATTACTTCATTTTCATAAAAGTGGCTTAAAAATCATTATAAGGAACATGGGTCAAGTTATGCATCAGTGAAATAGTGATAAATTATCGAAAATGTCACTACAATGATTGTTTTAATTTTTCATACTTCAATTCATTAAATGTCTCAACTGAGTCCCTCCAATGAAAAACTCATCTTATTCAACAGTATAAGATCATTAACAAAAATGTTGGTAGGAAGATGGCCTGAAACAGAACCTTGCGGCACACCTTGCTCTACATTCATTTTTGCAGAGATAATGTTGTTCAGCCTTATTTGTTTTCCGCTTCGAGATTTGACTCGATGAAGTATAAATATGGGTCCAAGCCAATATTTTTTGGAGAAAATAAAATATATAAAAACTATTTTTGGCACTTACGCCTTACCAAAAACTTATATTATACTCCTCATATTGACTCACATTTGTTTTTTGGGATGTGAGGTCTTGAATTAAAGATAACTCCAATTATTTTGAGCCAACGTTTCGTCAAAGATTGACATCTTCAGGGCAAAAAAAAGGGTAACTATTTCTAATATGCTCTCCCAAAATGTATGGAGTTAAATCCATTGAAATTGTGGCTTGTAATTTTCTCACACCAAAATAATTTCTACCTTCCCTGCCAAGCATATATTCCAATATTTATTAATAATGAGCTAGCTGTCTTCTCAATAAACTAGAAACGTATTTCTACCCCTGAAAACAGAGACTATTGTGATACAATAACATTTTGATTTGGATATTGTCAGGCCTTCAATCCGTTTTGATGTTTCAAAAACAAATTTCAGGTTGATTTATACGGTAAACAACTGGCACACGTTCAATAATGTACTCCCAACTGATATATCACAGATAAAGCTTTTATCTTTATGAAATAACATGTTTTCATTATACGTCAAAAAAGTTCAGATATGTAAAATCCGGTTGAAAAACATCCATATATTCAAATTGTTTCCATTGATACGAGATTCATACAAAAATATTCGCATCGATGGAATATGTGAAAATTTCATAAATGCCAAATTTTAAATTTAACTTTTCTCGTTTGGCAACAAAGGGGTTACACACATGTTCCGATATTTCATGTTACATTTTTAATAGGTGAATTCAATGTAAAAATCGTTTTTCGATTACCGTTTGTTTAATTGAATTATTGAATTCGTTATTTTTTCAACGTACGACAAAGCTTTAGACCTTTGTCTTTGGAAGATCATACTCAATCGCGAATTATTTCATGAAATGAATATATAGCAGTCTCAACCCGACAGATCAGCTTTCGCTATTTTCTGATAGATGGCATCACAATACACCGATCACTTGTCGATTTGATACTATTATTTCGTCATATTTATACGATAATATGACACATGTGTTGAAAATTCCATCAGCCAGAATTGCATTGTCACTTTGGTAACAAAAAAAGTTCACTCAAACCTTCAAATCGGCAATATTCTCTGTCTTCCATCCGACAACTGAACTTGCGCCATCTGTCCGTCGATCTCTAAACTATCAACATATTGTAAAATACCAGCACAACGAACAAGACTGTTTTTAAATACCACAGGGCAATGATATGACGCAGCTGGTCCGTTGAAGAAAACACATATTCTCTATTTTCAATGAAAAAAACAATGACTACATGTGCTGAGTTAACGTCACTAATTACTACCCACTGGATTCGTGATTAATCGAAGTTGGCAAGTAGGACTTGATCATTTCAACAATATTAATGGTCACAATTAATTATAAAAGATACTCCTAATGACAGAATGCATCAAAGAAGGTGTTTGTTTCATTGAAATACCGGCATACTGAACAGGAAACAACGACTTATTTTCGAATGGAAAGAAGAAGCATGACTGAGCACATTAGAGCAAGAATTACAACAAAAATATGTTTTACAGAGCCTCGTTTATAACAACAGGGATATATTGTGATAATTACAAATTCAGATGTATCTTGATTCTGATAAATTCTGCACAGCAAACCTGCACCTCAAGAAAATTCATTACTAGGAATAGTCTGATTTCTATATTATATTACACAGGATGTTTCATGATTGAGTGCTGAGGGCGATTATCCTATGAGGATTCCAAGAAAAATTCTGTATATGAACTCAAGTCCGCTACTGTCCCATTTCTAAGATACAGGAATTTGAAGTATTATTTAATCAAGATAATGATACGCCACTGTTTTTTTTATTTGAATATTATTTTTATAATGTTTCCTTTTTTTCCTATCAACATGGTCTCGACTATCTTTCGTCTGAAGGACGATTATTTATTAAAAAAACTAAAATGCAGGGACTGGGAGAAAAAGTCGCATGGGGAAGTATTTTATTTTTTAAATCGAAAACTGTTCTCTGTACGAAAAAAACTCCAGACACTATTTATATGAGAAGGGAGAGAACAATTATGAAAATGATACTCGTTTGAAAAAGAACAGTAGCGTACCATTTTTTCGTTAAAAATATTGTAAGGCAGAGTAACAGGGACGCCACTGGTGGAAATTAAAATAACCTTCATGCTGGAAAAAATGTATTTTTATTTTTTTCATAGATTGGTATACTTATACATCCTTCGAACTGCTTATTCCTAATTAATTTAAGTAATCTTGAAATAAAAGTTGTCAAAACAAAATTTGATTATAAAAATAATCCAGCCTTTCGCTAATTTTCCTATACAATAACAACCACCAACTGGCAATCGAAAACATGTGACATCTGCAGACCGGTTTCGCGATTCAACTCGCTCATCAGTACAGACTCGGCCACAATATGTAATTGATTTCCAATCGGTTTTGTTATCAGGCACTACGATATCTCCGGCACCCACTAAGAAAGTGAGCAGCAGAGCCATCTGTAGAAACCACAGAAAGATTCCGACCAGTACCACGACTTTGTTTGAGTCGAATATCTAAATTTTCATCATGAAAAATATTTTAATATTTCTCATGTGGAACTAAGAGTACTTGACGAAAGGCAATAAATTTCAAAACAAAATTTGATTATAAATAGATTATAGATATCGTAGTGCCTGTTAACAATTCTGATTGGAAATCAATTACATATTGTGGCCGAGTCTGTACTGATGAGCGAGTTGAATCGCGAAACCGGTCCGCAGATGTCACATGTTTTCGATTGCCAGTTGGTGGTTGTTACAGGAAGATTGCAAAGTATATCCTTGTAGGAAAACTTTGCCAGGCGTTGAATAAACGTGATTCGGCGGTCGTATGGGGCTTTTGAATTATTTCTGTTCGACGTTTGCCGACAATCCTATTGTATAGGAAAATTAGCGAAAGGTTGGATTATTTTTATAATCAAATTTTGTTTTGAAATTTATTGCCTTTCGTCAAGTACATGAGAAATATTAAAATATTTTTCATGATGAAAATTTAAATAAAAGTTGTGATCACAATATCAAATCTTGATAACACAAGTCTATCCTAACTGAAAAGAACACAAAAATTATCAAAATAAAGTCGCATAACAAAAAAAATAAATGGATTACGAGCGCGATAATAAAATCAATTAATAAGCGTAATGAAATTTATAGAGACTGGGCAAAAGAAAAAACAACAGCGATAAACTAAGAGAATTCAAGAACTATAGAAACAAACTGAACTCCTTAATAAAAAAAAGCGAAAACCGATTACTTTAGAGGAAAAATAAATTCAAATGAAGGTAATAATAAAAAAATCTGGGAGACTATGAAAGAAGCGTGTACAATCAAGAACAAAAATAACGAAATAACTGAAATAAAATCAGATGGTATTATATTGACAAATCCCCAACAAATTACAAATGCATTTGTTAAACATTTCACAGGAGTAGGAAAAAAGCTTGCACAAAATATCAAAACAGCTGAATTCAAACACAAAAGAGAATAACCAATTCAATGTTTCTAGAAGAAACTACAGAATCCGAAATAAAAAGTCACATCATGAATATGAAAAATGATAAGGCTCCGGGACTTGACAATATAAGCGCCAAAGCACTGAAATGCATAATTAATGTCATTCTCAAACCTCTTACTCACCTTTTTAATCTTATTCTGAAAAAAGGACATTGGCCTTCTCAACTCAAAATTTCAGTCATCAAGCCAGTATTTAAGGGAGGTGACAAACTCGACTGCAGTAACTATATAGGCCCATATTAATCTCCAATATTGCAAAAATATTGGAATTAATCATCAAAACTCGAATATCCGCTTTTCTTGACAAATTCGAAATATTGTCACCCAGTCAATATGGCTTTCGGCAGGCTAGGTCTACAGATGATGCAGTTGAAGCTTTAACAACGAAAATATATCGCTCTCTAGAGGAAAGTAAACCATCATTATGTATATTTGTCGACCTAGCCAAAGCCTTCGATACTGTGAATCATTCCATGCTACCAGAAACAATAGAAAGAATGGGAATAAGAGGAAATATCTTAAAACTGATAAATAGTTACATAGGAATGAGAAAACAATGTGTTAAGATCGATGGACATTTGAGCAATTTTGAAATCATCGAATTCGGAGTCCCTCAAGATACAGTTCTAGGTCCCATACTATTCAACATGTACCTCAACGACCTCTATGAAGTAAAAACAGAAGGACATATCATCAGTTTTGCAGATGATACCGCGATCTTCTATTCTGATGAAAACTGGCAACTACTTGATGAAAAGGTACAGAAAGATTTCCATAATATCAAAAAATGGTTTGACTCCAGGCTCCTCACTATAAACTTTGGAAAAACAAAATTCATACCGTTCGCGATCAACAGAGGCAAAATACCGGATATAGAAAACTTAAAATTTACTGAAAACAATTCTACCCTTACAATACCGGACACAAACAGCATCAAATATCTTGGAGTGTACATAGACTCAAGTATGAAATGGAGCACACACATCAATAAATTTGCCCAGAAAATGAGATGCCTGATTGCAAGGTTTAAATATGTCAAAAAATTTCTTGAAATAAGACATTTGAAAATTTTATACTTTGCTCTAGTGGAATCTCAGTTGAGGTATGGCATTATTGCTTGGGGTGGGGCTTACAACAGTAATTTGAATAGCCTTAATATACTACAGAAATGGATTCTGAGAATTATATATTCAAAGGACCGGCTATACCCAAGTGATGCCATATTTCGACTGGCACACGTCCTGGATGTTCGACAGCTGTTTGTGAACATTCTAATCATCAAACAAAAGAATTCAAACTTAAAATCCTATACACACCACGTTTATGGAACAAGACAACGAAATGTCCTCCTTGTAATTCCATTTGTTACGAAAGCAATCTTACAACGATCGTCATATTTCCTCAAGCCCAAAGTTTTCAATGCAGTACCACTTGATATCAAAAAAATAAACTCACAAGGTTTATTTAAGAAAAAAATTAAAAACTGGATCTTGAGCAAACCAAGAACCTTCATACTTCATACTGATCGACTCAAAATATTGAAATGTAAAATATGTGTATACCCTAAATTTTATATCACCAAACACGGTTTATATTGAAATTGCTTCCAATGTTTCTTTATTTCTTTCTTCTTCTTTTTCTTTCGTCTTCTTCTTCCTTTCACGACAAGCATAAGCTTCTGTGTACGACCCCTTTATTCATCATCAATAATATCAGTATACCGAATGTAAAAATATGTATATATTAATAAATTATTATTATTATTATTATTATTATCCAGAGGTATGCATGAACATCTAGAACATCCATTGGATGTCTGGCAATGTCCATCAGCTGTCTGATGGATATCCAATGAATGTACGTAGGCCACAAGTTTGGACACATTATGGACATCCATTGGAAGGTTTAGGTAGTTATCGATTATTCAGTCATTCTCTCAATGGGATGTTCGATTTCTGTCTATGACATCCGGATCTTTTTGGACAATGGGTGTAAAGTGTCTGTCAATGAAGTCAGGACTATAAAAAAAGAAAAAATGGCCATTCAGCGCCTTCGTAGAGTTTTACAGTGCATCCTCATTTTCCAGAAATCGAAGGTCCGATTTATTTCTGCAAACGCGAATTCCTGCTAATTGTACTGAATGTATTCGCACACACCATACCTACTGCGACTTCACCGATAAGTCAGAGAAGTTTATTAAATAATCCGAGTTTATGCTTCCCATAAACCCTGGGCACTGTATACACTGTCAAAGCAAAATTTAATTCGGCAAGAAACGAGTTAGTGATGGCCTGGCCCCCCCACCAAGTGTCAGAGTGCCGAGAAACCGAATTCCTAACACCTTTCGTGCTGTGAGGAGATCGTGTTTCTGTAAAGCGGCACATCAATAACGCTTCGAGATGGTTTTGAACAAGATACCGGGTCAACCACCGAACGGCTGTTTAGATTAGAATGAAAAATTAGGTTTATTTGGTGTTAGATATCTTCAACTGGAGAAAATATTTGAGGCATCCAACAACTAGCTCCGAAAGAATAATATTATTATTGATGATGATAAATTACGAAAGCGTCTAGAGGTCATACGACAAAAACAAATATTTCTCTGAAATAAATCCAATTTATTGGATTTCATACTAATATATTAGATTTATTTACAATATATAAGATTTTGGGAATACTCGGGTTATTTCAACGATGCCAGGGGAAGAAAGAAATACAACTTGAATTTTTTGATAAAAATAAAGATAATTATATTATTATTAATAATATTAATTTGTCATTCAAATTTTTGCCAAGTTTTTGTGAACCTCGTTAGTATTTTTAATAGTTTTTGAAAGAGTTTAGTAGTAAGCAGTTGAAGTTTCAACACATGTAGACGGAAAGAGACAGAGAGAGATACTTATTTTTCAAATTTAAGACTCCATTTCAAATGTTGAGAAATTATCCAAATCAAAAGTCCATATAGACCAGAATCAAACCGAATTCATGAAAAATTCTTTGCAGTATCTCGGTAGTCGGGAAGATTAGGGTAAATTAATAAATGTATTGAGAAAAATCAAGTTCCGGAATGGCGCTAAATATACGTTTTGGGGGTTGAATAGTTATTTTTTACGATTTGTGACCGAAATATGCAACCTATCGATAAAAGTTTCATACAAAAGTGACGAATAATTGAAATAGCTAACACTTTTGTCAGTCATTTATCAACAATACCTCGTAATTAGCGAAAAAACGCTATAAACCATTTTTTCGTTTTGCTATTATTTTTCATCTCCCGCAACTTTCTTAATTTTTTTATGAAACTTATTGAAAATGTTCTTTTTTGTGATTTGAATAGGCTGTAATTTTTTCGAGGCAAAATATGTCTTTTTCTATTTTATACGAATTTAAATAAAAAAAAGCCTAATTTTCAATCGAAAAAGTTATTTAACAATTTTTATTTTTTTCTTGGACTTCCAGAACTCATTTTCTTCGACTTCATGATGGTGTAAAAAAATACATTGCTCGTATATCGTTGAAAATGCAAAAAAAATACTTTTTCATTATTATTGAGAGTTTCCCATTTTTTATTGCAATAAGCGTTGAAGTCGATGAGAAAGATCGATTTTCATTCGTTATTTATTTACATTCAATCATTCATTAATAGTTTTTAAATTAACGAAACCATAATGGAATATCTAAAAAACAAAGGCTATTTATTCAGATTTTTTTTCATTCTCCATACATTAACTAAAACTAATGTACACGTCACTTCATAAAAATTGAACTATAAAACTTTTTTATTGTTAAAATATAAAAACTAAATGTCCAAAGACTTTTATTTTAATTTAATTTTCTTTGAAGGTCGTTCTTCAAGATTTTCGAATTCATCATGATTAAAATTTTTTGTCCTCGGAATCAACAATTTTTTTTTCGACGGTTTTTCAGCATTTAAATTAGACCCACGTTTTATTTACTATCGCATCCGGTTTTACAGCTACAACAGATGATTTTCAACAATTTTTCGGAAATTAATCTACAGTTAACTTAACTATTTTTTTAAATAAATTGATTAGAAACAATTCAAATACAGTATTATTGAAATAACCTAATCAACATACTCATACTCACATACTCAAAAATAAATGATTTGTTTCCAAAAAAATTACATCCCATCAAAACACAAATAAAAGTATTCACAAGTTTCATAAAAAAAATTAAAGAATTGCTAGGCATTGTTGAAAAATTATTCTTACAGAAATTAGAGATATTTTAAATATTTACAACTTTTCTATGTAGTACAATTCTTTCGATAGGGTGCATATTTCGGTCGTGAAAAGCCCCCTTCCAGAACTTTCACTGATCCGTCTTGATTTTTCCCATTTCACTTATGATTTACCCCCTCATAATTCTCTTACTACTAAGAATTTTTTGTTCCTAAAATTATAGAACTGGATTTTTTAAATGAAATGATCCAATGTTGGTTTTGAATAATTTTTTTTTCCATCAGTGAAAATTGCCTCAAAAGCAATTGCCAATTTTCACATAATTATGGCGTATACACCCTGTACATAGCTATAAATACTAATTTTTGATATTCTGGAATACTAAATTGAAATTCAATATATCCGAAAGAATTTCATCGAAAATTATATCTCTTGGGCTCCGGGATTCAGCTCATATATCCCAGTGTTTCATGAGAATAATAATAATTTTATCATTATATTATATTCCGATGGGTATTACTTATGAATACGGTCTACTGAAACACTTATTCATGCAAAGCATCCGAAGAACAGTCATATGACTATTTCTTTTCATGTGAATATAAAAAGAGATTCGATTGTACAATCGAAAATGCATCTGAAGACACTCTAGTGAAGAAATCACTGATTAAAATCAGCTTTCTAGTAAAAGGCATCTTTGATTCAAACAACACACTCGAGCATTTGCGATGTAAGAATCGATAATAACAGATACATTCACAATGTGATTGATTAGAACTCATTAGCTATAAGTACCATTCAAGATTTCAAAAGCGTTGCTATCGCGATCTTGGCACACTTTCTCATCTAGCAAATGTAAATTCAGTAGATTCGACTGTTTCAATATCAATATCTATTTCGCTCGGCTTCTTGCAGACAATTAGAATTTTAATAAGTCAATCTAAAAGACACTCCTAGTTTTTAGCTCCTATTGTTATGTGAATGCCATGCATTCTCAAGTGTCTGATACAATAAGCAAATTATTATCTGTCAGGGATACAACCAGATGGAAGTGCATTTTTGAATGAGATTTTTCTATTCATGACGAAGTAAAGAAGAAATTGGGAAACTATAGAACTGATTTATTCATCAAAAGTCACCCCCAACCCCTACAATATCTGGATCAATAGGTTTAGAATCATCTGACTAGAGTAAATGCAATGAATCAGTTTGGTGATCTCTATAAGTCCATAAGGTCCATAAGTCCTATGTAACAAGATTTATTTCGTAGTTCATCTTCAATTACCAGTCTAGATTCATTTTTAAATTGTAAATTTTACAAATATTCGCAATCTATCACCTGAAACAGTTTCACGTATTTTACAACCAAAAACAATTACGGTTATTTGGTCTGCATTCACATATAGACAATGATAGTTTAATTTGTCCACCACTATCGATGTCATCAAGTGAAAAATCAGCATTAATAATAGTTTAATCTCAATGAGTATCATCTTCATAATTCATTTCACAGGGGAGATTGTATTCTCGAAATCGAATATGTGAAGGGCAAATAGTAAAGGGCCCAATATTGATCCCTGCGGATTGCCAGTTGATATCTTGGCGGTCTTCATTATTCTGATACTTTGACTCGCTTCAGACGGTAAACCAGTGTATTCATGTGTTTTCAATAGTATCGATTGCAGAATACTCCCACAACAATAGTGTTTTCTGAACCCAAATTGCCACCCAGGGAAAATACTGTTCTCATCTGTTTGTTGATGTTCCTCAGGGTTGTGTCCTCAGCCCATTATTCTGGTCTATTAATATGATATTTCAATCCAGTCACCATGGGTAAGATGTCATCGTTGCGGTTTTAAAGAATTTTGTATGTTGCATCTGATATTATTAAGAAAAACATGAATTCGGACTTTTTCGAATTGAGTTTCAACCAGTACAGGAAATATCGAAAACTGCCTTTAGGTCTGAGATGATAATATCATTTAGAACAGTCCAAATGGGAAACATAACTAGTTATCATCGGCAAAATGGTGTATATTGCATTCATTGACAAACCGATGAAAATACCTTATGTACATACTGAAAAGTAGTGGTCCGAGATTAGAGCCTTGGGGAACCCCTTTGTTCAGATGTAAATCTTGTCAAACAGCACCATCCAAAGTTACTTCTTGGGATCTGTTCGAAAAGTATCTAACTTTCCACTAATTCACTGAAATTCCAAAAAATTTGAGATTGTCGCAGAGAATTTTGTAATCGAGATTATCACCGTAATGAAACAAATATAATCGATGAAGTCGAAGTACCCTACTACATCAGAACAACTACTTCTCTGGACGATTATAATGTTGCTCGACCTACCCTGGCACAGATGAGGGGCAAAACCACTAAACATGCATGTCTGCAGGTGGTAATTGCCAGCCAAATGAAGTATAATCTACTGTTTAATTACAAGATACGCATTTGGGTCTTCTTGGAAGAATTTTTTCACAAATTTCTGTCAGATGTAGTTCAATGTATGTCGTGATATTAGCCAGGGATGTAGTTGTTTTCTGACAGATGTTTGCCTCATTTTTCCACTTGGTGGTGACCTGTGGAGAGAAAGGGTACTTCGACCTAATCGATTTTATTCCTTTCAGTGCAGTTATGTTAAAAATCATCATTTTGAAATCATTGTTACTATAGTATAATGAGGTTCAACACTAAAATATTCCACAGCCTTCCTGAATTGTTGTACAGATTTTACTTATTTTATGTCATTTGGCAGATGATTGAACATTTTACAACCATTATAAACAATGGAATCCTTTATGACTAATGTCATTGGTATCGGCAACTTTATGTTGCAAAATTTTCTTGTTACATAATAGGATGGATGAAAATTTGTCCGAATATTTTTTAATCAGGAACACTGATTTCATTGTGAAAATAGAAATCACCATTAGAATTCAAATGTGATTCAATTTGAATTGTCACAGTAATACCAAAAATGGTAGATTCGTGTGCAAAGAGAGTGAATTTTCCTACGATGTCTATACTCGTGAAATCGTTTATATACATGAGGAATAATGATGGCCCTAGTATTGAACCTTGAGGCACTCCCTATAAATTTCGCTATTTTTCGCGATGAATGGTTTTCAGCATTTGACCACGACTTGATGAATAGTAGCAGAACCAGCTCACTATAACTCCTCTGAAGTCATAATGAGGAAGTTTCTGAAACAGTATTTCGTGATCAACACAGTCGAAATCCTTCGAAAAATCATCACAAAATACTGCAGCAGCAACATTCCCACTATTGATTCCAGTATAACCATTTTCCATGAAAGTGAAAATCGCGTCATGAGTGTCTTTGTCACTTCGGGACCCAAAAACTGTTCTTTGCTAACGATTTCATTTTTTATCAGAAATGAAGTTATCCTTGTCTTAACTAGTATTTTATGACTTTTCCTAAGTGGGAATGCGAAAAATTCATGATTTCCACCATTATGTAATAGTATCACCAATGATATCTTAGTGAGTCTAGAAACTTCCCCAAATGAAATGATACATTAATGATATTGTACAAGAGTTGTGAACTATTATGTATTTAGAAGATTTTTCAAAATGTTTGCTGAAACTTTGTGTTAACCTGATGACGTGATACGAAAGTATCACTTGTTTCCACTCATCAAGGTTATAAATAATGCATGTTTCAGAAAGAAATGGGTTTTTGAATTTTTCCATTGGGTCGTTATGAAGAGTCAATTTTTCGGTAAATTTTTTTGCAACAGTTCAGAAATATTCCCTAAGACGACTAGGTGATAGTGAAAATTCATGTTCTTTACGATGTTTACCTCGTAGGTAATTAATTACTCGCCAATTCCCTTTTGATTTGTTTTCAGTTTGTTAATGACCTTGTGCAAGTTTCTTGGTCATTTATCAGTTATACAGAGTCTGCACTACTATTTTTATTCAATAATTTTCCATTGAAACTTGTCAGATTTGAAACATTGAATTCAACTTTTTGCAAAATAATCATACTATGCCTGAATTGTGAATACCCAGATGAATAAATGACGACTAAGTTCCTGAAAGAAATCAAATCTAACTCTCACTATCACTGAAAACAGGTGTGAAGCACTCGACACCTTATACAAGATGTCTCACCATAAGATGAACCGTTCAAAAGCTGACATATCGCATTATAATAGCATTACGAGCCCATGAGGCACATATCCCTTTCATCTCACTCCATCAACAGATCGTATTACGACCAATAAACCCCGCAAGTATCTTGATTATCTCTTTCCGACAGGGCGTTCCATCCTGTATAATACGTACTTGACGTGGAATATAAACGTCGACAGCGTTTTGTACCGCAACTTATGAACATAATCAGACACCACGTCGGAAAACATTAAAATTCAAATCCTTACAGATCACCGACACTAAATCATCCGTAACGTTATCGGTAACGATGTTAAATCGACACAAAAAGAAACAGATCTGCATGACCACGGCGTGATTCATGAGGAAAACGGGCTTGCTGGGCTTCGCGTTATTCAGATATTTATACGACAGGGCCGGTTTCAATGTTTATCAATACATGCAGTTTATCACCTGTCCGAATTCGATTGTGTCATCGTGATTAACGTCCGTTTTGTTTGGGTTCCCTGCTTTCGATTCAATTTCGGCCCATCTCGCTCAAAGAATATCGTTACGCTATTTCTAAATAATATTTCAAGCATACCAAACTGTTTTTATCAACTTTAAACATATAACTACTACACCAATAAAACACTTAGATCTCTTCAAACTGCTCAACTGACTTCAACTAGCTACATCTTCCAAAAACGTCTGCGCCTGTTCTTCTGAGTGCTTCTACTTATCAAATATTTAATCTCATCCAGAACCTTCTCGAATGAACCAGTAACTGCGCCAGATGGTTTCTCGGGTTCTTCTATTGATACCGCTCGTACTTTTGTCCTCAAAGGGTTGAGGGCCGCATCGCTACTTCTCTTGAAGTATGTTGGTCGCAGAGCCTTTGGATTTTGGTGTCTCTTAGTCCATCTACGGATAACTGTACCGCTAACTGTTCCTTGAAATCTCCCGGTCAGCTGAATTAGACGTCTCACATCTGCTTCAAATTATTGCAGACTCTCACCCAATTTTTGAGTGCGTAACCGTAACTCTAATGCAGTAATCAGGTCTTCATATTTATCTTGCTTTTCGATGGGTATCGTCTGCAACATACCCAAAGTTGGCCCTCTCGAAGCTACTAAGGCTTCAAGTACACGGGGCGAGTTTACAAGCTACATGCCAGTTTTTTCACAAGCAGCGAGTTTACAAGTCCAGTGTACTCGATGCACTAGCTCCGTTAGCTGCTTGTAAAAACGCTCGCCGGCTTTTGAGCGTGCTAACTTGTAAACTAGCAACGTGTACTCACAGTAGCTTGTGCACAAGTGGCTAGTAGCATTGATCTTGAAGATGTCGGAGGAGCATATTTGCCTGGCGATTAAGAGTGTTTTCAAGACCAATGGAGTTGAATCCCGATACTATTGATAGAGTTGTTTGGGCTACTAGCAGTTTGCATAACTGGCTGCGAATGACTGCCCCAAGCCACTATATGTCACAACAAGCAGTGGACAGAAAAGATTTTAACACAGGAGATGTAACACCTGGTGAATGGAGACAAAATACCAATAGTTTAGCAAATTTTCACAATAACCTCCTAACAGCAGACGACAACAGATATTTTCCACACGCCAGCTAGTTGGCTATTCAGCAATTGGGAAATGTTGTGCGTACTCGACTACAAGCCACTCGCCGACTTGCCGGCTTTTTACAAGCTGGCTTGTTAGCTTGTAAACTCGCTCCGTGTAATTGAGCCTTATGAGTGCAGTAGCTTTTTCTTCTTCGCTCCATCCATTAACCACTGCCGCAGCTTCAAATTGCCGGCGATATATAGACCAAGAGGACTGTTCATCAAAAGTAAATAGTTTCAAGGAAATTCTTGATATGGCAACCCTGTCTCGACGATTTTAGTTCTGGAGGAGAGCTATCTGGTTTTCGAGTCCTTTCATCCCCTCTCGCACTGTATCCACTTTCTCATTGAGTCATCGTCGATTTTATTGACGTCTTTCTTCAGTTCCATCATTTCTATTATTTGTACTTCGGTTTTCTGTAATACATGTTATTGGAAGAACTTTTCTTGATGTTCTAGAACCATCTGGAAGTCTGTTTTCCTCTGTTCTTCTATTTGTTCTAATTCGGTCTTTTGTTGTTCTTCTTTTTCTCGTTCTTGTTTTTCATCTTCTCGCTCTTTTCTCAGCTATTCGAGAATTTTCTGGAGTGCCTCTTCTTATTCTTTCTTCTATCAATTGTTCGAGTTTCTTCCTTTTGTTTTCAATCTTGGCACCGCTTTTCCTCTTCTTGTCTCCTTTCCACTCCGGTGAACTCGGGAACGATTAAAGATAGAGCAATTCTGCGAACGTCAATCGATTCAGAATGATCTAATTAGTACATTCTGTTAATTTCGAGTCAATCGATATAAAATAAAATTATTCGAAAAATCGAAGAAAGTCCAAAGGGGTAGACCCCTAAAAATCACGAACAATACAAAATCAGCAGATTCCCTTACAATCCGCACTATATACGCAAAATTTCATGCAGATTCCAAAAATATATGATTTGTTTATGCTCAAATTCAAGATTTGGTATAAGGAATATAACGTCAAAAATGTCCCGAATAGGACTAGAAAAAAATATGAAGGAAAATGACTCCGTTCCACTCCAGATAAATTCCTCAACTCCGAAGCGGTTAAAGATAGAGCAATTCTGCGAACGTCAATCGATTCAGAATGATCAAATTAGTACAATCTGTGAATTTCGAGTCAATCGATATAAAATAAAATTATTCGAAAAATCGAAGAAAGTCCCTAAAAATCACGAAAAATTCAAAATCGGCAGATTCCCTTACAATCCGCACAATATACGCAAAATTTCATGCAGATTCCGAAAATATATGATTTGTTTATGCTCAGATTCAAGGTTTGGCATATAAAAGGATTACAATGTAAAAAATTTCACGAATATAAGTAGAAACAAATTGTTATAAATCATCAAGGGTTGCTCTAAAATTCAAAAGGTGTTTCCACATGCTAGACCAGAACACCATTTTATCTTCCGTTCTTGATCATGATTCACCCAGTATAAAGTGTACTAAAATCCTATTTTCAATGTAAAGAAATGTTTGTTTGAATGGTGAATGATTCAATTTCTGATAGCCAGTGTGAAAATGGAATAGAAAAACGCTATCATGATTTTCAACGGTTTCCAAATGACCGACGACGTTTGGAACCTGAAAGACATCTTGTATTGCACAAAATGAAGGAAATATTGATGATGTGTCGAGTTCATCAGTAGGCGAAATATTCTTCGGATATTTTCATAGTTACATAAGCTTCGAACTCCAGCTGTTCTTCATTAAGTAAATAAATGAATACTTATACCAGTTCGATACCTACCACTTAAACATCTATGTATCTTCATGGTGCTGAATAATTAGGCATTGCATAATCACGAAGCTGTAGATTACTCACTGTAAACATAACCTACTTCGTTTTGGAATTGATTATAGTCGGTAAGCCAGACATCTTATCCGGACAATCAACTTGAAACAGATACTGCTGATACCTGATGGAAATATATGTTAACTCTTCTAATAAATCTTCAATTTTAACAATTTCAGGATTTTCACAATTACGACAATCGTTCGCTATATAATGGCTGTTTAGTAGATTTATTTATTCAAGACAAGTTTTGCAATATTACGTCAAAGGATTTCAAAACTGTATTCAAAAATATGTTTTTCTGTTAGGGAATGAGTAGCAAAAGTTTCTTTGTTTTTTTCGTTCATCAAATTTATTCTATGTTCATTTATCCTCTTTCTGAAGGTTCTGTCTGTTTGTCCAATACAGGACAAGCATCACAAGTTATTTCATAGAATTTATTACTACGTAACTGATCTTTTTCTATTGTCAATAACCTAAGTTACCGAAACCATGCTTGGCCATGATATAACCTATTTTATTACTATATTCTCAGATACAGCTTATAACAGGTCTAAATTAGGAATGGAAAATGCTTAGACCTTTGTTTGCCATATATCTATATCTTGGAAAATACCTGTCAGAAACAACTTCTTTCCTGGCTAATACCACTACGGGTATTGAATTATATCTAACTGATACTTGTGCAATGATCCATAGCTGTTGACAGTGTGGTGCTGATGGCACCTGTGATCGCCAACCAAGCATGTCTCACAATAGTTATGATATTTGTGATTGTGAATTTTGCAATCTAGGATGGATCTAGGATGCATCTAAGTAGTAACTGTGATAGCGTCAATACATACAGATGAAGAACGTGTTGTAGAGAAGGAACTTATTAAGTGTGATCAACAATTTGGTTGAGGCAATGAGTTAGTTGATGAGTAAGTCTCTAACCCTTGGAGAATGCCTATATAGTTGAAGAGATCTCAGTATCTTGAAATTTAGCTACACTTTTCGATAAACAATTATAGAAGTAGATTGAAAACTTTTGCTGGTCTGTTTCCATACTGCGAAATTGCATGAATTTTTTTATTCGTTGTCTCGCAATCTAATTTGATGTCGCCAAAAGGTTTGTACGTTTTAAATTCACTCTGGTTTATCTTATTCATTCTAAAAAAGACAATGAATTTCATTTTGTCGTGATTTTATTTTGCATACCGGGCGGTCCACTTAAGACTATTCACCCTCAATAACTCTCCGAAAATTGATTTTACAAAAAATCGCCGAGACACGTCGATTTTTGTTTGGAGGGGGACACCATGTGACGTGAAGTAGGTATTTGAAACTTCAACCCCCTACTCCCCAGAGCAACCCCCTTCATAATTGTAATAGGGAATGAGGGTCGTACCATACATCATTGTGAAGGTAATTCAATTCTTTTTTAATTTCTTAATTTAAATGAGGCGTTCTCGAGATATTCGAGTTCATATGTTTAAAATGATCTCCATTATTGTCTCCCAGACAGTAGTAGAGTTTAGTCGTAATTATCCACCGATTATCTTATGTTATTTGCTCACCGAGTACACGTTTTAGTTTTTTGTTGACAACATGATTGTCAAAGAAGAAATACTTATATCTGAGAACCATTTTTTGTGAAATGGGGATAGTGTAGAATCGAAACGTGACCACGTCTTTCAACAATTCTAATTGTATCGCGATGGTTTACGCAAAAGACGAAAAATTTGAAATCACTTTTATTTTTGCTGCTCAAAATAAGTGTGCACGAGCAACAGCTCGGATCTTCAATGAGAAAAGGTTTTGCTAGTTTTTGATCATTCTCGATAGATATATCTTGGATCTTGTCGTGAAATTCCGTGAGACTGGATCAGTCGCTAATTAAAAAAGGAATAGGATGGCTTCAGTTACAAACGAGATCAATCAAATAGAAGTTTTAGGACAAGTTGCAGTTGCATAATAGGCATATCGAGAACTTCCATAATGAGGGGGCTAAAATTGCACAAATTTCATCTGTATAAGTTGCATCTTCACCATGAACTGAATGAGGATGACTACGACAGACGATCTGAATTTGCGAAATGAATAATACAGAGGAACCACGGATTCATTAAGCATATTTGCTTCAGTGATGAGTGTTCATTTTTAACGAGTTAGTGAACAGACACAACTCTCGCTATTGGAGTCAGACCTACTTAGAGAGGAGCTCACACAATGGCTCCAAAAGTTGAATGTGTGGGCAGGGATTCTGGGTAATAAAATCATTAGCCCAATATTTCTCCAAGGTGATTTAAATGGTGCGGTTTATTTGGATATGCTGCAGAATCAGATTATTTCGGATGCTGTTAACACGAACCTTGATGATGATGGTAATCCAAATCTATCGGCAGATAACATTTATTTTCAGCAAGATGGGGCACCACCTCATTTCTCATTACAGGTGCGAGAATGGCTACCCCAAACTTTTCCAAATCAATGGATAGGTCGTCGAAGTCCAATAGAATGGCCAGCACGCTCGCCGGACTTGGCACCCACTGATTTTTTCCTGTGGGGTCATTTGAAATCCGTTATTTATAAAACTCAACCTACTGACCTGAACGATTTGGAAAGAAGAATTATAACTGGATGCCAGGCAATTACAAGAGAAACATTTTCAAAGGTGCAAGAAGAATTTGCAAATAGACTCTACTACTGTCTGGGAGTTAATGGAAGTCATTTTGAACATTTTTTGTGAATACAATTTTGATAATCTATTCCGTATAATTTATGTATTCACAATTCAACAATGTACCATTTGAACTCGAATGTCTCGAGAATGCCTTCTTCAAATTTACAAAATTTTGCACTGCTGGTATCAGAATTGAATTACCTTCACAACGATGTATGACATGACCCTCAATCCCTAATAAAATTATAGGAGTTGCTCTGGGGAGTAGGGGATTGAAGTTTCAAATGCCTACTTCACGTGTCTTGGCGATTTTTTGTAAAATAATTTTTCTGGGAGTTATTGAGGGTGGTCTTAATTGGAATACCCGGAATAGGCGCTTCCTAGCCAGGGGTACAATTCTTTAGTCGATCCAATAATAAGTGAAATGTCATTATCGTTGAATTCTTGAGAGAGAAAGAGACATAACTGTCGACTATAGAATTCTATGGTACACGGAATCCCACCCCAGGCATTTCTGTGACATAAGTTTGGGTTAAAACTCCTGTAATCCTTCAAAAAATCGCCAAAATGATCCTCTGGCTCTAAGACTATCGGAGTGGCAGGTCCAAATTAAACGTGACGACCTCCTCCAACTTCTTTTTCCACTCACAAACGCACACACATCCAGGTATGAGACGGCGCATTTAGCTGTCAATCATAGCTCATTTAAACTCGAGATTTGACAGCTCAGATTGGAGACTACACGGTGATTTATATTGCTGGACCGCTATAGTGAAGACAGAAACGCTTGTAAGTGACAGATGTGTACGTATAATTTCCCATTTGAAATGTATGATTACGCGCAGGTTAAAAAATGACGACTTTATTCTCGTCGAATACCAGTACCTCCCATTCAAATGAGGATTTTAACAGATGTTAGTGAATAATTTACCCTTTCGGTTGATTATTTGAAGGGTATTGATTGCCGTGTATTGCTGTGAGGTCACTTCGGTCGATAATGATTGTCATCTCGAAGTGTAACCAATTGACAGTGTGGATGATTCATCGGCACTAGAAATTTTTCTCTATTTTGAGTTTAAAAACTGTATATTATTATGGTGCTGAATATAACACTTTTCACACGAGTTACGACAATCATTTCGGTAAGATACTCTGTTTCAATTCTAGTCACAAACAAAACTTTCTTCACAATCTTTATTAGCGTGTAAAAAGCATTAATAGGAGTATTTTTCAAGCTATACTAAAACTGACTCAAATAGAAGTAAAAGAATCATTTTACGATTTTTTTTTTCGTAATCTCACCCACTCCTACTCTCAGTGAATTCTGCTGATGAAGATGATATGATTATCGAAATGCGTATTTAGGAATTACTTTACTTGTTTGTGGTGAAGGGGGAAACACTTTTTGTTCTCATTATCCCCAAACGATAACTGCAATCACCTAAATTTGTGAGCGGCAGTACATTTTCAAACCATTTCAAAGCATTTAAGAAAATTCCACAATTTTGTCTTCGTTCTTTCATGAAGAAATTATATGAATAATTGATACATTATTCTGAATTAATTGGCGTTTGTAGAACATTACTTGATAGTGATCGTCAAAGAATTTCTTGAAAATGCGGATTCAGCTCGTATTTTAGAATTAATCCACTTTTTAGAATTTTTTGAAAAATGGAAAATGAGAACTTTTGAAGTTCTTATCGAAATGACGCTTTAGTTTTTTATGCATATAAAAATCATAGGTATATTTTCAGCATGAAATTTTGCGTATATCGTGTGAAAATCAAGTAAATCTAATATTTTTGAAGTTTTCGTGGTTTTTTAGGACTTCTTTTAAGTATTTCTTTTTCTTTGTTCGATTCGAAGTTCACAGAAACTTATTTGATAATTCTGAATCGATTAGCGTTCGAAGAATTGCCATATGCTTTTCACGGAAACTCTGCAACGATAAGATGAAAATTTTCGAAAATTCGATCTTGCGAGAAAATTTTTGACGATTCATAATTTTTTTGTGCTGATCCTTGTATCTGAGCTTATACAATCATATACTTTTGGAATCAGCATAAAATGTTTGCGTATATTGTGTGGAAATCAAGTGAATCTGATATTTTTGAACTTTTCATGATTTTTAGGGGTCTACCCCTTGGGACTTCTTTCAAGTATGTTCAATGTTTTGATTGACTCGACGTTCACAGACTATACAGGGTGTTCCTTAAAGACATGCTAATATTTGAGGGGGCGATTCTTTGACTTATTTTAAGGAAAAAACTTTCCATAAACGTATGTCCTAAAAGTCCTAACTTTTGAGATACAGGGTGATAGTTTTGAAAAAAATTAAGTTTTTTAATAATAACAGATATTATTGTAGACGTTTTTATACATTTTGGTACATGTCTTCTATGCATCAAAGTGCATTTTTTAATGCACAAACATTTTCATTTTCTCAACCAGTGGCGTGCGTACGGGTTTTGCATTGAATATTTTGGAGAAAAAAATACTACGCCACTGCTTTCTCCTGAAAAAAAAATACTTTTGAGATCCTCATTTATTTTTGAGCAAATTTGATCTCTTGAGTTTTCTTTGTCCGCCGCATGGTTTTCGCTTAAAAAAATAAAAATCGTTTTACTTCAGGATCAATTCCTCAAAAATCTGATGTGGTGTGGAAATGATTGTGCATCGACTTAAAGCAAATAAAGGGATCAGATTTGTTCCAAAATGAATGAGAATCAAAAAAATATGGATTTCAGCTTGTACAAAAACGAATTTTATTTTATTTTATAAAAGTAAGTTTAAATGAACGGATCAAATTCATTAATTATTGACAATACTAACACTGATTATAAAAATTGTTGGAAATGGCCACCTTCACTTAATAGGCATGCTTCCGCCCGTCTACGCATAGAATTACGCACACATTGAAATATTCCCGGCGTATTTCGAATAGTTTCACACGAGGCAACTATTCGCTCTCTTAAATCTTCTAAAGTATTAACGGGAGTTTTATGCACTAGAGTTTTAAGGTGTCCCCATAAAAAGAAATCTAAACTGTTGAGATCAGGGGATCTTGCTGGCCATTGCTGAGGTCCTCCGCGACCTATCCAACGATTATGATAAACTGTATTTAAATGGTTTCGGACAATTACACTGAAATGAGCAGGGGCTCCATCGTGCATGTACCATATTCGATTCCTTAACGCAATTGGTACATCTTCAAGCAACTCATTTAGTTCTTCTTCGAGAAAGTGTAAATAAGACCGACCATCAAGGCGTCCTGGTAGAAAAAATGGGCCTATTAGATAGTCACCAATAATTCCTGCCCATACATTAACCGAAAATTGGTGTTGAAAATGGGTTTCGGTTATGGTATGGGGGTTTTCTTCTGCCCACATATGATTGTTATGGAAATTTTGAATAGCATTCCGAGAAAAATTTGCTTCGTCTGTGAACAAAATTTGTTACTCAAACTGCGGATTTAGTGCAATACTCTGAAGATACCACTGACAGAAGTTCACACGCTGTGGAAAATCTCTAGGGAGTAATGCCTGTACTCGTAAAATATGGTATGGGTATAACAAAAAATCAACCAAAATACGCCAAACAATTTGATGACAAATATTATTAGTTCTAGCGATCTTCCTCGTACTCGTCTCAGGATGTTCTTCGATTTCTTGCAGAACGGCTTCCTCAATTTCAAGAGTTCTGACGCTTAGAGGTCTACCTTCCAAGAAGTTCGGTCGGCAGAATCCAGAAGTTGGAGGGGTGGCAATTGAGGAAGAGTCAGAGGAACATCTACTATCTGGTTACCAAGAAGCATTCCCGAGATAAACCGATCTTTGAAGAAGTTCGGAATAGCCTCACCAAAGGAAAGTGGATCAGAATCTTGTGGATCTGGAATCCCAATATTGTCCTGTGGGATTGATGAGTTACAAGAAGTATGTTTTTTTAAAAACGAATCTTCCAGGTTTCCAGAAAGAGGAAACCCCTCAGAAGCTCCTGGGAGCTAGTACGAGCAAGGAAAAGATCTGGGACCGATGGCCATGCTGGGCTTTGAACCCACGACCTTATGCGTGTAAGGCGAGCGTTCTACCATACGACCAACACGGCCTATGTTGAAAACGATATTCAGTTACAGTGGCCTCAAGATTTTGTTGTGTTGTAACCATGGTTCACGGCCGAATATGGAGACTATGGAATTTGACTTCTGTCGAACTTTACGGTGCAGCTGTGAAGAATTTTGAAGGTATCGACGCACTCCCAAGGAACACATTTCGAAACGAAATGTCTTCAAGAAGGGACAATGCAACGATCCTGGAGCATTTATTTGGTTGAAATAAATTATAAGTTATATTTTCCAGGTCTAAATAAATTAGTGGAATATTATAGTTGAGTATTACACCAGTCATTAGTACATTCGGTACCTAGATTGAAATTCAATACAACAGGTAGATTGAAAATAGAAGAGCAGATGAATAAACAGCTGAAATAATAGAGCAAAAGAGGAGGATCATGAAAAATTACGTTTTAACAGGGTATTGAAAAATTATAGGAATCCAAAATGCAACACGATGAAGGTTTAATTACTGGTTCACAGAAATCTTTCCAAAGTAAAGATTAAATGGAAAATAGTGAAATGAAATAAAAAATCTGTACAAACGAGCATGAATATACTGTTAACAGGATAGTGTGTGGACAAAGAACAATTTTCCGGTGACGTTATTATTGATCTGTAAGTTATACATTATAAAAACAATTTCCTGTTAATTCTGTCTGTATAAATCACATCGAAGACAATGTAAAACAAAAATTACGAATGCAAGCCCATTATTTATGCGTTCATTCTGTTTTGCATGCGCATGAAATACTGCAATAAATAAATATAAAATCGTAAGAAATTTAGGCAAGATGTTCGTTAAATAACAACTTTAATAAGCGCGGATGACAAGTATGGACATGGCACGCCAAGATGGCCAATATTTCATGATTTAGCCTGTTCCAAGTCGAGATATCTTCGGAACATAATATCGATTTGAGATATCGTTCATCGCGGAGAAATGTGCTAGAGATGGTATTAATTTCAAGCTAATTCAGACTCTAAGCAAACCGTTGTTATGGCACGTTCTCACTTGGGAGATTCTTGTCTACCTGTGTCTTTCGAGGGCTCGGCGGTATTTTCTCATTATTTACATATTAACTACTGAATTTTGCACTGTTATTGTTCGTAAAATTGCTTATAAAAACCGCACTCACAACAACAGGTTTACTTTAACAACTGACCATAGCCTCGATTCACGTTTTGTATTTACATATTCGCTGATATGTTATCAAAAAATGTTTCGGGTAAAACCATATTATTATGAAAATAATAATATTTGTGTGGCGGTATGTCTGTGTTTACGTTTAAACACCTGTATTCAAATAGATAATTTTGACACTCCCTGTATGTCCAGTGGAACACCTGGTCATCAGTGGTATAAACAGCGGTCAGATGCTAGAATCCGGCTAGGAGGCTCTTCTCGCGAGTCACTTAAAATTCCTAGCTGTCAAGATGTGATTGAGCCACATGGTTGAATAAATGAGAGTTAAAATCTTTGGAGAGTAAATAATAAAAATGGAAAACACGTTTCGGATGACATAATGAATAATGAGGTATTCTTCGAGTTGAAGTGAATAATTCATGAAATAGGTTCCTATAATTGTTGAATTTTTTCTGATATGCAGAGCCGCGCCAAGCTTTGATGTCCTATATGCAAATACAAATACACGCCGCATTTTGAAGTTGTTACTAAAAAAAATCCGTAATAAACTTGAGATAACTACATACTATTGGACAATTTGTAACTGATGCTTTTTTTCATTTCGTATTGCACTAAATATAGAATGATTCATTGCCAAGTAAAGATATTTTAAAGACAAGCTATAAGAGGCTGAAAATGAAACGAAAGAAATTTGGGCTATAAAAAATTAAATACGTGGTAAAATATCACGAAGATTTTCGATTACTCTTCTTCCGGCCGATGACTGATCCAAGATCTGGATCTTTCTCTTGGTCCTTCTGGATCTTGTTGACATTTCAGTTCTACTCTCATGGCTCTAGAAATTGTCAAGTCCTCTTCTGCTCATCAGAAATGAGAGCACTCGTCTGGGCATGGTCTCCGCGATAGAACTTCTTCATTCTTATGCCTAGTCTCCAGTCTATGTTTAATCTTGGAGTCGAATTCTTGCAGTCTGTCAATCCAGCAAGCTTCCTTCGGAGTTTTTGATAACCTGTTCGGAAAGATGTCACCTCTGCTATATTTTGCCATTTTATTCCTGCAGAAATGCTTTATATAATCGTGGTTGATGTATTCGCCATAGTATCTGAAACTGAAAAACAATCGTAAATCAAAATGGTTCATATTACTGAATACAATTATTGAAAACGCAGATATTAAAATTCATTCTAGGAGCAGTGATGTCGCTACGGGTGCCACAGCTAATCGTTTCTGTAGTAGATGTTAGAATTTTTTCGTTTTCTAAAATAAATTGATTGAATACTGCTTGAATGATACTCTTTGTCATTTTGAAAGTATAGTCCAATGTTATAAATTCAATTAGTTGTTGACAAACGTGTCAAACTATTTATTTTGGCAACCAACGCCACGATAATTGATAAACATATAAATAAGTGAAAAAACTACCGAAACATTCGTCGCTGTGAAAGTTGCAGCTAACTTTTGCTGCTGTGACATTTGTACTGTGGCATATGCGTTTTTGTATACATGAAATGTCATATGAAAATCCATGCTCAATTCTGAAAAAAATTCAAAATAGAAATATTCAAACTCCAGGTGAAAAGTCGATTGAGAATACAACAAAATCTGTATTGAAACTTTCAATTATTATACCTCAAGTATTCCAGACAAACTGGATGCAGAACTGTACATCCATAGTAATCATACGGAAACTTATAGAACTGGTGTGAGCATTCTATCATAAGAATATTGGCAAACCTTTGTATTTTATCAATATTCGAATGAAAGACCATATTGTGAAAATAAGATCTAGAGCTTATGCCTTGATATTGGTGGTAGACGCAAAACAAATGTTATAAAAATTATAATGACTTCAGTTTCGAAACATCATGTTTTCGGCCATGTTTGAATGGAGTAACAAGTTATTCGGCATCACACGCAATAAAATGCAATTCACCTGCTTCACAATGAGTAGCTTTAACTGCACCAAGGTCAATCCATAATCGAATAGTTACATAACCCATTGTGGAAGCAATTACTAGTTTGAATATCACCCAGAGACAATCAATCAATACTGAGTATTAATTACCATCTTCACTTCGGAATAATTAACTCGTATTCCAGCAGTTTCGGATTACATAAGTTGGAATCATGGTATTGAATGTGATATAATTAAGGATGTACGTTGAAAGTGATGAACCAAGTCGTTTGTTGAAACTTGATTGAGTTATTATAGCGACGTCAAAATCAAGGTGATTTCGTCGCAACCCGGATAAGTTTATACGGGGTGTCAAGTTGAAAACTACCCCTCAAAATTTTTCTTCCACTAAATGATTTGAAAAATCGAAAAAATTGGACACACAGACATCGCCCTTAATGCTGGAGTTGTGAGGACAAATTCTTCTCCTCCTCCAAGCTTCATAATCCTCTCTTCATTGTCAAATGAAAACCCGTAGTCACTGATCAAATCCATTCCAAGTATGAATCCATCTTCTATATCTACAACGTACACTGTATTTATGATAGTGAGTCGCCCAAGAATCAGTGTAATCTCAGCTTCTCTTAGGATAGATTCGTTTTCACCAGTGTCTGTTCGAAGCACGAAGTTTGTAGAGATACTTTTAACGCTTTTTGGCTGAAGGATGACAATGCGTAATCAAGAAACTGCAGCACCGGTGTTTGTGGTGCACATGACGTCTATTTTGTTCAATTTTCCTGAAAGACCTTGTTCTCACTGGTGATTGCGAACGTGGTGGCATTTTAACCCTGCAGTTTCTTATAAGATTACCCTATTTACCACATCTATAGCACGCCCATTTCTCCAGAGTGCTTATTCCGCTATTTAAAGATTTGATCTCATGCAGAACCTTCTCGAATGAACTAGAAACTGCGCCAAATCGTTGTTCGGGTTCTTCTATTCATACCGCTCATACCTTCACCTTCAAGGTGTTAAAGCCGCCTCCATCTCTAGAGAACGTACCAAGGCATCGGTACTCCTCTTGAAGTGTGTTAGTCGCAGAGTCCTTTAGATTTCGGTGTCTCCCAGTCCATCTATGAATAACTACACCGCTAGCTGTTCCTTGTAATCTCCCGAATCTTCTGGGCCGATTTTTGGGTGCGCGTTTTGATTTGAGCCCGATACAGCTGTTCTCGATGTTGATAGCCATACCGCAACTCTAATGCTACTGCATCAGGTCTTCATATTTTTTTTGCTGTTCGATGGGTATCGTCTGCAACATACCCAAAGCTGGCCCTCTCAGAGCTACTTCAAGTGTCTTCTTCTTCGCTCCATCCATTAGCCACTGCCGCAGCTTCAATTTGCTGTCCATCAAAAATCGGTGGTTTTACGGAAATTTCGCAGAGTGATTTTGGATAAATTTTAACCATGTCCTCCATCGTATCGTACGATGTACTCCTCGTATTCACCATAAATAGTTTATGCTTTTCACTAATATCCTACTTCCGACACCACTGTTGCGATATTCTCCTCCGAGTGAAATGTATCGCCTCATATACTCAATTCGTTCTCCAGAAATCAGTATTGAAAAACATCGAAAACAGGTAAGAGGAATTGTTTTCAGCGAACGTCTAGTTTATTTGTTATGCAAATGAGTTACTTATTATGGTTGGCACTCAACAGAGGCGTAGCTAGGGGATTTTTTCAATCTCGTATTACAATAAAATGATGCATCTCAGTGCTGGCAAGTTCTAATTATTTTTTCAATTTAAACTGAATAATATAGCTATGAAAGAATTAAAATATTGTATTCAAAATGTTCGTAGGATGCAAGCTTTCAGAAATACTCCTTCAGGGCATGAGTTCAAAACCAACTATCAAGGCATGAAGAATGGGACGTTATAGTTGGTCGGGTCGATCTCAATTAAATCCGCTCATAGAAAAATATATGAATTACGCCAAGTAAAAAATGATTGTTCTAATAATTGGTAATTTGTATAACATAATTCAGTCAATGCAGTCACAATACTCCAGTGAATGAAACATTCTCGTCGAGTTAGCATGGCGTTGCGTGCAGCAAGTTTATTTATAGGTGCGAAAGCACGCGAGGTCATTTTCAACACTGAAATATTATTTGCGGAGATCTCACTTTTCAGATACACGTTCTAAATAATCCTGAATAATATGGGCAATGGCGAGTCGTATCTTATGCATATTAGAAACGTCGAGTGTTACTCTCTGAGGCGTGGTTGTAGATCGCCGTTATGAATTGGATCGTTTTTTATGAAGGTCGACACGATTCTGGATCTGAATGTAGTCGAAACGAAACTTTAAGCGGTGTGATTCCTGCTCATCAGTTACCGTATCTTGAATCATTGGTCAGTTAGTCAACATTCATTTAAAAAAATGGTGAAATTGATACAGATGTTACTCCTTGTTCGGTATTAGGACCCCTTTTTCAAAATATATATAACAGACTTGTAGAGACTGCATAGCTATATTCAGTTATTCGTACTAGATGGTGACTTTTTATTTTTCATCTCTTTCGTCAAAAGCCCTTCTAGAAAAATTTAAAATAGTTGGATAAAAAAGATATTCAGTTGATACGTCTAGAAGGGTACTTCGACCACGCCACTGAAGATGACTGCCGCAGTTGCAGTCGAAACGTTTGGAGATTTAAACCAAAGAAGACCGCGGCAAAACCTGGAAACAAACCAAAACAAAGATTTTATATTTTCGAACGTGTGCATCATAACCAGGGTGGTGCCTCTATATAATCTTTTGCCAATGTCACAACATACATCCAAATTTATAATCCACCAATAAAAATTTATGAGATACCAATCTTTTTCAAGACCATATACCACAGAAACCCGATTAATATTATTCAATTTCTACGACTACTTTGATTTAATAATTGGAATAAGATAAATTTGAGTATGAACATTAAGCAATACTATGGAAATATTACAATACCAGGTAGCTAACTCAGTTAAAAATCAAAAGATACATCAAATTTATCAAATGAAATTAGACACGAGATGAAAACTGAAGATGTTCATACCAAATTTTACCCTTATGTAGACAAGAACGAGGTACAAAAACAAATATCAAAAATTTTGCTACTAAACATTTCAGAAATATTGGATAAGCTTGAAAGCTGTTAGCCCTTCACCATGCTGGATTTAGCATCCAGATTCCATCAAATTGAAATGGAACACAATTCGATCCCGTAAGTCGCATTTAGTGTCGAGCATGGAAAGTATGAATATGTTAGGATGCCATTCGGTTCTAAAAACGCCTCCGCAACGTTCCAAAGAGTAAGGGATAATGTCTCAAAATATTTAAATGAATGAAATCATAATATTTATTTCTGACCGGTATATTATACGCTTATATCGTCATAGTTATCAATAAAGAGGTTTATAACTTGGGTCATTATAGATTCTATAATTCCCCCTACCTTTCACAAGTAAAAATGAAATAAGAAATGCTAACATACAATATGTGAATATATTTATCAAATGAAAACTGAACCATATTTTATTTATTCACGTCATTACAAATAATAAATGTACATGTTCACTACTGTCGAGATACTTGCCGTTTCTAATGGCAAAGTAGACAACATACGCGACGTTTCATTTCTTAATTCGGTGCCATCCTCCAAATACCCCTCCGCCACCGTGATTTTACATTTTTGTGGATATAATAAATGAATGAAAAGTATCGGAACGGTCTCATATTTCAGAAACGGCCCAGAGAAAATTTACGAAAATTTCAACTGGATGGTTTTTGATGATGCCCGTTTCAACGGTGATATCGGCAATGTTGCCAAATCAGCAGTTTTCTAGATATTGAGGGTATCTCAATTTTTTCAAATAGAAAACTGTTTATTTTCATTGCAATCAATTTAGCGTCCCAGCATCACTTATGTCTCCAAAAATCAGATTTTAAATTAATGTGGTTTTTGAAATACGACAACATGGCCTTAAGTTCAAAAGTCTGGAACGGTCTAATATTTTCAATATGGTCAAGAAAAATTCGTGAAATTTCATACAAGATGGTTTTTGATGATGCCCGAGTCAATGGTGATATCGGCAATGTTGCCAAATCGAAAGTTTTTCAGATATTGACGGTGACTCAATTATTCCAAATGGAAAACCCTATTTATTTCATTGCAATCAGTTCAGCGCCCCTATGTCTCCAATTACTAGATTGTGGTATAATGTGGTTTTTCAAATATGAGAACGGTCCAATATTTTCAAAAGGGCTCGAGAAAATATCATGAAATTTCATTCAAAATGGTTTTTGTTAAAACAACTTTTCAATAATTGAATTATTTTCGTGATTAAAAGAGCTGCCTGACATAGTTTTTTTTTTAAGATTTCTAAATTGGCTGGTTGCTCATACTACATCAATTTAAAATCTGATATTTTGAGACAATTGAAAAAATTGAATTGACCTCAATATCTGAAAAACTGTTAATTTGGCAACATTGCCGATATCACCACTGAATCGGGCATCATCAAAAACCACCCTGTCGAAATTTTCATAAATTTTCTCTGGGCCGTTTCTGAAATATGAGACCGTTCCGATACTTTTGAAAGACACCGTATATTTAAATGAATGAATAACATGGGAATGTGTTGATATAATATATATAGCACTTGAAGAAGCTACTGTGTCGTGATATTTGAAATATAGTTGGTAGAAATCGAATCGAATTCCGAGTAATTTGTACAACTATAAAATTTCTGTTCAACTTCGTATAATCAAAACAGCATCGAATCAGTGCGTAACATCACTATTGAAAGTGACGGTGTAATTTAATTTATTGCTCAGAAAAAGATAAATCCCAAGAAAATAATCACTATTATGTTTCCTGTTGTTGATTCACGGAATTTTCGTCTGGAGATAAAACATACCGAACAATAAAACTTTATTTCAACAAAGTCATTAAGTTAGTCGCAAGCCTTTCTACTAATTGGACAATGGCATTAACACTTGTACGACAAATTTTTTGTCAACCTCTCGGCACCAATTAAAAGTTTACATCCTGAAACTCGGAGAAGTTAAAATTAAATTCCATATAAAATTCGAAGGAAACTCCGCCTATTATATCGATATTTCCTCCGAGATTTCAACAGAATTCCGCACAAAAACATCAATTATATTCACAACAGATTAATTTGTTCATGAGGAATAAATCACAATGCTTTCTCTGAAGTGCCGTTGAATGGGATACATTATTGCAATTTTTTTTATATTTTGTGCTCGTAACACAAGAGCTGTCGCAATAACTCATTGTTAGTCAACGGCATGATAATGTACCGTTCAAATAATGGCATTTCATGTGTCATTTTCATTAATATATTATAATATCTAGTTACCATGTAAATAGTTGCTGAAAAACACTAATTGACGACCACAGAATGGTCAAATTGAATGATAATATAATGGAACTCTACAGCTAGTCAGAATTGCATGCACAAATACGGTGGCGATTGACATGGTAAACAAGTGGAATTTTATGTAATTTTTTCTAACCCACCCGACCATGAAAATAAAATATGAAAAGCATGAAAAGTGGGAACGTTGAACAAAATATGTTCTTTGTTCATAGTTTTGATAATTGCGAGAATTACGAACTCTGAACCATACAAAACCATACAAAAAAAACTATCCATATACGAAAACTACCAAACATAAGACGACATGTACGAGTAGAAAATATTTTGACCATGGTTACGAGGAAGGAGGAGACCTGCGATAGCCTGTTACCTTTGCTCCACCAACAGTGGCGCACGCAATTTTATTTTTATAGGCATTGAGTAACAAAAATTTTCGGTATTTCAAATACGATTTATGACAACTTTAGTAAAACTTGTGAGATAGGTACGATCCGAAGTGTTCCAAAAATATCTATGTGAGTGTCTTCATTTAATACGTCGATTCTGAAAGAAAAACGTTAATTATTTCTACATTTGAAGCAGTGGAAGATGTAAAAAAATACACTGAATCTTTATCTATTTTTGTTCTTCCCTCATGACCATAATTTTAATTTTTCCTTATTTATTGTCATTTCAAATTCTTCACAAACTGCATTCCAAATTTTCAAGTTTTTGTGTAAATCCTACCATTATTATTACATTATCTGCAAAAGCTTCCAGTGTCCCACGTGTAGTTTTGCATTGTACCAAAAGACCTTTTTCATTATTTCATCAATAAAAATTGTTAACAATAATGGATTTTCATTCTATAGTTATTACAGTTATGCCTGTCCCCATTTTCATATATTGGCACTATTACTTGATGCTGTTTTCTAATATTCCTTCTACGCTTGATTATACAGTATTTTCATTCCTGTATCCTCTAGATTTTTGAAAATCTCTGTTTTAAATTTATCTGTTTCCAGTGACTTTCCATTCTTCTTCTTTCAATTATATTTTAGCGACTTCAAAGTTTTGTAAAATTTGGTTTGTTTTTGCGCTATTACCATCTCTTTTACTATTTTTCTTTTCTCCTTTGTTCTGTTGTTTAGATACAGTTTCCATGACCTATTTGTCAGTTTACTTGTCGTTATATTTTGAATGATATTATAATTTTTTGTTTCAGGAATGGGTGGCATGGGTCAGTCAATGGCTTCGTACTACAATCCATCAGCAGCATATGGTTCTCTGAGTGCAGCATCCATGGCTGCTGCAGCTGCAGCTGCTCAGCAATCTGCAGCAGCGATGTCTGCCGGACTATCAGCCCCAGCACAGGTGAGGAAAATAACAACTGATTGATTGTTTTGCATCCTTTCGAAAATCTACCACATAATACTCAAGTTTATACACATCTATATTTTTATTCGAAGATCAAACAAATGATGAGAGTGTGCGTGTGATGAGAACGTTAACATTTCACCCAAACCACCCGGATTCGATCCCCAGGGTCTTCAGAATCCACGCGCACAAATCTGTAGGTCACAGATCCTCAATCTTTCTCTTCTTGCTGGTTCTCACGAAAAGGAAATTTGATTTAAGGTTTTGAATGCTGACAAATTTAAATTTTCTGCTATAACAGTAGGAATTTAGAAGGGATGCAGAAACACTCTGAACGGGTTTTCAAGAAATACATGATTATTTAAAACCCTCTTTTCCATTTTCTCCAGTATGTTCATTAATTCAACACCAAGTTCCAAACAGTGCAGTGAAATAATTCTCCTCTGAAAATTAACTTTTCCTTCCTAGTTTTATGGTTGAAAATGGCACATTACTCCCAAAAAAATTAAATGAAGTTCCACATAATTAGGTACAGGTATTTTTTAGTATATATTTTCATTATATTCTATTTTTCAAAAGTACATTACAGGAATTCCGTTAGAATCATATTCAAGAATACTATTGATATAGATCGTGAAAAGTATTGGTCCCAGAACTGTCTCTTGGGGTACTCCGCATTGGACAAGCCCTTTTTTCACTTACGATATTATCAATTCCAACTTGTTTCTCTGTCATTTAAATACCCATGAATTTCAGTACGTTTCCCTTAATACAACCGTGACTGGTTGACAGTGTCAAAAGCCTGGACGAGATCTGAGAATACACAAAGAGATTTTCAATTATTTTTGCTGTGGGAAAATGCGTACCTACCCTGCATTTTTGACCCTGTATGAGAAATGCATACCTGACGACATTCACACCTGTGCCTTTATCTGACTATATTGAAATTGTAAAACGGATCTTTGAATGTTCTGACCATGTGGTAGGTTGGGAGTAAGGTCTTTGAGAGTTTTAGAAAATACGCTAAAATTATTTGTTCACTAATTTGTTTTCACTCATAAGTTCAGCCCTTCCTTATGCTACCCAAATTTGACCAAATAACAATGAACAGAAATTCATAACAAGTACACAGGACAATGGATGAATAAGATTGGTAGTGAATGGTGGAATTGTCAGCTACAGTGTTTCTGGTATTATACCGCACTGCCACCTAATCTACCATTATCCCGACACAATATATCCATAATGAAAACATACATCTTATTATAATACCGGCAAAGAAATACGGAATGGAAGCGCGTAACGCAGGTTTGTTCGAGTCGTTAGAACCCTTTGTCGCGAATGATGCATCGCCGAGGATTGTCCTGCAAGGTGCCGTTCTTCGCTCTGACAATGGCATAACGTATAACACCGGTTCTTTGTCGAGGGAATTTTCAGCTTTTTTCGACACGACGCCTTTTCTGCTGTTAATCATGTGAATTGACCTTCGTTGAAAATATTATGATGGAAAGTGTGAAGTGCGAGCCATTTAAATACTCGGGGATTAGGTTTGTTATAGAAAAAAATATGGTTGCTATGAAAAATATCGACGGCAAACAACTAGAGACATCCTAAAACGCTCTTATCATGTTATCTGTCATTTAGAGGCAGTTACTATCTACCACTCACACTCATGGCCTCGTATAAAAACCGACAGTCCAAATGGAAATATTGATATGGATCAACCAGGATTCTAACTCGTAATCTCTTGGTTTTCGTTATCCACTATTCGAGGTTGCCGTTTAATCAGGCTCGATAAAATAATCCGACAGAGTTGCCACCAGTTATTCTGATAAATATTTATCAAAGTATCCAACCGTTGATATGAAGAATTTTTAACGAAATTAATTTCTACCGTGGCTTCTCTCTGCTTCTCTGGTCTGTGAATTTGGAGGAATCTGCAGTGCCTCCTGTTTTTTGTAGGTACAGACCGCGGGGACCTCGTTATTCGGGATCAATGGCTTCTCTCTGCTGAGTACTGTCTGTGAATTTGGTGGAATTTGCAGTGCCTCCATTTTTGTTTTGTGGAGAGAGTACGGGGACCTTATCAGAGATCAGAAACTTCTGGTCTGTATTGTCTATGAATTGGATGGAATTTGCAGTGCCTTCAATTGTTTGGTTAATGGAGACTACGTGGACCTCCTCATCAGAAATTTGTGGTATCCACTGGATTCAGTTTGTGAATTTGGTGGAGATTACAATGCTTCTAGTTTTTTGGTAGGTGGAGATCGTGGAGACCACTTTATTCGGGATCAGTGGTCTCTGCCGACTTGGTACTGTTTGTGAATTCGATGGAATTTGCAGTGCCTCCAATTTTCTCGTTATTGTATAAACGTGAACCTTGTTATTAGAAATCAGTGGCCTCTGCTTAATACTGTCTGTGAATTTGGTACAATCTCTCCAGTTTTTTGTATGGTGAAGACCGCGAAGACCTGGTTAACAGAGATCAGTCGACTCTGTTGAATATTGTCTATTATATTAGTGGAAATTGCTGTGCCTCTATTTTTTACTAAGAAGAGACCGCAGGGATCAGTGAGCTCCTTCTGTTGGGTACTGTCTATAAATCTGGTGAAATTCAGTGCTTCCAGTTCATCAGGTGCTTCTTCTGAGTACTGTCTGTGAATTTGGTGGAATTTTCAATGTCTTCAGTTTTTTGTTAGGTGGAGACCACGAGGAACGTTTCATCTGGGATCAGTGGCTTTTCTCTGTGAATTTGGTGTAATTTGCAGTGCCTCCAGTTTTTTATTGAGTGGAATCGTCAGGCACCACGTTATTCAGGATCAGTGGCATCTTTCTGCTGAGTACTGTATGTAAATTTGATAGAATAGTTTATCATGTGCCTCTGATGAGTACTATCTGTGAATTCTCTGGAATTTGCAGTGTCTCCAGTTTTTGTTAGTGGATTCTCTCTGTGAACTTGGAGGAATTTGCAGTGCCTCCAGTGTTTTGTTAGATGAAAACATCAGGGACCACGTTATTCGGGATCAGTGGCCTCTTTCTGCTCAGTACTGCCTGTAAATTTGGTGGAATTTGCAGTGTCTCCAGTTTTTGTTAGGTGGAGACGACGAGGACCGTGTTATCGGTGATCAGTGGATTCTCTCTGTGAATTTGGAGGATTTTGCAGTGCCTTCGGTGTTTTATTAAATGGAAATGTCAGGGACCACGTTATTTGGGATCAGTGGTCTCTTTCTGCTATAAATATGTCTATAAATTTGGTGTAATTTGTGGTGCCTCTATTTTTTGTTAGATGAAGACTATGTTATTTAAGATTTAAAATTCATTTTTGAAATATACTTTTCTCAATAAAGGATTCCACTTTCTCCTCATACCGAATGCAATCAAATTTGTACCAAGCATTCGTTGTAGCTTTTCAACGTATCGTTTTACACTCATGCAACATCCATGTGTAAATATGGGCAAATTACCCAAATAATACGTGGTCATCATAGATCATCACTAAAACAAGCAGAAACTCAGGTAGTGGCAATTATCACCGTTAAAGACAACAACAAGTTTCTGTGGCGTCTAATTTAATTTTCACCTGTATGGAAATACAGTTCAAATAGAAGGACAAAGGTACAAATGGTTTACTTGCTTTTGTCTGTATTTGTTTAACAATTTGCCTCTCAATAAAGAATTCCAAATGGAAACGAGAATTTGACAAGCAGTATTGACTCCAGAGATGAAGTTTAGGGAACGATTCACCATACATAGGATATACCGGGTGTTAGGAGTATCACAGAAAATATACTAAAAATTTATATGGCATATGTCTCAAACCCAACCATTTTCGATAAAAAAATCATGAAATGTACTTTACATAAATCATTATAGTTGAAGTGTAGCACTTTCGGTCTCAATTTCAAAACACTATAGCTCAAAATGTATCCACATGAACCTACGCTGACCTCCTTTCTTTCTGTTACGCTACGAACACAAACTCTGGCGAAAGTAAAAATATTCAGAAAAGACACATTATCTTCCGCGACTTCTCGAAACTTCCATGCAAATCAATATAAGGTTATTGAAACTCGACATAATATACCACCAGAAGAACACAGTCGAATAATCTACAACTTGCTTACATGGCCGTCATGACTAGGATACCCCAAGGCTCTGTTCATGGCTCGCTCCTGTGAATTGTGAAATTATTGTAGACAGAAACAGGAATGAACGTTCATAGAATTTTTGATGTTTCAATCAATCTGCTATTCATTGCAATGCACTTGTCATACCTTCTAATATTCGATATAACATTTCTCAGTTGTTCTGTTGTAATTTCTGCACATGCTGCAGATATTCTGATGCGTAGTTCTTCCACCGACTACGGTTTGGACTTGTGAAGTTGTTTGCTTCACAGTACCCCGAAAAAAAATCTAGCGTTGTCAGATCCGGTGATTTTGGCGGCCACTCACTGTAAAGACTATTTCGACCTATCTATCTATTTCCATAATTAATATTCAGCCATTATCTCACTATAACTGCATTATGTCTAATTGAAACTTCAAATTCAGGCGATCCTGCACTGGTAAGTCATGTATTGCGTCCAAAAACTCATTTCTCATAAAGTTTGAAAAATATTCCCATTCAGATTATGTACAAAACTACTCTGTTATCAGCAAATGTTACTATCTGACCTGAGAAGTTTTGCCGTAATAAGTTTGAGATATATACTGAACAGTATAGGTCCCAAGAGGAACACCTTTTTTACTGAATACTCCCGTCTTATCAAGTAACGACCGGGTCTGTTCGAAAAAGGTATTGTTTTGAAATATAATAAGTGTTTTTTTCAACTCCCACGAATGGAACTCCCACTCACATTCAGACCTTCTGCATACAACTAAGCCCACAAGGTGATTTATTAAACGTGGCATCATAGTGTGATTTGCACTTTTTACCCATTTTATAAACTGGAATAGCTCTAAATTCGTTGTCTCCTCGAACAAAAGGATAACAAATTGATGATTACCTAGGCTCTAATCCCCCCGGGTTGTATGTACGGTTGTGTTTGCTGTAACTAACTGAGTGTGAGAAACGGCAAGTGAGGTTTTAGGCCTGAACATGCACCGTCACCATCGTGTCGGACAAGCCATTAGCAGATATGTCCAGGTGACTTGTACCGGCCACATACGGGTGGCGATCGTTCGAAAAGTAGTCTTCGTGATTCGTTTTCTTTAATTGCTTATGGCGATGTAATGGAATTGTATCTGTTTGAGTAATGTTTTCAGTAACTGTCAAGATTGACTATATTTCCGACCACCAGGAATTACTGTTAGCAGTAATACATTTATTTTGTAATCCACTAGATCGTACTTTCTAGAAGCATTATTAGCTTTTAAATCTCAAACATTTGTTATAGTTCATAACGTAACATTGAAACAGTCTCCATTTACCTAAAAAGTGATGTGGAACTCAAAACACTTCAGTCTGACCAATTGCAAACCAAAGACAACTCGTGTTATCGCGATTACACCAGCTGTCTTTCAATTCTGATTGGAGGATCAGCTTCGGTATTTTCAACGACGTAACCATGGCAACACAAAGTTTGGCAGTTCTATCAATATTAATTAATTAATAAAATAACTAGCATCATCAGTGACAACAATTTTTAATTACGGCCCTGTCGTTTGTTTGTTTATGAATTCCACAGAATCTAACGCTTCGATATAAAAATTATCAGTGATGTTTTTAATGAATGTATCTATGAAAATTGTATTTATACTATAAAAATTCATAAAAGATTTCTGCAGTTTCAGAGACGAACGATAGCAATTTACCCCAGAAATAAACTTACAACTAACAACACATTTTCTAGTTTTATTTCTGTCAAATACACCACAGTCTCTCAAATTTCTTTCTAATCGTCTTAATATTTGAATGTTTGGAATGCGACGATTCGGGTATAGCTCACCATACATATTTCTTGCCAAAAGAGGATTTCTATTTGATTTTGCATAATTAAATAGCATATCAGTCCTTTCGTCATTCGAATACATCTTTAATATGTAACCGAGTGCTTAAATGTCTGACAGTTCTTAACAGATATCAACAACTCATTCATTTTTCCTGCCATAGAAATCAAGCAAGGCCTACTTGTTTGAATATGGTAAAAAAAGTGAGATGCTATTTAATTGTACCAAATTAGACAACACTTGTATTTTGATCAAAAACTGATATTTTCATTACTTCTAGGATTGAGAATTATGAAAACAATCCGTGTAAAAATTGATACAGGGGAAATCAGCCTTGAATCAAGGATTACTGTAATAAAAAAATCCCCAAAAAGGAAAAATACGAATGTTCGTTGTGTTGGGGTATCTTCCTATCGAAAGTATTGGGTAATGACTGACTTGAATGAGTTTTGAAGAAATCAAAATAATTTACAAAAGAACTAACGACAGGACCGTAATTAAAAATTGTTGTCACTGATGATGCCAGTTATTTTATATGAAACACTATAAAAATGTCAAGTGTGATATACCACTGAATTGTGATTTCATCGCTTCATCAATATTTGTGATGAAATAGACAAAATAGACAATTCTATTCGTAAAAAACCGAAAACAGCATTTTTAGTTTTCCCTGTATAAGTCGGGAAATGCGAGAGTCCCCGTAGATTTTCTCTGACCAATGTACTGCTCACCACAATAGTAACATTTTTTCCCAATCGTCTTTGTATCTATTACGGTTTAGAATATAGAAATGTTACATGATGTTACATGATGAAAGAAACGGCCTGTATTTACTCATCAGCTCTCAAATTCGATGGAAAAATCAATCCAAAAATATCGGTTTGAAAATTCCCCCAATCTCTGTGAAAAAAATATATGCCGATTTATTCAAAATGATTCAAAGGAAACATTGTAAATATGAGATAAGTAAAAGAGCAACAAGGGAGAACTAACTCCCAATGTGCCTCGAATAACAAAATATAAATATGATATGAAACAATTTATCCAACCGTTGTTATTCAAATGAGATGGTCCAGAGGCGTAACGTCACGTTTTCAAGTTACAACCCAATTTGCCATAATATTTGAAGAGTCAAGTTTTGCCTCGTTTTTTGATGCAAAAGTTAGTACTCGCATTGACCAATGAAAAAGAATGCCCTATTGTCGATCCTTCACCATATTGTTAGCATTCCAAATGAGTTTATAAGTACTGCATATGTAAGTAAGTGGCCAAACTTGAAGGGTTGATTTTTTGAGTGATTCTAAGACGAAAAGTTCGTATAAATATAGGTCCGGTAATGCTTCGTTTTCAAGATACAGGGTGTCAACATTTTCAAAAGAAATCGTCGTTTTCGTATTATTATAATTATTATTAAATTAATTTTGTTTGAGTGGAATAGACTATTTATATGGAAAAAAATAACAGTAACACCCCAGTTTTTGATGGTTTAGTATTTGAAATTTTTTATTGTGTTGTCCCAGGGACTTACAATAAAGTGATTTTTAGATTTTTTCCCAAAATCAAATCAAGATACGAATAAAATTCTTGATATAAAAAAGTTTTAATATCAGATGTTCAATGTGAAAAAAATACAAAACAAAAATAATTAAAACGATCAAAAAACATTACATTCAAAACACAAAATTCAGCATTTACCATACCTAATTCAGCATTTACCATAAGAGATACTGACTAGAAACAGTTTTAACGATTGAATAATAATAATAGTAAATAATAATAATAATACTCCCTCATAAACACTCATAGTGTACCCAAAGGCATAGCCTGTGCGGGTAGAGGACGGCTATTATTAGTATTTGCCGTGGCGCTCCGGAGCAACTTACTGATGTTTTAGGTGATGTATTCACTTTTCAGTTGTAGGAAAATCCGGAAAACCTACAGCACCACCTCATACATATAAACTCTTATTCATTTTATATGACGTGGAAGATCATTGAACAATCTAAGACCCTAAATTGGAGCTCAGTTGCTCTAATTTAACAGGACTGATTAGAACTGTATATCTTTTTTATGTCTCGTATGGTAATTATGTATATACATGGCATGTACATTTTTTTTTTGTGCTATTACCACATCAGAAATCTTGGTAGACATACCCCACAATAAAATGCCATATCTGAATTGAGAGTCAACATGAGCGTAGTAAAGAGCAATCAGATGTTTTTTACTTAAAATATATTCCTGAATGAATTGTTTCTTGAATGAAGCTTGGAGATAATATTTTGTGCTTTCCAGTCAAGGTTCTCTCAATTGTGAAGACCAAGAAATTTCATTGTCCCATTAGAGCTGGATAACGCCCTACCATTCATATTGATCTCTAGTGTTGCAAGTTTTCTGTCTGTCTATATCATATTGTTTTATCCACATTTAAGTAAAGATCATTTCATCGAAATAACTAGAAATTTATTGCATAACATCAGTGTCTACCTTTTCCAATTCTGACGTTGCAGGAGCTGAAGAAAATTTCATTCCAGTGGATTCAAAATAAAAAACTGGCCATGACCTAGGGACTCGGCGTGTCTTAATGCTCATGTTTTGTATACACCAAGATGATTTCATTTGGTACGGAACCCATTCATTATGCACATTGAATTAAGTTGTGTTGCAAAACTAAGAATATATCTCTCAGTTCAGTATAGTCAATTCATCTATTTTCACACTTTCGATATTCAGTTTTTTTGACCCCGCAGAAATAAACTTTCCCTCCCGCACTGGCCGAGACAATTTATCCCGCCGTTGTTATTCAAATGAGGTGTAGCCTGCGAGTCGAGGGAGTCACCCGGTAAGGTGTGATTGGAAGTGGATGCTGTCACCGGGATATGCGGACAAAGATTATTAAATCAGGATTAGCGGTCTGTTTGTGACTGCTCTGCCTCCGGGAACTCTCTCTTTTTACAAGAAAAACAACCGTTGATTTGTGTTGGCCATCGTGCTACGAATGTGGGGTGTTTGATTATAAAATCCACGGGTTTATATTCTTCGATGGTCATACGAGGTGATCAACTCGGAGGTTTATTGGTGTTTTGCACGGTGGTGGCCGCTGGAAACGCCGAATTTGGCGTCGCGACATTTTTGGGACCCACATAAGTCCTGACACATGAACAACTTTTGCGTTTATAGCGACGAAAGAGAAAACTCCTGTTATGTACACTTCCCCAACTATTTGTCCGATTTGGATGTTTTTTTTCGAATGACATGTTATTTTTTCTGAACGGTGGTATGTAAACTGTATGCGCATAAAAACCTCTATTTTATAAATATCAATGATAGCGTGTTTTTTTCATAAAATTTGTAACACCCTGTAGAATGTAACAGTTACATTATCAAGTTAAAAATAAACTTACAGTTTAGCCTTGTCTTTTTGCTACATTTTCTTTTTTATATTCACTTCATTATCATTCATATTTCTCGAAATATTACAGTTTTCTGTTTCCGGGAATCTGTGCTGCTTAGGATTGTTTTGTCTTGCTCTTGATTTCCCGTGCGGATGGCGCTGCGCTCAACTTAGTTGTGGGTCGTAGTATCATCCGTGGGGAAATATTAGTTAAACGGTTGATTATTATTCATTTGACAGGAACAAGACAATTATAATGTTGTCAGATCTACTCTGTCACTGATGAGAGGCAATAAATCTGGAAACACGCATTCCCAGCCAAATGAAGGATAATATTCTATTTAACTACAAGACAAACACTTGCAATTGGGTCTTCTTGATAGAACGTTGCACAAATATCTGTTAGATGCAGTTCGATGTCCGTTGTGGTATTAGCCAGGGAAGTAGTTGTTTTCTGACAGATATTTGCCTTTTAGTTTTCCACTCAGTGGAAAAGGGTACATATTCATTTCTCATTGTTGATACCTCTCTGGCATATTATTTTCGAACTTGTTTCGAAATATTACAATGCTAATTGAATTCAATAAAATCATGTTATGCTATAAAATGGTGTTTCTCGAGTAATAGGAAAGATAATGAAGTGAATCAAAAAAGAAAATGTTGAAAAAATATAAGGCTAAAGTGTAAGTTTGATTCCAGCTTGATAATGTTACTGTTACACTCTACAGGGTTTTACAAATTTTATGAGAGAAAATGCCTGAATTCATAAATATATTTATTGACTCTCGTCGTTTGTTTCAGGTGGTTAGCTCAATGGATGCCATGAAGTACTCCATGGAAGCCGACAAGTACCGCTCCCCGTACATGCCGCCGTCCTCCCTCGCCCTATCGATGTACTCGGACCCCAAGTACATGGACGCTCCTTCCAAGAGCTACCTGGAACGCGGCTACCTCGACTCCACTTCCGCTCTAACCAAGGCCTACTTCGAGTCCTCCAAGATGTACATGGACAAGTATAACCCTGATTCCTCCCGCTCGTACCCTTGTCTGGACATCGGCAAGATGTACGCCGACCACCAGCAGCAGCAGAACCAACAGGCTTCTCTGAGCTCTCCGCGATCCACGGACTCCCCCGACATCAAGCCCAACCAGGAGAGGCTCGAAGGGACCTCTTCTTCGAGTTCCACCACGACTTCTTCGGCCGGAGCGTCACCCGGGGCTTTGCAGGGTTACTACCCGACGAGCGCCATGCAGCAGGGCGCTGGAGGGTTGCTGCCTATGACGCAGTACCCCGGGCAGTACCCGCCCCAGTCGCCGGGGACAGAGTTCCGGCGGCCGCTGACTGTTTTGTTTTGACCAGATAGAATGTGAACGTGATATTAGTGTAGTTAGTTTAAGTTGGAAAATCGGTAGGATATGGGGTTCTTGTGTGGCTCGGGATAAAAGCGAGTCAGCTATAGTAAGATTGTGTCCATTTAGCACTGTAGGAATACCCGAGGTTCATGTTCAGTTGAGCTAGATAGTTTTATTCTGTGATTTTTTTTGTTTTTTCGTCGAATGATGTGAGCGTTTGGACTCTGAATAATGGTTCGATTTGGTCGTTAGGATTTATTCTGTTTTATGGTAATATTCGCGATACTGGTTTCCATATAACAACCTTGTTTTCACTTTTTTTTGGTTCATTTTTGGGCCGCTTTCAATTGTCCCCGTCTATGGACTTAAATGACGAAGATCTAAAAGAACAGTTACAGTAGATGGGAACAGTTCTACCTCATCTTTCATGGAAATTTGCACGGGGAAAGATCAAGTTCTATTTTGCAAACTCTTGTCCACCAGTCGCCTTGACACACCTGAAGCTTCATCATCTGTCGGGTCTTAGTAGCTTTTACTTATCGGCGGGTGTTGAAAGCTTGAAGTTCGCCGAGGAGGTGGGACAAAACTGAGCAAAATGGCCCTTGGCTCTTTACCATGTAAATTTCCTTGAGAGATAAGGATAAACTCTTTCAGTCCTATCTGAAATACTTATCATGAATTTAATGTGGTTAACCGACACGTTACACGTCTCTCAATCACTATGTGATCGTCTTCAAATAGAAGTTCCATCTTCGTCCTGGAAATGATAACATGGAAATTGAGATACGTGTCGTGGCATGTAAATCACGTTTGGTGGTAGTTTCACTTCTCTGAATTCATCAGTTTGTACTTTAAGGAATTAATTTACCCATCATTCTTACAGTTCAATATTTTACATTCAGCTGAAGATAAAGCTTCAACTTTTTTACATACAATTTTATGTAAGTGCGAGGCATAGATGATTATTACATTTTTTACACAAAATCTCGGCAAAATATTTGGATATTTTGCCAGGTTTCTTTTTTATATATTGCTTAGGATAATGACTTAATGACTCATCTTGAATGAGATCATCGACTTTCATTCATATATGAGTCAATTACATGGTTATTAAAATTAGATTAGTCGAACATTTCCCACTTGAATGGGTTGCGAGACGGGGAGAGAGGGAGGGTTCAATCAGCCAACAGGGTGAACGTTTTTATTATTTTCTCGAAGCTGCTTCTGAAAATCATTGCAGCCAATATTCTAGGTTATGCTGCCGATATAAACGAAAGGAACTATTCATTTGTCATGTAACATGATCAAAGGAAGAAAATTGCATATCAACAATTTTCCTGAACCGTTATTAAGTTTTTCTCTATTGTCTTGCCTAAAGTGCTATAATTCTCAGTTGTCATTTTTGTTGACCAGGAAGGGGGGTGAGTTCATTGAAGTTCACTTTGATTCCTTCGGTAATTATCAGAAATTATTTCTTTGGTATGGTAAATTATTTCGTTTGTCATATTGATAATCGATATCGTGACAATCAGCCCTATAGTGTATCACTTCCGTTAAAAATAACGTCACCGATATCCGTCCGCCATTTCCGTTATTTTGCTATTACCAATCATAGCAAAATAACGGAAATGGCGAATAACGGCGACGTTACTTTTAACGGAAGTGATACAGCATAGGGCTGAATGTCATAAAAATATGGAATAAGAATAAAGATGAAGCTAACGTAATTTTCGGAATTTCTTATGCAATGTTCGATGAGGTCTGAGGTCTTTCTATCATTCATTTCTTTTGCGGAAATATGCGCCTTTTGGTGGGAGAGACTATTTTCAAAAGGAGCATTTTTAGTATTAGATGTTTAGTATTTTTTTTGCTATCTTGAGATTCTGTTGAAGAGGAACTTGTCATAATGTTGTGAACTCACTTTTCCCAACTTCACGAGTAAGTAGTTTCCTCTAGATAATTGAGGAGCACCCAAGTGGGTAGACAAACAAGCCTCTCGAAATATTACCATAAAACAAGTAAGTAATGAGAAATATTCAGATGTGTATAAAATGTAAATAATTTTATTAGTTTGTAAATAAATATTCATCCGTGTGCTTTTAGGTAATGAAATAGTTACTATTTAAAATTAACTGTGGAACACAAGTCAATTTGTGTTTTGTTATTTTTTGTTGTAGATGAAGTTTATTCGACTATTTATAATTGTATTGTTTCTTTCTTTCCTATCTATGACGTATAGTTCGTACTTTAAAAGTATCTACAGTGTATATCTTGTTATTAATCATTCGGTAAATATAAGAAAAATTACTGTCAACAGTATGTTATGTAAAGCTCGAGAAACAGTAAAATAAAACGTGTTTGTTTCAATTATTTCTTTTACTTTCAGCCATCTCGAACTATTCAATATCAAAACCAACGATGAAAAAAATGGTTTGTAGAAATTGCAGAAATATACAGGGTGTTCTGTAAATAATGGATAACCTTTCTAGTGCGAAAAGGGGACACAGACCGTTCGCAAATATATTTTAGTGTTATACAAAGACCTACGATTTTAAGGTTATTTGGATTTTTTCTACATTCTCAGTATTTCCTGCATTGATTAGGTGTACTATCGGAATCGTATTAAAATTCTACAGTTATTATTAAGAAAATTTTTATTTAATTTCTAATTCGTGTTTTGCTAGAGTTTCGCCAGATTTTGAACTTCGGCGGGTTGAAAAATGTAGAGCGACTTGAGTAGCCAACTTTCCTAAAAATTTCTTTGAATACGCATTTTTTCCTCCAGAAAAAAAGATAATCCTGTAGAAATAGGAAAGAAGATATGTTTACCGAAAAACAATTACATTCAAAAGATTTCGTGGCCTCCGCAGTCTCCAGACTTGAACCCACCATACTTTTTTACTGAGGCTGCTCGAAATAGATCTTCAGTAGGCCATGCACTGCCGTGTTTGCATCCAAGAATCAATCAAATCAACATTTTTGTCAAAGAAATAGTTCTTATTGACAAAGTAAATGTCAGAAGGCAATTTCATATCTCAGAAACGACTCGATCAGAAAAAAATACATAATTCGGACTGAGTCCATTCGAATTAGCTTGAACTGCATAGCATAGCAGAGGCTATTCTTTGCATAAGTTCACAACATGCTCGTCAATTTTCGATTTATTATACAGGGTGTCCCGAAACTATGGTGCCAAATTGAAACAGAAGATTCCCCTTGAAAAATAAATAGGACTTTCCCGATATTTCTTTCCTCAAATGTAGAGATAGAGATGAAAAAGAAAACATATTTTCGGTTGATACCAGTGGCGTACAAGAAGGGCATCATTGTCCCTTTTTTCCCTATTTTTACGCCACTGGTAAAATCAGAAAAATTATACATTTTTCACATTCCTCATAAAATTTTTAGTGAAAAATGTAAACTTGTTTGAATCCGGAAAAACTAACCGTTTTTAAAATAATCGCGATTTTATAAATACAAACATACTAGTAATGAAAAATTTGTTTGGCAGAAATCAATTTTACAATCCCAATTACTAGTCTAAATAACATCTTGATATTCAACCAAAAAAAATTACACTTTCAAATTTAATTGTTTTTTTGTAACTATGAAAGTGGCGAGAAAAATGCCTTTTTATTTTTCAGTTTCAACACCCTGTACCTCTGCAAGAGAAATGCAGGTTGAAATGTCATTGATTTTTTTTGGTAAAATATCCAGTTTTAAGTGTAACCAGTAATCAGGATTGTAAAATTCACTTCAGCCGAACATTTTTTTTTTTTCATTACTATAGTTATGTTTTTATTCATAAAAGCGCAATTATCTTGAAAACGGTTGATTTTTCTGGAATCCAACAAGTATACATTTATTACTCAAAATTGAAAAAGGAATGCAAAAAATTATAAATTTTTCTGATTTCACCAGTGGCGTAAAAAATAGGGGAGAAAAGGGACCATGATGCCCTTCTGGTACGCCACTGGTAACAACTGAAAATGTGGTTTCTTTTTCAAAATGAAGCACAAACATTACTTCAATTTTTTTTTCTTTACTGTGGAAGTTATGAATAAAACGAACGACATGTGAGAAAAAAAATATTAGGAAAGTCATATTTATTTTTCGAGTGGAATCTTCTGTTTCAATTTGGCACCATAGTTTAGGGACACGCTGTATATGAATGCTCCTTAAAACTTAGTGTGGGTTTTATTATCAATTGTGTGATGTTCTATGACTAGGTCATCAAAACTGACCTCGAGCAAACTATATTTGTTTCATTTGTGCTTAAACATCATGAGTTAAAATTACACCACGTTTCGGCACTACAAAGATCAAAAGTTATGTTTTACCTGAAATTGTCAGCATCAGTCCCACGTCATACAATGGTGATATCATCTGCAAAAAGTGTGATTTTCCTCCAATGTCAACGGTTACATCATTTAAATTAATCAAAAAGGGAATAGGGCCAAGAACCGAGCCTTATGGTAGAGACCAGCTCTATTATACTCAATGTGCGATTGATTTTCTTGGAGTTTCACTATCTTCGAACTCAGAAAAAAATGTGACTCTGAAGCTTTCTGAAACAAAAAACGTACAACATTAAAATGACAAGGTGAAAAGGTGACAGATTGAAACTACTGACTGCGGTTCAAGGCCAAAAAACAGCTTTAGTTTCCATGGTTGCTACGAACTTATTTATACATAATTACAGTTGATATCGGTGAATGTTCCGAGTGGAAGAAAATGGACTACCACAGGATATCCTTCTGGGGTATCCATAAGATATCGTTCAGGGATATCCACAAGGGTGTCCATAGGACATTGTTCACAGATATCCAAAAGATCAGTTTAAGGAATATAATTGGGGAATACCCATAAGATATTTATTATAAGAGGATATCCATACAAGATATTGAAGGAAATAGGCTCTCACATGTTGGTCTCAGTATGTCCTTTCATGGCTTAAATCGCAATATACAGAGTGAATACTAGAATCTCAGTACAATAATGGTCGTTTTTAAAATAAATCACTAAGATGATGAACAAACATATCAGAAAAAAAATCTTTGAAAAGGGAAATACTGATTAAATATATCGATATTGAGAAATGATCTTGTTCTGAGTATTCATTTCATTTGTTTCTGATACTTATAGCGATGTGTAGAATATATTCTCTTGGATATCCATTTCGAATCCATGAAAGAATATCTATGGATCTTCACATAAACTCCAGACATATTACGGTCCAGGAAAAAGATATTATTTTCATAAAGATACAACTTGTGTACGATACAGAGAGAAGAAAATATGTCAATACTGAAAAGTCAGTTTGATATGCATTATCATTTAGATTTGCTTCGGATATTTTATGATAAAATCCAGTATTTCTTATATATTGTTCTACGAAAATGAAAGAAAAAAATAGGTTAAAAAGTGATTTTGTTATATTTAGATAAATTTATGTTTGCTTTGGAAATCTCATGGTATATATATATATATCCATGAAATATCTTCTGAAGTATATCCATTACGCATCGTCGATTGATGTTTCATGGATCCGAGGAAATACCGCATGAAAGTAATGTTATCAGAATTGTATTATCATTCAAAATTAATTATATATATATATATATAGATGTGAAATATTTCTAACCTAGTGGCCGTTGATGATGATATAAAATTGTAAAAAAAAGAAACAAAAACATTTGTATTTTTCAAAGGATTGAAAATGTATAATCAATCAGCTTCCCTTAGTCACAAAAAATGTTCTACAATTGTGTCTTCGAAGAATAAGTTGAAAAAATATCTGAAGGATAACTAAATTTATAATAGGTTTTATCAGTTATGTTTTATATAGTTACTGAAATAAATTCATCCGAATGAATTTGCTGTTTTTACCGATTTTTTAGGTTCATGTTAGTTTTGCCAAAAATTCTTTCCAATCTTGTAATGCCTGGCGGTACGTTTTTGATGAGCCACCCTCTATATAACGAATATCCATAGAACAAACACCATGTGTTATCTGGGTGAGAAATACATTTTTGATTGTGGAGTTAATAACGTTTTTACCAATTTAGAATCAATTTTGTCACAAGAAAAATAATAAGATTGTGAGCTAAACTCTCCTGGTATGATGAAAAACTAGTATTTGCCATTTTACCAAGTTGGTAGATAATGGAGCAAATATCTGCCTCAAATGTTTCGACAATATTCTACGGAGTTAAAAAAGTGAACTACCTATCTTGAAGCATTTTAATATCCGTCCGTCCCCCTTAATCAAACTTCGACGTGTCGCTAATATCAACAAGGACTGAGTGAATTTTTATGTCGACTCAATTAAAAACGGCTCCGTTATAACTCTTGAAAGGAAATTGCTTTCAAGCAATCAGCATGGAACAAAGAATGGAAATTGTTTGCTATAACATTACGAAAGCCTAATATTGTCGAACTTTTAAAACGCCGTTTGTAATTACTGTTTCGATAGAGTTCGTTACAAAGAGCGATGTTTATTTTTGAATTACACAAAACTGACACTTCCATGCCGCTGACAAAGGGAATAACTATTAAATGGTCTATAAATCATTGGAGTCGACAGCGAGGCGAATTGACGCGAAAACGAAGAGTGTTTGAATACATTACTTTCTCATGGACATGGTTTTGTATCGGTTATACGAGGGGTATGAGTGAACCAGAAATAATCGGACTATTTCCATGTTTCAATGTCATGTTTCGATAGTTTTAAATATACCTGATTTTTACGAACTCAGTTTGAACAATTGCTGATGTTTTTTTTTTGCTAAGATGGAGGAAATCTTTCATAGAGAAATATTGAGTCTCATCTAAACTCTGTGTAGGTCCAGTTAGGCTATTGCCTCAGGTGACACTTAGGCATATTGCCTCATTGTATCTTATCTATGTTGTTATGCCACAGTACCCAATCCAATATTTTTGTGCCTTGTACGAGTTTGTACAAGTTTCGTATTGGGTGGGAACTGTATAGTTCTGGGTCGCCAGATGACTGCCCAAAAATTGCCTGTCTTTTGCGGCCTAGAGCTTCGCAATAGCACAGTATGTGTTTCACGGTATCTGGATCCTTACCGCCTAGTCAATTAGATACAATAGAAACAGTGGAACATTTGACCTTAACTTAACCTCGATTCCGACCTTGACTTCGACCCTGAACCCGACCACAACTTGATTTTTTTTTGTTTTTACTGAAAAGGAACCATTTAAGTACTTTTCTTTTAATTTTAAATTTTCGTCAAATAAATTTTGATAAAAAGTTTGATTTTTTTTTTCAGTCGTCACGTAAAATAAAAATTTTGCTGAGTGTGACCGAGGTTAAAATATTCGATAGTTGACTTCGGCTGACCTGTTTTGGCTTTGACCTTGACCTTGACCTTGACCTTGACTTTGACCTTGACTCAGACCTTGACTTCGATTCGACCTTCCGACCACTGAATTTTTTTTTATATTTCATTCTTCTGTTTTTAGTGAAAAGGGACATTTTTCGTAAATATATTTTTTTCATATAAATTTTGATTGAAAAATTTTTTGAATTGTTTTTTCATTGAAGTAAAATGAAAAATTTTGTTGAGTTGGAACCTTTTTCGTGAAAATATTTTTGTTAAAATAAATTTTTATGTAACATTGTTTGAAATAGTCACGTGAAATGAAATATTTTGTTGAGTGAGTGTGACCGAGAACGAAATATTCGAAAATTGACCTTGACTGACCCTGGTTTGACCTTGACTTTGACCTGGACTCGACCTTGACATGACCTTGACAACGACCTTGAATCCAATCACGACTTGAACTTTTTGTGTTTTTTTCCTTTTGTTTTTATTGAAACGGAACCTTTTTCATGAAAATACCTATTTTCAAATAAAATTTGATAGAATCATTGTTTGATTTTTTTCACTCGTCACGTGAAATGAAAAATTGTGCTGAGTGTGATCGAGATCGAAATATTCGAAAATTGAAGTTGACTGAACTTGTGTTGACCTTGACTTTCACCTTGACTCGATCTTGACGCGACCACTTCGACCTTGAATCCGACCATGACTTGAATTTTTTTGTTTTTTTCCTCTGTTTTCATTGAAAAGGAACCTTTTTCGTGAAAGTACATATTTTTTCAAATAAAATTTGATAAAAAGTTTAATTTTGTTTTAGTCGTCACGTAAACTGAAAAATTTGTGTGACCGATATTGAAATATTGAAAAATTTACTTCGGCTGACCTGTTTTGACGACCTTGACCTTGAACATGACCTTGACCTTGACTTTGGCTTTGGCCTTGACCCAGACCTTGACTTCGATTCGACCTTGAACTCGAACATGATTTGAATTTTTTTTTATATTTCATTCTTCTTTGTTTGTACAAAATAAGATAGACTTGTAACGTACGTAGATATCATAAAAATTAAAAATTGAATAAAAAATCAAGCTTAATGAACAATATTTCGTGGCTGTGATCTGTTTGCTGCATCTTCAACGGAATCTGTACAAAGTCGTAATAATAATGCCTTGATAGACATGGTATGAACTAGTGAAATGCACCAATTTGTAGCTGGAAAAAATTAATTTGACGCAGTTTTTTGACAGGAAAGATTGTATATTCTCGAGTAATCCGAAAACAACAAAAAAAAGGATTTCAAAGCTAGTCCAGACAGACACAACGGTGAAGTTGAACAGTTCAATTCGCCATCGCACATTATCTACTATAAATTTCATACATGTCGATATCGGCGTCGGAGCAATGAAAAATTCCAAAATTATCTGATCCAACAACTAGACTAGGAGCTGGTGACGGGTGACGTTCTCCCACTTTACACTGCATGCCTTTTTGAGGCTTGATAATTAACCCTAAAATATGAAAAATAGACGGGTTCCTGGCCGCCCCACGTGTGCACTTCATATGGAAAAGCGCTTTTCTTTTTGTGAAGAATTTTCGTGTTATTTGCAATATTGTACTGCCTGCCGTTGTAATATACAGAAGTTCAAACAAATTGAAACGCTACTAATTAATGGCATGCAATCAGCAGCGGCCGAAAGGGCTCAAAGGGTTACGAATAACTGACAAAAATTAAAGGGAACTTCCGTGTTTTCAAATTGTATGCCGATGCAAAGAATTGAAGTTTCAGTAATAATAACACTCTGGAAAAATTGGCTTGCGACTCTCATCTAACCAACGGTGGAAAATTGCGGGAAAACTCTGTAAAAATTCAATACAGGTTTTACGTGATTCCATACTGTGTGCCATTTGAAAGACACGTCATTTGTATGATTTATTAATAGTTGGTACTTTGGCATGCACACCAGGATTTCACAAAACAAAGTCACGGTGTTTTTTACAACTTTCGTCATGCATGCCTCTATTTTGCGATTTCCTGGTGTGCATGCCAAATAACCTACTATTAATTAATTATACAAATGAAGTATCTTTCTAATGGCATGCAGTTTGGAATCACGTAAAACCTGTATTAAATTTTTACAGAGTTTTCCCGCAATTTTCCACCGTTGGTCAGACGAGGGGCGCATGCCAATTTTTCCAGAGTGCTTTCGTTACTAAAACTTCAATTATTCATATCGGCATGCAATTTGAAAACACGGAAATTCCCTTTAATTTTTTTAGATTTTCGTAACCCTTTAGGCCCTTTCGTCCGATGCGAATTGCATGCCATCAATTAGTAGCGTTTCAATTTGTTTGAACTTCCGTATATTTCAACGGCAGGCAGTATAATATCGCGGAAGAAAAGAAAATTCTTCACAAAAAGAAAAGCGCATTTCCTTATGAAGTGCACACGTGCGACGGCCAGGAACCCGTCTATTTTTCATAATTTAGCCTTAAAAAGCCATGCAGTGTAAAATGGAAGAAAGTCACCTGTCACCAGCTCCTGGTCTAACCGAGCCACCTCTGCTATCAAGTAATAACAGTCAGAAGATTCATCCAGCGAAGTGTATAGCAACTAGTGACAACAATCAGATCTCATAGCCAACAAATGCCTCCCGCTGCGCTCGATAATTATCCCCTTGGCACCAACAAATTCAGAGCAGCGCACGGTGTCTTGCAAACTGGCCTTTTGCCACCCGCGGATCCATCCAACTACTCCAGAGGCTACAATTACACCAAACAATGGACCGAGTGTATAGTCATTGAAAGGCGGCGATTCTAGGATTGAATTCGTTTTGAATCGAACGCAGTGTGGGCCGTATTGTTGATCCAGTTGCCGCTACCGATTTACCATATGGGCGCGATGGATTCTCCTGATAAGGAATGCTTCTGGTCGTTTTTGATTGTGTCGGTAAAGAGCTGCATCATTCTGGTTTAATTTAGTGATTTCGAGAAGCTCCATGGGATTTCAAAGTCAAGAACGCTAGGTGTTTTTAATAACAGTTCGATGATATTGCTTCATCAACTGAACTTCGCTTTTTCAATTCTGTCACAAAATGTTTGTTAAAAATGAATTATTATGAATAAAGATTATTATTATTATTATTATTATATACCCAACCTGATATTCGAAAAGTACCAGATTGAACATTCTAGAACTCTATGAAATCTCTAATATAACTGAAGCCTGTTAGGCCAACCAATATAGAAAAAATAGAGGCTATTTTCACATACTACATTTTAAAACATAGTAAAACGTAAATCGCTCTGTAAATATTTTCAAATAATATACATGGTGTCCGAAAAAAGGATGCATGGGGTTCTCAGTAACCGTAAGAGTCACAATGAAGGGGTCAATGAATAGATGTTGAGATAACTCAAAATTTTTCCGGGGATATTCGAAAGAAACCAGAATATGGCGATTTGGTTTAAATTTTTTCTGAGGTCATTTGAAAAATTTCGAAAAAACTGATGGCACTTTCTAATTGCCACTTTCTCAGCTTTACACAATGGTTCAGAAAGTTCAACTAGAAAAATTGAAGAACAGACTGAGGTAGCTGAATCAACAGCTCAATTTATCAGTAAAAAATCCCTTATTCTCTTCTCAATTCAGGCAGATATCTGACAGAAAACAACTACTTCCCTGGCTAATGCCACGACGGACGTTAAAATAAATCTGACAGATATATGTGCACCTCAGAAAGCGCTCTATGGAGAACGTTGCACAGTTATCTGTCAGATTTTATTCAACGTCCGTCGTGGTATCAGTACGGGAAGTAGTTGTTTTCTGTCAGATATCTGCCTCAGTTGAGGAAAGAATAAGGGTTTTTTACTGATATTTTCAGCTCAATTTATTTTAAGAAAAAATTCTTGCATATCGTATGAAGATGATTGAACATTTTACAGCCATTATGAACAATGGAATCCTTTATTCGATTCTTATGCTCTAATTTGAAATTGAATTTTCTCAGAAATGAACTGTATTCAATCGAATAAAAAATGATTTCCCACAAAAGGGGGAAAATTGCACAATATGGTCACCAAAGCAATTTAGCTGAAAATTTCGCATATAGTTCCAGAAACCCCAGAAGCGATAAATCCCTTGACAATTTTTTACGGAAATGCCTGAAAGATACTCAATTTTTGGAAAAAACGCTCAATGGAATAAGAGAACAAATAGACAAACACTGGCAATTTGATTAGACCCTTCACTATTACTACTTACGTCTCCAATTAAATAGACAATTAAATAGTAATTTTGAACAAATTTAGAAGCGATCCGCAAACAAAATTCTAGAATATTGATATATAATAATAAAATTATTGTTTCACAAAGCGACGTTGTCAGTTCTTTCATTTGTGTCTTGATAAGTTTCCAGGAATATCGACGATTCTGAAATCTGTTATTTTTCAGCCGGATGCAGGTCTCTTCCTCCTGGCTGCCACGTTTTTGGCCTTCAACCTGGTGAACATTTTAGTTGTGTCAAGATAAGTTTTCAGAAATATCGACAATTCTAGAATCTGTTATTTTTCAACCGGCTACCCGCGTTTTTTGCCATGGATCGAATTTTTTCAACGTTGAAAGAAGGGACACAACCTTACCTACAACCTGATCCAATATGATATATTCTAGCTATCAAAACACCTGGTAATTCGATCACTAATTAGTATGAAAAAGTGAAATCAAAGCAAATAAATTTTTTGGCTGCCAACGTTTTCGGCCATGGACCTAATTTCTTAACGAGAAGGAAAGGGACATACCCTAACGTAACCTAACTAACCTAGCTATCCAATTTGCTGGTAATTCGATCACTAATTAGTATGAAAAGGTGAAATCAAAGCAGATGCTCGCTGTGCTAGCATTTCATAAATTACCAGAAGACAGAGACGATTTTACCTTATCATGTTTTGATGAATTCCTAAAATCTGGCATTTTCCAGTTGTGACGTTGTGGACTACCAGTTGTCAAATTTATTCACCGTAGAGTGGGAGATTTGTCAACTCATTCCATTCCAGTTCCGAATTCATTTATTTATTTCACATTTTGGGTAGCAAATGAATTCCTATATTTTCCTAAGATTCAGTGTGTACAGTTGAAGTCGCAGTATTTGGATTGCAAAATACATGAGGAAATTTCACCAATCAGCGTGTTTTTGTGAATTTGTGAAGTGACCACTATGACATTTGTCCAAAAAAGTATGCTAAATATTTTTCCGCGCAAAAATTTTTCTTGATGCAGTGATTTCATTGTATTTGAAACATTCTGTGAAAGTTTCATCCCAATTGCTTTGGTGACCATATTGTGCAATTTTACTAGCATATTTAAAATTTTAGAAATCAGAATTAGATAACAAAAAGTCCACATATGAGAACAAGATTCAACAGGAAAACGAAGTGATAATCCTATCTACGTACCATATAATTGAAAAATCCCAACTCACAGCAAAATTCTTTGGAAGGTGACCTTTGACTAACTCCATCCTAACAACACACCAGGTACTCCATAAATTTTACAAATACTTGAAAGAACCACTTCGCTCAACACGCATTTTCAAGAAAATAATCCTGTGAAGAATGTTTATTTAGTGCGAAAACTTCCACACAAATAGAAAACTAAACTCATAACCTCACTTCAGAATCTTAGAACTACAGAACTTTCACACACTCTAAAGCTAAGTCTACATACTTATAAACCGAAGTGGGAATTTCATGTCTATGATTTGCAAATTTTATTTAATTTGTTTGTGTGATTAGAAAATAAGATACAATTTTTTAGAACAGGTATCATGAGAACAAGAACGAATAAAATTGACAATTTGATCTTTGCTACTTGAACAAAATTTTATTAAAGAAAGAAAACTGAGAAATTAGGTAAACAATATTGCATATTATTACTGTAACATTAAGAAGTAGACGAAATCCAACACTGCAACCCTCCTGTAGAAAACAATAATAATAATAATGAACGTCTTCATTATTCACAAATCAGAACATACGTTTTTGTAATACGAAAAGAAAAGAGAAAGAGAATAAAGTAAAAGGCCAAGTTCAATTCAGGAGTTGATAGCAAATCACCAGTAAATTGTTCTTCCACAAAAGAGATCTACATGTCCTTTGACGTTTCCAACTGAGCTAGCAAAATGAACTGAATTGTATACTATAATTTTTCTACAACTAAGGTAGTGTTGGGTAATAAGGCCCACCTAACTTTTGTAATTTTTCTTATCCTTTATATTTTATATAAAAAAATCTGAAACTTGATGAGGAGATTTCTTGACATGTTTGTCGCTATGTTAACATCAATATTCGTCTCCATTAATTTCTTGGTAATTTCAATAAGACAAATATTTCCTTTATTACCCGCCTATAAGGGGAATAAAGCCCATAGTAAGTTACGCCAAATTTTGTTTATTTATTGTGTATATAATTATATACACATCATTTATTTTAATCAAGAACGGTAGAATCTTAATAAATCTCAAATAAAAAAGAAAAATAAACATATTTTACAAAAACTGATAAACGTAACAAAATTCTACCAAAGAAATTAAATTATTGAAAAAAGTTATAAAAAATACTCTCTAATATACACCCTTATCGAACTTTGTTCGTTTTGATTTGCATTTTGGCCTCTACCTGGAGACAGTGTTACAAGGAGTGTTACTTGATCTGTTTGCGGGCCTTATTACGCGATCGTTGGTAGGGCCTTATTACCGGGCCAGCACTTTTTCTTGAACATACAATTTCCAGAAAAATTAACAATTCATTAAACTTTTCTCTTAGTTGAAAGATAGTACCAACGTTGTAGTAAATGATGGAGCACTATTAGTTTCTTAAGTAAAAGAGGTTGAATTAAAAAAGACGTCAAACCTTCTTGCGAACTTATAATCTGTGCAGCATAAAACTGCACATGCACCTACTGTTGTTAATGGCGAACTGAAGTCAACGATCTTTCAGTATAGCTTTACCACTCGGATGATGCAACTTACCATGTTGACAAATTTGAAAAAAATTGACAGTCTTCGAGGAAAAAGACGATGGGCCTTATTAACCGCTGGGCCTTATTCCCCAACACTACCTTATAATCAAATCATAACAATTTTATCACCAAAGTAAAGCAGTTATACAAAACGCGCTTCAACAACATCACATTATATTACTCAATGTTCCTTAATCATCATTTGTTTTCGTTATAACTTTTTGTTGTCTCTTCAGTGTGTTATCTTCCAAGGTGATACTGCATGGAATCATCATTATACGTACCCATTCTGAACGTTCAGGATGACCCACAACAGATAATATAAACGCCAGCTCAATTCTTTCGATAATACATTTTTCAATAATACACTCTGATAAACCTCGATGTCAATCCATCCCGGACGATGTATCTTTTGTCAGCCCGAGTTCATTACAAATGGACCTTTTATTCAACGGTCAATCTCATCTGAAAACGATCTGGCAACAAGAAAATGGATTTGGTCTTTTATAAGGGGATTTATGCCCGATTTGAAGCAGTCGGGAAAATAGGCCAGTCACCAGGGGCCATAGATAATTACCGTAAATCGACAGATTTTACTGCAATTTTGAGTGTATATTCGTTGCATGGGATATATCCTATATGAAGTTCATGAAAATATATGAGAAATGGGATGATACGGACTTAGATCTATTCAAAGTGGACGTTGGTGTTCCACAGGGCTCAGTTTTGGGACCTTTATATAAATGACCTTTCACAACATATAGGCACAACCTCATTATCTCTTTTTGCTGATGATACCTCCATTTCAGTAGAAGCTGATAGTCTTGTTGAACTGCAAGACAAACTCAATACAATAGGTAGGAACTTCTCAGTATGGTGTCGCTCTAATAGACTAACTCTGAATGCAGATAAAACGGTGCTGGTTCAATTTTTTTTTGAAAAAACACATTGAACAACCAATACATGTTAAAATCAATGATGTGGCAATACATCCATCAGAAACTACGAAATTTTTAGTAATTCACATTGATTCTGATTTATTTGAGCTGGAAATTTCACGCCAATTACGTTTGTAAGAGGATCAGCAGCAGTTTTCATGCACTGTTACAGCTTAAAAAAGTATTGGATGAGAAAAATCTATTAGATGTTTATCACGCAATGGTAAATTCAGTTCTCTCCTACAATCTCCTACAATCCTACAATCCTTAGCTCGCACAAGTTTCGACTTCTGAGGGCTGTCGTTCGTAGGGGGATGACAGCTGGTTAACGGAAAAAAATAATAAAAAAAATAAAAATATATATATATACTTCTGTGGGGCAATGGTAATAACATCACACGCGCTTTTACAGCTCAGAAGCGAATAATACGTATGATATATGGTCTTCATCACACAGATTCATGTAGACCTGTTTTCAAAGAAAAAATTTTTACCATTACCATCTATTTACATATAGTACAGCTGTTTGCTTTATGTAAAAAAGCGCGAGTCTGAGTGTGAAACTAACTCCAAGTGTCACAACTATCGAACAAGAAATGGAAACCTTATTAAACTACAACATCGCACAACGTTGTTTAAAAAGTCACCCACTTTAATTAAGTGGTTCGAAGTTATTCATTTGCCTACCTCCAGATATAAAGAGTATAAGTTTACTTTCTACCTTGGAAAGAAAGGTCAAGGATTATCTTGTGGAGGGATGTTTATATTCCACCGACGAATATTTTGAGTATTCATATACTCCCTGGTAGATCTACGGTCTTTCATGTATTGTGTATAAATTAGTAATTTATGTATTGTGTACTTGTACATTTATGTGTTTTATGTTCAAATTGACGATTCTTATGTCATTGTGAATTGATCATTTTAAAGGAATAAATATTTATTATTATTATTATTTATTATTTTCATGAGGAAACCGTGATCACATTGCTGTTATAATCTATTTCTACCTTTTTGTTTTGGATTCAATGACAACATTCTTGAAATTAATGACTGATGACATTATTGAAAAATTTTAAATGAATAATTATTTCTTTACTGTTCTATGAACTTGAACAAGGGGCTGTATGGCATTGGGCCATTATCCTCATGTACTACTATTTTTACATTTCGAAATTTCTAGACACTCAAATGCATCGAGCAGTCTATTGTCATGCACCTGTCTAATTAATTTCAAGCTTATGTTATCAAATCAATGTGCTCCTTAAACCGCACTTGTAAGGCTCTTCTAGTTTGACCCACATACTTCTTCTCGCAGTCATTGCAGCTAATTTAAAAAATCCCTGACTTTTTTTTTTCTTGAATATAAATAGAACTTGCACAAAAACTTGCAAATGTAATACGGGTTTTATTGTTCTCGGTTTTTGTTCTCCGCGCACTGGCCTATTATAAGTTTCATCGAGCTTCCAAAACTCCTCTCCGCACTGTGTTCCGCTACGCTGTTGGTGTGATCCGAACTTCCTTTATTCGCTGACAATCAGTTATTCTTTTGAAAAAGCGTCCTGTAGCCTTTTCATCGGAGGACTTTGTGATTTCGTTCGAGATCATTCAGGATAAGGGCTCGATATTCGATCAGGGGTCAAGTTCTATAGATTACAGCTTAGGACTATTTTCTGCATTGGTAATTTTGTGTGCTACTAGGAGTTTTACACCCGTTTTCTGTTAGGGAAATGCACAGATACGTAAGATACAGAGTACAGTGTCTCTTGAACTTCGATACGGGAGATAGGAAATTTTTTCACGGTAAAATCAATACCTACTCGAAATTAATGAAAAATTAAAAATTTCCAAAAATTATCCAAGCACAGTAGTAGGTATGGTAGATATACAATTTTAAATGACCTGTGACTTAAAAACATGAAATTATAATGCTACGATATTAGAATTCGTGCCGATATAAAACAGAATAATGTTTATTGACAAGAAAAATGAAAAATTCAACAAGATAGCGACTTGAAAAGCAAATGAATAGGGAAATTCACGTCCTCTGTCCTCTGTCCTCTGTCCTCTGTCCTCTGTCCTCTGTCCTCTGTCCTCTGTCCTCTGTCCTCTGTCCTCTGTCCTCTGTCCTCTGTCCTCTGTCCTCTGTCCTCTGTCCTCTGTCCTCTGTCCTCTGTCCTCTGTCCTCTGTCCTCTGTCCTCTGTCCTCTGTCCTCTGTCCTCTGTCCTCTGTCCTCTGTCCTCTTCTGTCCTCTTCTGTCCTCTGTCCTCTTCTTTCCTCTGTCCCCTTGTGTACTCTGTCCTCTTCTGTCCTTTGTCCTCTGTCGATCTTTCCGTTGCAATTCTTTGATTTCATTTCAAATTTTTCAACCTATACGTTCGGAATATTCCATAGTCGAATTTTGTAATAATTTTTATTATCTGAAATTCTTCGGGCAAATCCAAACCTGTCTTTCCGCAAGAGCAACAATTACACTCCACTCTTGACACCTGATAATATTATAATTATATATTATTAAATCGTCATAAAACACAATAAGTGTTTTCCAAATTGAAGTGTCTACTGGAATAATCAAATTAACTTTATTTATTTTCGCTTCTGTTCATTTATTTTTGTTCTTGAATGAATGACAGTCACGAGTTCAAGTGTTCAAAGAGAATAAAAAAATCGTGGATTGAATTCATACAAAAGATGAGAGCATAATAACATAATTGAAGAAGCCTTCCAAGGACTCCCATCTTTCGACTGAGATTCTGACGGCTGAAGCTTTAATCACTACCTACTTTGTTTTTTCTCCGAACGAATTGATCTACAGGGTGTGTTTGAAAAGAGTGAAATGTTTATACTGAGTTTATTAATTGAATGTTGATGCTAGATGGTGAAAAACCTAACCTTGTGATATTAAGAAAAATTCTTCATATGAGAATACGTCGGCAACCGCTTCATTTTTGGGATACAAGGTGTTGAAATCAAACAAAAATATAACTTTTTCACAAATATCTTCAAAACTACTTGGTATTTTTCTATCATTGGCAACAATAACGTGAAAATAAAATCAACAACTTTGGTTATTTTCACTCATTTAAAACTGTGGCAAAAATCATGGCAGATATTGATATGCCTGAAAGTATACTTGCTGCTGCTAACACTGTAAGATTAGTTTTGCTTCCGGATGAATAAAAAATCCATTACAAAAAAGAATATCTTCAGTTTTTTGAGTGGCGAAATATACAGAACATCGCAGGTTCAATGTGCTGGAGAAACGGTATTACTTTCTTATTTTGTGAAACTCTCAAATCAATACTCTCCGTCATCTTTCTGGTCCAACTATTCTATGTTACGAGATTGTTTTGAGTTGAAGGAAAGAGTAGAAATATACCATTCATTAAAAAAACGTGGGATATAGAGCAAAAAAATCGAAAGTATTCACGAAAGAGCAGATTAGTGAATTTGTTCGTACTGCCACAGACGAAACATTTTTGATGATGAAAGTAGCTTTTTTAATTGGAATTGGGCGAAGCTTGCCGAATCAATGAATTACCTGAAATGTCCATGGGACATCCTAGAGAGCAAGCTAGTATCACAATTCCTGATTCAAAAACCTATAAGACAAGGTTTTTAGCGGTGATATCTGACGTAGGCGTTAATCCTTTTACATTATTTAAAAAATATATAGCATTACGTCGATTTTCATAAATAGACTTTTAAATAAAATTGGTATCTGGGGTATTGTAAAGTAACTAACGTATTATATTTTGTAACTAATGTATTATGTGTTTTTGTGATGTTGTGATGTCAATAATTTGTATCAAAGATTTATCTTGAAGGAAGCTTAATTATCAATCATCGATACATAACACATACATTCGTAGTACATATTAAAAAATTAAAATTATTATTTGATAAAGAGGTTTGGAATTTCCCACTGAGTATTTAGAAACTCAGAGACCTATAATTTCAATTATTATTTTCGCAAATAACAGTTTCTCATTGCTAAACTAATTTTCGCAGCTGACTTCTTGATCGCTCTCTTCTCAAACTGCGGCTCTGTCATCCTCCAAAAATACTAACAGAGGTCTATACGCCCCCTCATTACCCAAAATACAAGCTAGCCACCACTCATTCGACATAATTGAATGAAGTGTGACGGAATATAGTTTCGAGTCCACTCATCCAACGATCCCTCGTTCCTTCGCCAATCTGATGCGCTCGAACCTTATCTCCCCTCGGCAATATTTTCATTGTCAGTATTATCGAATTATCGCCCCCTATATTATGTTCGAGTGTCTAAACAACACTGATTTAGTGATTTGTGTGGGGTGGATTGATTCGACAAAGATCTCGGTTCTTTAATTACGTCAAATATTTGTGAGGCGTCAACGTCCCGATGAAATTGTCAGATTGGAGACTACTGATAAAAATTATTGGAAAATAATAACGGTCAGTAGATAATTTGGGATTGGTGGGAAAATTTTCACGTCAAATCGCCTTCTAGATTTGTTGTTTCGTTGGAATAATTTGGCAGAACCGTACTTGGAGGTAGCGCAAACAAGTGAATCAATATTCATTTGAAATAATACCAAAAAGGTGTTTCAGAAAGCACAAAATTCGGGATAAAAGAGACAATATACCAGCAACAAATAGCAGTAATAAACAGATTTGAAATTATGTAAAGGTTTAAAAAGTACATCATTCCTGCAAATACTTAAAATCATCCTCATTTTTGTTTGCATCGTCTGTGACTTAAACTGCTGTTTCTGGACTTCTTTCTCACATCGGAAAGCGCTGGCATCATTGGGTCTGAAAGATTGGGGCGCTATGTAACATAAATGTCCTTAAAAAGGCCCAAGGCTAAAAAACAGGTTCCAAAATTGGTCTTGATCAATAATGTGCAGTTGCTCCTTATGAGTCCGGTTTAATAACATGCATGGAAGATTTTCAACATTTCATACACATGCTTGCAAGCGTAAATCCCAGTTATAGTGATTTCTTTTGTGAGAGAGAGCTTGAGGCAAAAGTTGGAATGTAGTGAACGCCCTAAAGCAATCGCATCACATCCAATCGAACGTATTTTCCACTCGGAGTGTTCTCCATCTTCTCACCGAGAGGAAAGAGAGGCGAGAGAAGCGAGAAAGTCGAGAAAAGCGAAAGGGGCTAGAGACGAGAGATGCAAGAAAGGTGAGAAATGAGAGAAGCAAGAGAGAGGAGATAGGCAAGAGAGACAAGATGCGAGAGGCGGGATGCTAGAGGCGAGGAAGCAAGAGGAGAAAGAAGCGAGAGAGGTGAGAGAGGTGAGAGGCAAAAAAGGCAAAAGAGGCTAAAGAGGCGAGAGAGGCAAGAGACGAGAGAGGTATGAGGCGAAATATGCGAGAGAGGTGAGAGGCGAGAGCGGCGAAAGACTCGAAAGAGGCGAGAGAGGCAAGATGGGCTAGAGGCGAGAGAGGCAAGAAAGGCGAGGGGCAAGAGAGGCGAGATAGGCAAGAGAGGAGAGAGGCAAGAGGCAAAAGATGCAAGAGAGGGGAGAGAGACGAGCGGCAAAAAGGCAAAAGAGACAAAACAGGTGAGAGAGGCGAGAGAGGCGAAAGGCGAGAGAAGCGAAAGGCGAGAGAAGCGAAAGGCGAGAAAAGCGAAAGGCGATAGAAACGAAAGGAGAGAGATGCAGGGAGGCGAGAGGCGAGAAAGGCGAGAGAAATAAGAGGCAAGAAAGGCGAGAGAAATAAGAGGCGAGAAAGGCTAGAGAGGTAAGAGGCGAAATATGCGAGAGAGGTGAGAGACGTCAGAAGCGAAATATGCGAGAGAGGTGAGAGAAACGAGCGGCAAAAAAGCAAAAGAGACAATACAGGTGAGAGAGGCGAGAGAGGCAAAAGGCGAGAGAAGAGAAAGGCGAGAGAAGCGAAAGGCGAGAGAAGCGAAAGGCGGGAGAAGCGAAAGGCGAGAGATGCAGGGAGGCGAGAGGCGAGAAAGACGAGAGAAATAAGAGGCGAGAAAGGATAGAGAGGTAAGAGGCGAAATATGCGAGAGAGGTGAGAGACGTAAGAAGCGAAATATGCGAGAGAGGTGAGAGAGGCGAGAGAGGCGAGAGTAGCGAGAGAGGCGAGAGAGGCGAGAGAGGCGAGAGTGGCAAAAGGCGAGAAGCGAGAGGCGAGAGATGGAAGAAGATATAAGACAAAAAAGGAGAGATGGAAAAAAGAGAAAAGAGGATAAAAAGAAGAAAGAGGTGGGAGAAAAGACAAAAGAAAGAAGAAAGAGGAAATAAAACAAAAGGGCTTGTTCGATCGAGTCAATTTTGCTGAAAAGATAAGTGAGAGAAATAAAGTGAGAAATTTTGCATAAATCAAGTGATAATCGAGCAAATAACATTCAGTGTCAGTTCAACATATCGTGCAGGGGGGTTTCAAATGAAAAGGAGCAATTTACAGTAGCACGCAAATATGGCGAAAGATAAAACGCTCTCTTAAAAGTCTAGAATTGATTTTACTCAATGTTTCACATGAGATTACCTATTTCCGTTTCCTTCCAATATATTCGACGACATGATCCTTGAGAAGCTTTTCACGCTGATTTTCATTTGCGACTTACTCATGCTTGGAAATCAAAAGAATTAATTTCTACGAGAGCGAAAGATGGGCAATATTCTTTTCTCGGTTCAATAAGATGTATGATTTTCTCTCCACTGCTATGAGAAGCTATGCAGTTGCCAAGCCTCAGATGAAACATATTTCAGATTTTCGATGTTTGTTCTCGAATTTTTATTTTTTTTTCATATGCTCACAGAAGAAGTAAAATCTATATGTTCAAAAAAGATTGTGGAAATCTAGAGACAATTCTCGTTGACAAAAAAACTTTGTCGTGTAAAGTATTTGTAATTGATACCATCTAAAAAGCTCATTGGTATGGTTTTTAGTACTTTCTTATTATTAAGACCTAAACGGAAAATAAGTATTGAGTATATTGTAACAAGTTTTGAGTATATTTTAGCGAATTTCGGTAACGACATAATTTAATTTTATTCTATCTCAATTGTTGCAATAAACTTAAAAGCGATAACATTTCTGAATAGATAATGAAGAGACCTTTCAAACAATGTATCACAAGCCAATACGGCCATTTAAAAAATTGGTAGTTGTACCTGTCATTCGGAGGGGGTTGAAGGTAGGGGTCGCATTTTTAGGTTGGAGAATGTCAATTTACAATTTAAATTTGACGTGTTTCGGGATTTTTCAATAAATATGTACAGTAACCGAAATAATGAATATATTCCATTTGGCTCTTACACACTTTATGTTCAAAATCAATATGGTGAAACAGGTGATCTACAATAAATATTTTTTTACTTTTATTTTGTATTTTGGATTATTTCGGTCGAACCAAAAACTTCTCAAATAATATTCTAAAATTATTCATCATAGTATGCTGATACAAGAATTGTAAATAGGTCGTTTCTGATATCAGAATTGTTTCTCTGTTTCAAAAGGCACTAAGAATGAAACAACCCTGAATCCCTGTATAAGCACCAAACAAAACTTCCACCCACTCGCAACCAACAACGGAACTTTCCCCTATTCACATCCACCGTCACAGAGTAAACTCCTCCATGCAAAATGTAATTCAATTATTATTATTCTCAATGCTCCCATTTTTAATTACGACTCTACGAGTAAAACCGAAACATAATTATAATTGTGCGGCGCACAATACATTGTTTGGCTGCGACAAAGCAGGGCCCAACAAAAGCAGTCAGGTAAAGCTTTGCTGCCGATACAATCAACGCAAGTCTGAAAAGTTTTAACGATGTATTCTGAATTAATAACTTGTTGAAGTGCCTTCCGATCAATATGCAACAATTCATAGCAAATGCCGTATCAGTTCCGGATTTCTGAGGCGGTTTGATCTGAGGTAGAAAGCGGTTTCTATGAGTGATTGGAACTAGTAAGGATTCTCTGTTAGCGAGAGTTTCAACAATGCCCTAGAGGAGATATGCTAGTTGCGAAGTGAAGTTTGGTACTTTCATGATAAGTGACGATCAAAATAGAACCCAAAACATTTCATACCGAAAGCATTCTCAACGAGAAGTTTCAACAAATTCGTTTGAAATATTGATAATCTATAGAATCATTGAATTTCTTGAATGAAAATAAATTGTTGTTCAAATAAATTTTTTAATCGATAAAAACTGAACATTCATACAGTTCGATTTTCTTAGCCTTCAAAAAATTGCCAGAAATAGTTATTTGTTTTACTAGGCATAAAAGCACAAGATTTAATGCCGCGGCTGGTGTTTCATAGCCGAGCGTAGCGAGGCTATGAAACCAGCCAAGGCATTAAATCTGCTTTTCTGACGTGTGAAACATATAATTTTTTCTTCAAATTTGTTCCAATTCCACGCAAAATCGACTTTTTCATATTTAAATTGCGTTTCATTATCAATATCCAAATAACTAAATTATTTCATCAAAGGTAACTGGGCCCTGCGTTACTATGTTTACCGAGATAATATTGTAGACGTTTTTATAAAATTTGGTACATGTCTTCCATGCATCAAGGTGCATTTTTTAATGCACAAACATTTTCATTTTCTCAACCAGTGGCGTCCGTACGGGTTCTGCATTGAATATTTTTGGAGAAAAAAATACTACGCCACTGCTTTCTCCTGAAAAAAAAAATACTTTTGAGATCCTCATTCATTTTGAGCAAATTTGATCTCTTGAGTTTTCTTTGTCCGCCGCATGGTTTTCGCTTAAAAAAACAAAAATCGTTTCATTTGTGCATCGACTGAAAGCAAATTGAGGGATCAGATTTGTTCCAAAATGAATGAGAATCCAAAAAAATGTGTAATTCTTGTCAGATGCTCGGTTCTTGATTAAAATAATTAAATTGAAATTGCTTGATATCGCAGTAGGTACCTAACATTTTGTTGACAATAAATCGTCCGATAGTAATTTCTTTATAATTGAAATTTCTTTTCACCACTTCTTAATCTTTTCACTTATAATCTCCCAAGTGCTTGAATTATTGCCGGAAATTTACTTTACACTTATTGGGAAAGCTACCTAGGTAGTTTTTTATTAGTGTAATCGACCGTTGATTGGTCGATTCTAAGAAATTGAAGTAATTTCACTGACTGTCAGAATAGGCGTGTATTAATCATAATAAATGCATACCTGAATGGATTTACCATATTAATTCAGCTACCTATCTGTAATTAATAGCATTTTGTTCTTCAAATCACTATAAATATTGTGTTTTCACTGGTTATGAATACCATTTTGTGTTTGAAAAAGCTATAGGAATAGCGAAGCGCACAATTATTTACTTGATTTTTAAGTGTTATTGAAGTTATTTTGGATGTCTGAATATCGGTAAATATGGTGAATTACACGAATGCAGAAATGGCGGCAATGCATTATATGGCCTCGCTGATGGTAATGCAACAGAAGCCAGATGCATTTATCAGGAAAGATATCCTAATCGTGCCTTACCAGATAGCCGTACCTTCTCAAATATTCATCGCCGACTTAGGGATACTGGTAGTTTCAAGAAAGGTACTTCGGAAGGTAGACCTCTAAGCGTCAGAACTCTTGAAATTGAGGAAGCCGTTCTGCAAGAAATCGAAGAACATCCTGAGACGAGTACGAGGAAGAAGAGAAAACTCTAGTGTATAAAACTCCCGGTAATACTTACTAATAGAAGATTTAAGAGAGCGAATAGTTGCCTCGTGTGAAACTATTCGAAATACGCCGGGAATATTTCAACGTTTGCGTAATTCCATGCGTAGACGGGCGGAAGCATGCCTATTAAGTGAAGGTGGCCATTTCCAACAATGTTTATAATCAGTGTTAGTATTGTCAATAATTAATGAATTTGATCCGTTCATTTAAACTTACTTTTATAAAATAAAATAAAATTCGTTTTTGTACGAGCTGAAATCCATATTTTTTTGATTCTCATTCATTTTGGAACAAATCTGATTCCTTTATTTGCTTTAAGTCGATGCACAATAATTTCCACACCACATCAGATTTTTGAGGAATTGATCCTGAAGTAAAACGATTTTTATTTTTTTAAGCGAAAACCATGCGGCGGACAACGAAAACTCAAGAGATCAAATTTGCTCAAAAATAAATGGGGATCTCAAAAATATTTTTTTTCAGGAGAAAGCAGTGGTGGAGTATTTTTTTCTCCAAAAATATTCAATGCAAAACCCGTACGCACGCCACTGGTTGAGAAAATGAAAATGTTTGTGCATTAAAAAATGCACCTTGATGCATAGAAGACATGTACCAAATTTTATAAAAACGTCTACAATATTATCTCAGTTATTATTAAAAAACTGATTTTTTTTTTCAAAACTTTATCACCCTGTATCTCAAAAGTTAGGACTTTTAGGACATACGTTTGTAGAAAGTTTTTTCCTTAAAATAAGTCAAAGAATCACCCCCTCAAATATTAGCATGTCTTTAAGGAACACCCTTTATAGTCGTATATCTAGAGAGAAGAGAGAAATGTCAACCTGTATAGGATCATATGCGATGGTATTCTAGGCGGAAATTCACGCCAACGATTTATGTGTAGACAGACTGGAAGAAATAAACCTCACACAAAGATCAATCAAAGTTTTCTCGGACAGCCGAGCGGCTTTAAAAGCACTTACCTCGTATCGATCAACGTGTCAAACTGCCAGAAAAGACCTTAATAGGAAGACCCAACAGTCTGTCTCTAGTCTAGAGATGTCCTAATTTTTCTCGGCGTGAATCTCTTTCAGTACTTCATCTATCCGATTCAAGGGTGTTACCAATTAAGAAATCGATATCCTCCTATCGGTAGACTGTACAGTATAACATTTATCAGAATCAGCCACACTGTGCCTATACATTGCTTTGAAAATATGACCCTCAGAGGGTCTACTAGTTTTATTCTCTTTTCAGTATAGAAAGTCCTTGATGTTTAGGTCGGTTCTTTGGTCATGTCTCATGTATGGAGTAGTCCAGTCTTATTCAGTTGATAATAATAGTAATTATTCATTTCCAAAAGAATAATCACTACAATGCACACTTTGTGTTACCCAAAGAAGACTGGGAGAACGTGTACGTAGGCATCAGTACATATTTGCTTCCATTAACGTTGTGGGAAAGTACATATGAAATAACAAAATATAATTTTCCTAAATAATCATTCTGATCCTATACTCAATGTTCAGTTTTTCTCTGATAATGTATTTCTTTCCTGATGCATTCAGCTCGAAATGTAATTTTTTCTTGTCTTTATTTTTCTAATAAGTTCGTATAAATATGTCTTATATGCTTTGGATAGTTTTTCATCGAGTATTCAAAATCCATTTTTTTAATATTTTTCAAAAGTTTGTTGGTTAAGTTTATTACTAATCTGTTCTGAGATTTGGATAAATATGTGTTGTGCTATAGAGTCGCATAATATTTGTCCAAATTTTTTATTGCTTTGATAGGTTTTGTTTTTTGTATCGCTTGTAACGTGTGTTATAGTCGTGATCTATCATTCAAATTTCATTTATTTTTCTATACTGTGAGGTTAGAATATTTTTTTCAAATAATTTTTGTACTACTTCTACATTTGTTATCAATTTTGTATATATATGCTCCACCCCACCCAGCTATACCGTTATAGTATGGAATACACCAAGGAGTGATACATTTTTCGCATCTGTGATATGTTAGGAATTTTTTGAATTTGAACAATATGATTTTTCCTTTACCAGTGATAAAATGTGAAAATTCTATTTCATGAATCTCCAAGGTATTTTGTCTTATTTACCTCTCTTATTTCACAGTTGGTAGTCTCTTGTCTGACTGTGAGCTTGCAGTAACTATGTAGGGTACTTTTAGTTCAACTAAATGCAATATAATTGTTTTTTTTTATATAATTGTTGATGACATTTCATTAAAACACGCTTTTATTTTCAGTAAATCGTTTTCTGCAAATTCTATGACTTAAATCCGCTATTTTCGCGATGCTAGACAACAAAGATATTGGTAGATAATTAGACATTGAAGTTTTTTTCCCATTTTTTGAATAATGGTTTTGTTATCGCTAGTTTCAGTCGTGCTGGAAACGTGCCATTCAACAAACATTCATCGGTCAAATGAACCAGAGATTCTCTTATGAACTTTAATAATGAATGAACGAGATGTTTTGCAGTTGAATGGTCTTTAGCTGCAGCTTTGTTTTGAGGCAGTTCCTAAATACTATCGATAACGACAATTCTCACAAGTTTCTGGACACAATGTTTCGGATAGAGCAATGCAGTCGTCCTGACCGATCTTTAATGTTGATATGGTACTGTTCTTGCTTTTTCTAGTATCTATAAGCGGACTCCGAGTGATAAAATGAAGGTGTCTTCGCAAATGGTAAAGAAAGAAGTGACACCATCACTATGCAATCTCTCATGAAATGACCGCATCTTGCACAACTGAAACAAATAAGGAAAAACTCGATATGACAACTGTATGGTCGATAGTTTCCCACATACGAGTGTTGCTGATTGGCTTGAGGTATTCGAAGTTTTTCCTCTCGTATTATAGTGTTCAGTCTTCAAGAGAATGAGTTCATTTTCAAGACAGTCGAAAGCTTTAGAGAAATAAACGAGAGCATTCATCACGTTCTCACTGAATCCGTATATTGCTATTTTGGTACTTCTATTTTGGTGAACCCACTTTGATTTTCTCAAAGAAATTATGACATGAATCCCATTTCCAGGGAGGAAGAATCTTGAAATCTGCAGAGAGAAAATTAAGTACAAGAAAAACTTCAGATGAATCATCAATCGCGCTTAAAACAATGTCCGACACATGACGACATCCATATTGCGAATCATAGTGGCAGAAGTAATACTTCCTGAGAGTATAGTTACTAATAAATCAGGGAAAATGGCTATTAGCGGGTACTTAGGGCCACGGTTGTGAGGGCAGCGTCGCGCCGCATTCAGCCTGCCAACTAGCTTGGAATTAAGCAATATGTTTGCTGTTATTATGGCCGAAAGGGGAAGAGGGGACGCAGCGGAGCGTGTCATGGGGGGAATGCAAACTTGATGTAATCACATTTGCATCGCGCCGTCTCGGTACTCCAGTAAATATGACGAGAAATATTCGTTTAATGATTACTGAATACGCTCGGCTGAACCACGAGGAGGCGATGATTTTTGTTTATGAATGGCATACCGGGTGTCAGAAAAAACCTGGCCTTCGTGGAATTGTTCGAGTACAGATATGATTCATATCTGCAACGTTTCCATTGTATAATTATATTACAAGAAATTATAATAAAAGGTGTTCCATCTCAGACGAGCCACTCCGTATATTTCTTATCCCATAGTGAGTGGAAAAATTTCCCGAAACACGTAGAATGATTTTGTTTGGAGGACATCTTTTGACGTATATTTCCTTATGTTGCCTTCATACTTAGAAGGTGTTTATCTGGTTTTAACGTTTCTTCGATCATTTCATGATCTAAAACAATCTGTTGAGTTACTACTTTGCTGATTTGTTTAAAATAAAAAAATAAATGGTGTACACATTGCAAGAACGTGTTGAGCTGGTTAGCCTTTATTACCAAAATCAAAATTGTGCCCGAACGGCTGCAAGAATATTAAACCAAAACCATCCTGAACGTAGTGTTCGGCATAAGTACGCAATGGAATTGATTTAAAAATTTGAGGAAACGGGTTCAGTAGTGGATGAAAAAAGGGCACTCTTCGGAATCGTGAATGATGAAGGAGCAGCTGTAGCGGTATTGGGACATATACAACTTTTGCCAAACACGCAATCTGTACGACAACTTTCTGCAGCTTTCGGTTTTAATTAGCCAATCCAACATTTTCAGAATTTTACATAACACAAATTCCATCCGTACAAAATTAAATTAATTTATGAATTAATTAAATGATGATGATTGGGATCGGAGGCAAGAGTTTTGCGAAATTCTCCACATCCGAGAAAGCTAAACGTTTGGGTAGGAATTTTGGGAGACCACCTAATTGGACCTCTGTCAATTCCTGGGAATTTAAATGGCGAAATTTATCTTGAAATGCTGGAAAATGCGATTGATCCGTTGATAACAGAACAATTAGAAAACGATCCTCTACTACTAGAACAACAATTGCATTTCCAACAAGACGGAGCTCCTCCTCACTACGGTCGTTGGATTTGAAGAAGAGGTCCCATAGAGTGACCTGCCCGATCTCTTGACCTGAACCCTCTGGACTTCTTTTTGTGGGGACATCTTAAGTCCAAGGTTTTTTGTAACTCAGCCTGAAAATTTGGACGAACTACGCCAACGAATTGTAAATGAGTGTCGTCAAATAACTCCAATTATGCTCAACTATGTTAAAGATGGTTTTCAGTCAAGATTGTATTATTGTATGGAAGTCAATGGAAAACAATTTAGATATTTGATTTAAATACGCAGATTTCATTTTTTTTATGTACGCTGTAAAAATATTCAAAATATTCAAAGTGGCTCATTCGAGCTACAAAATCGATTTTTGGCAAAAATGTTTCATCAAATTTACGTTTTTCATACACCGTTGCAAAGATGCTTCCAAGACCTTTCAAATGAAGTATCACTCAACCCTTCTCGCCTATTCAATTTTGAGGGGTTGAAGCGCCCCCTATTAGGAGATTTCTCGTTCGAGCCTCAAATATACGTCAAAAGATGTCCCCCAAACAAAATCATTCGACGTGTTTCGGTGAAATTTTTCCACTCACTATGGGACAAGAAATATACGGGGTGGCTTGTCTGAGATGGAAAACCCTGTATACAATACAGGATCATTCCTAATAAGTTTTGGTTGACAAACCCAACACCCCCACTCAAAAAATATTAAATTGGAATCTTTCTTAAATCCTATTGCAAACCGATGGCTAATCTTATTTTTGCAAACTAAGGTCCTGGTAATGGTTTAGTGCAGGCATCAACTGGTTGTTCATCTGTTGGGATATATTTAAGTATTTTTTATTGTCTTTTGCATAATTTGTTCTCTTGATAAATGGTATCAATATGCTTTGATCTCTTATGTGAAGATTTATAGTGTGGCTTCTTGTGTTTTCTGTTACTTTGTATTTCTTTCGTTTCTTGAATCTGACACCTGAGGTTCCTGGAGTTGGTTGATTTCCCATCTGCAGTATTTTCAAATCTGATGTGCTGATATCGGTTCTGATCAATTCAACTTCATGATCCAATAGTCTTGTTTTCACAAAAGCGATGTTCAAGTTATTTTCTATAAGGGTTTCGAGGGCTGTTATGACTCCATCGTATGTAGAGGGAAGAGTCAGCAAAAGATGAGGCACCTCATCAATTTCATCTAATGTAGCTCCATCGGGAATAAGTTCGGTTACAATTTCATCGAAACGGATGAAATGTTGTGACAGAGACTCTCCTCATAGTTTTGAACTCAATAATTGTTTTCTCAAATCCAATTGAGTTGCAAGACTTCTGCGTTCATAAATGACATCCAGGCTTTTTAAAATGTTTTTGACGGAATGTTCTTTTCTTGCTAAGCTCAGAAATTAATCACTGAAGTATTCAACTATTGTGCTCTTCGCAATCAGATTTTTCTTCCTCCCATCGTCATCTTGGTTCTCAATATCCTGGTCATCCAAAACTTGTAGTTCGGCAAGTAGTGATTTCACACGAAACTTCCACACACTGTAATGTTCTCGATTAAGTGGTTGAATGTTTCGTTTATTATTTTTGATATCCATTTTATTTACATGAATCGGAGTGAATCGGAAGTTCACTTTTGATTTCGATTGATTTCATTAAGCCTATATCCTGTTAGTATAGGGCATGAAATTTAAACGACCAGTTTTGGTAGACTCACTGTATTTGTTTTATATGATGAATGCTCTAAAGCAACTGACTAATATTTAAAATAACATCTAGTCATTCGAGTACAGATATGATTCATATCTGCAACGTTTCTATTATATAATCATATCATAAGAATGATAAAATTCAATACGCCATCATTCTAATTAATGTTTCGTTGACAAACCCAACAGAAAAAATGCAATATTGAACAAATCAAACCTTTGGTTGACATAGAAGTTCATAAATACTTGTCCTTTTTAGTTACTTCAGTTTTAATTCGAAAATTACGTGAGAGCCACTCCAACACTACAGCCATTCTGTCTCCGATCGTGAATTTCCTAATCGGCAGAGACAACCAGGTGAACCTGGTGATCCTGAGAGACGATTGGGGTTCTGCTAGTGGTTTATGAAATATTATATGGAGCAATTCGGCTAATTTTCGATAGATTGCTTCAAATGGTCCTGTTAAAAGGCCCCCTCTTTCACCAGATATGACACCACTGGATTTTTATTAGTGGGGATTTCTGAATAATGAGGTGTACAAAATAAAACATAATAATGTAAATGAGAAAAATTATATTGAAGCTATGATTATTAGAAAGTGAATAGTGTGTATTTGGTTTGATCCCGAGAACCAGCAGTGGTCAGCAGTTTCGTAGTTTCCTACTCATCAGCACGGCTTTATGATGTCCTTCGGAATTGAAACGAATACACTCTGAATTATCTAAGTGATCTTTGCTGTTTGCTGTCTTCTCCATTAGATGGAATCAATTATTTATGAACCACCCCTTGAGATCATTCATAACCGCCCTCACTTCATCGATACATCGCGAATATCCATACCGGAAAGAATACGAGATCTCAAACGACTACGATAATGATCCGATCTGCGAATCCGGGCTCTGACTTTTGGCATAAATTGATTAGACGAAATACATGGCACGTAAAATAAATGGCTTATTTATTCCAATCCCCAAACTAAAATAGAAAACCGGACGTCCTGTATCGTTAACAGGGCGCAGAAAAGACCGAGCCAAAATGCTCCGTTCGTGATATAGTCCGAGGGCTAGGGTAGTGTTCACAAAAATCTCTTTATTGAATTGTAGTATATTATTAATCCAATTTAGTAAAATAAAAATCTATCTTATCTAATAGAAAGTTCAATCTGACATATGAACAAAACACCAATAATTTTTTTTTTCTACATTCATGCAAAAAGCAAAACTTTATTGAACTATATTCAGTGGAAAAAAAAACTCTTTATTGCACTAGTACAATAAAGTTTTTATTGCACTCATCTGTCATTCTACTTCAACGTGCTGTCATCATGATAAACATAAACGTTCAAACCCACTACATATTTAGCAGATATTCTGTGAAATTGGCCATAAGTTTCAAACAGCTAAATATTTTATATTTTTTTTGTATTAATGTTAGCAGTCATAGTTGAACAAACAATGCCTTCCCGTGAATAACTCTATAATCAAAACCGATCCGCTATGTTCTAAACCGTCTACCTGCATAGAGCAAACTGTACTATGACCACACCTCGTGATAACATACGCGCTCATGGCAACTATGATTTTGATTTTTATAATGCAACCTTGGTTATATAAACGTCAGTCAAAATTTTATTCTGACAATTACAGAACTGAAAGTTTCAAAATTAGTAATATTAATGGAAAACTAGATGATGGTGAAATCGATAGTAATAATTATTTATTTAAATTGCGTATTTCATTTTCCTTCACCTAATGCCGCACCTAAATAAATACTTTTTTGCTTTTTGCATGAACGTAGAAAAAATGTTGTATGCAACTCGATGTGTTGACAATTTCACGTCGAGTGCAATAAACACTTACTTTTTGCACTTGTTGCATAAATAACTATTATTCGAGTAAATCAAGTAAACAAAATAATTACTTTGAATGAAGATTCGCAATAATATAAATATACTTACAGGGTGTCCCAAAAGCCTTGAAGGGTTGTAATGTCATCTCATGTCCCACCAGTAAAAAATATGTTTCGCCGTCACCATTCACTTTTTCTTCACTTCTGGATTTGTTTTGAGAAATAATGTAATAGAATTATATATTGACCTATTCAACTATCCAATTCCACGAAATAATTGTGATACTCGTTGATGTCTTCCGTCAGATCAAAGGCGGTTGTCTTCCGAATAATCTCCATCGTTTTCGATAATATCCGATATCATGGGATCGATGGCATTCTCAAGAAGATTTAAATACATTTGTCCATTCAAATTATCATCTATAAAAAGTGGTCCAATAATATTTTTGCCAAAAATACCACACCAAACTTTCAACTTCTGCGGAGTTTGTGTGTGGACCTCACGTATTAACCTGGGATTGGTATCGCTCCAGTAGCGGCAATTGTGACGATTTACGTTTCCATTAACAAAAAATGTACTCTCGTCTGAAAAACAAATATTGAAGAGCAAATTGGGATTTGTTCTCAGACGCTCAGACATTTCCTCACAAAACTGTTGACGTCTGTCAAAATCGTCTTCGTTCAGTTCATGTACAAGTTTTAGTTTGTATGGATGGAATCGCTGTGACTTGAGAATTCTCTGAATACTCGATCGCGCTACACCTGACGCGTCAGCCAAGCTTCGAATACTTTGAGTAGGATCCATAGCCACGTGTCCCAAAACTGCTACCTCAACAGCCTCGTTCCTTATCAGACGTTCAGGATGATGTTTCTGGTTTCCCACAGACCCAGTTCTTTCGAATTTCTCAATCAACGTTTGAACATAGGTATGAGATGCATTTTTCCCTGGATGCCTTGTATTGAAAATTCTAGCTGCAGCTCTTAGACAATCATCATTTTTGTAGTAAAGTTTCACTAACTCAATTCGTTCTTCTAATGCGTAAACCATTGTCAGGCAAATGATATTTCCATAAGAATCATGCGAACTGTGAATTCATACTGAGAACATACACGCAGGAGAACCATAAAAAACAGGTATTTTTTGTCTATGAAAAAGTCAACAGAACAAAAACTAAGAAATATGGTTTCCGGGCTTCAGTGCCGTGGTCGGTTCACCTCTGTGGAGGAGGTTCCTTTAGACGTTTCGCTCACAATTGGGGTGGACATCTTCCGCTCGTAATGTTGTATTCGCGAATAGCGACATAAAACTGATACGTGGTTGAAAGATCTTCGCAATTAATAGTCCCAGCCTGGCTACTTACTTTGTTGTGACTAATTTGTTTTCGTTTTTCGTGGGGTGACTGGGTTACCTGACCGGATGGGATGTTGCCATTTTCTATCTGTCCACTCATTGAGTCTTAAAATAGTTAATAAATTGAATTTGAATAGGAACAGGTAAGATATTGACTATTTACATTGAACCTGTCAACAACACTAATTTCAATTACCATTCATTCGATTTTGAAAAAATTATAGACGTTTGGATAGAGAATAAAGAGAGCTTTAAGATGATGTATCACTCGACTCACGTTCCCTATGATGATTCGCAAGGGGGTAGCCGCCCCCGTGGGGGGGATGAAGTTGCTCGACTAAATCCATTACTAACATGTGTCCCTCTAGAAATTAAAATCGACCTGTTTTCGCGTTTCCGAAAATAATTTGTCATTTCCCAGTAAATCCGGGTGGAAAGTTTTCGTGGGGACACCCTGTATAGTTTTCTCAAATCTCAAATCATAATCTGTGCCAGATTCGTTTATCTTCTCGAATTATTTATTATTTCTATTGAATTCAATATTTCATTTGTGTTACTGTGGTATTATCCTTCTTGAAAAAAATCTGTACGGAGATTGTCGAAGACCTGAGGTTAGTGATATATTACTGTTTCACAATAAGAAACTTCCCAAATTGTTCGAAAATTGGCATCATGAAACCATCGAATGAAGTAGGTAACAAAAAGAAAATAGAAAACTATAGACCTTCTTTATTTCTCTCAATCTTCTCAAAAAATTTCGAGAAATTTTCAGTAATCAGAATTAATAAATTTCATACACTTTTAGAGAAGCTAAATGAACAGACGATGTAATACTTGCCCTTTCTGATACTGTCTGATTTTACGAAAGGCTCCTCAACAAGCTATACCACTATGGGTTGAAAGGTAAAATCTACCTATCAATCGGAGGCAGTTAGTTCATTACCATCGACGGAACTGTGATGACAATAAGAGGTAAAATAATCAGTTTTGCCAATGATATGGCTATCCTTTCAGAAAAATATTTTAGAAACTTCAGTAAATGGTTCCAGTTCAATAAATTGAAATTCAACAGTCAGAAAACCAATTATTTACCTTTCACGTTATATGCTGATATCCTATCAAACTTAGGGCCACTGAACATTGAAAAAATGGACCTATTTTTAAGTATGAGTGTTTCCAATATAGCCTGTACGAGTAGGTCAGTTCTTTCATGAAGAAGGATGTCTTCTGCCAGTTTCCTCTCGATGATGTTTATGGGTTCTTCTACGGGGACATTGGTGTAAAGGCTCTCCACATCGAAACTGATGAAACGATCTTCACGTCCTACTTGAATCTCTTTGGCAGAGTCCACGAAATGCTTCGAATTCTTGACGAATGAACTGCTAGTACCCTGCAAGTATTGCAGTAGCAGTAAGAGGTATTTCTGGTTTATGAATTTTTGGAAGACCGTCAAGAATAGGTGGTTCACTAAAATGTGTCGTCAAATGTGTTCGTTCCTTATCTGGAATGAAGGTTTTGGATTTCCTAAGAGTGGTGTAAATCCTTTCTATCGTCGAAGTTGGATCCTTCTGTAGGAGTTTGTAGTTTCGTGTTGGGAGTACAGCGTCTATTTTGTCATTGATCGTCTGAATGTTCAGTATGACTGTGGCATTTCCTTTGAATGCAGAAAGAATTTTGATGGTGGAGTCCATTTGCAGTGTTTTCAAGGCCTTCTGTTTTCCAGCACTGATGTTTTCTCAAGAGTTTCCACTAGATGCGAAGATAAACCATATCAGAAAAGACCTACACCATAATACATACCCTGAGAAAATCCTAGGAGAAGTACAAAAGCAACTTGAAAAAACCAACCCCACAAATTCACGTTATCATCCTACAACACCTCAGAGGTATCTCCGAAAAAATGAGGAGGATCGGAAACAACTACAACATTAAGAGCTGCTTTCAATCCGGCAGTTCCTTACGGAGTTTCCTCACCAAGACGAAACCTGAAAATGAAGTCCCATGTGGATGTGAAGATTCTTAACACGAACACAAACAGTGGACTCAACCGGGGGAGACATCTAAAGCGGGAATTGCTGACCATGCACCTGGACTGAGCACCATCGAGTTGTTTGGGACGATGCAAGTGTTCATCTTAGAAAGGAAAGTTGGTTCGAACGAAAATTCATAAAAACCGCGTACTCATGAAAATTAAAAATGTATGGAGACCGCTCATAGACCGCTTTGCAGGGAAAAAAGCGCCTCAACAAAGCCTTAATAACACCACATCAACAAACCCATAGTATTCAAGTGAAGACGATTTCGGATACAAGCAATTGAAACGTTGTGAAAAAGTGAAAGAAGTCAAATATCGTTCAACCCATTGAGATGATGGACGTCCGAAACCTACGTAATCAAGTTACTACATCGTCTACAACCTTCAAACAAAAGTATATCATAATATTGGTGAAGTTCTTAAAGCTGTGTACACGTAACTATTCAATTCAATGAAAGAGTTAGTTGTATTTCGTGTAAGTGAAATTTATTACAATCGCAAAGAGCTTTCGGCTGTTAAGCCATCATCGGTGCTATACTCGTATTTATACAGGAACAATATAAAATGTCAACAAAACCATGGTTAACCTTTAAGGAAATAAAATACTTTGTTTTTCGAATTTTGTTTTCTTTCATAGTAGACAACGAAATTTTCAATAAATCATTGTATAGTAATATTTCAGGTGAAGCGTTACGTAAGAATTGGTAAGTTTTATATTTGATTAACTATCTATAACTGACTACGTCGATAACTGTTTTATTTTCGATCGTGCAACTTTACAAATTGAAATCACTTTTCTTGCATGCTCTCGGACTATACCATGAAATGGCGAACGGCGTTTCGATCTATTGTTGCCTTCTTATATTTTATCGAGGTTCGACAATGCGACGCATACAATTCTCATTTCCATTCGAATGGTCCTTTTCTGCTATGTAAATTCTTTTTTTCAAATATACACTGTAAATATTTCCACCTTTTATAATGGCGGACATGCTTTGTAGCTCAAGAATTGTAGCCTTTCGCCCGGAATGCTAATGCTAATGCGACTGTCGAAAAACTTATTTTCGGTCTTTCACGCCGGAATTTATGGTCGGCTTACTTTACGTCCACGCTGGCGAACTGTAATCGATACCATTCAGGGTTTAGTGGTCTCAGAAAATTGTTTTTATTAGGTTAAACATTGTTCGGTAGGTACTTGCCCTTTCGAAATAATACTAATAATATATTAATTACGTACAAGAGACTAACCTCGACACATATTTGCTGAGTAAATTATTCTTAACTTTCGAATTTCTTGTTTTACATTAACCACATTTAATTATCGACAGATGGCAGATGTCAGGTGACAGATGGCAGATGATAGGTGGTTGCTACTGCGCGTGTTACCTAAATAGGATGGGGCTTAATAGGGTCCCCTGAGGCACGCCATAGCCTATGTTTCTCTTGTCACTATGAACATTTTTTACTTTTACAGATCACTGTTCGTCAATTATCAGAATATACTTTTTTAAGTAAGCAGCTATAGCCTTTTCTTAAGTATCCTTTAAAAAATGTTCGTGGGGTGTGTTATTATTGAAATTGATCTGATATTTGTGATCAAAGTATCATTAAATAGAGGTATTTCAACAGTTTCCTTGAAATAATGACATGCTAGTTTCAGCTTGGAATCCATTTAAGCCAGCTGACTTTTTATTTTTCAAGTCTCTAACGATGTTTTCAATGTCATTGCCATCAGTTAGAAGATGAACAAATGAATTAACAGAAATATTTCTATGCGCGGTATAATAATAATATTATAATAATAAGTTTATTTGTACGAATATAGTATACAATCAATTTCAATAAGATTTGCGTGCAAATAAACATGGATAAGTCACAGAAGCGTACACCAGTTATAAACCGATATACTCTTGTGCCTGACTTTGCATAATTGTATAATTTGGGTCTTTCTGTATTTTCTCAGGCAACATGTAGATCATGTTGAAATTATTAGCAATTTGTTTCTTGTCCTTCATCAATTCCCAGGATTAATAATTCATTGAAATTCACTTCTTTGGCAAATATTTCACTGTAGTTTCCGAATAGACGAGAAATTTTACTGTCTGTTGAGTAAGGTCGAGTTGATCTCATTTCCTTGCATCTCGTAATCCTTGATGACACTCACGAACGAAAGTTGACCTCAAGAAATCTTGTCTTGGCAGATGTCATTGTCGTTTCGCCTAGTCATCAGACTCACACGTAGTCACTGTTGCATCTGCATCGTCATCTTGGCATCCGATTGTGTCCCCTTTCGATTTTCAGTTGGTTTTATTCGTATATATGTCTTCGATTGTTGATTACTTGTAAGGTAGCAATATACGTCGATACCTCATGAATTTTTAGTGGGTTGAATCGTATTCGGTCTGATGTAAGTGGGATTTCGTGTATAAGTCAATAGGCTACTGATTTGTATAATCGCCATGAGGGTTACTCAATTTTTGACGTTTTATTCCTTTTTACACGCTTTTATTCACCTTCACCTGTATGTATGTTTGTAACCGACTCATTTATACTCGATTTTGACCCACTTTAGAACCGGTGAAAATACAATAATTTGATGAGTTTGTCTCATTATCCTGATCAGGCTCGCCAGAATTAAATAATTTGCCTCTCATTTACTCTGTGTGAGAGCCTTCGCCAAAATTTCAAATAATCCGCATCGCGATTACTTTCAAATCAACGTCCAAACCTGTTGACGAAGCCGTGGATAATAATGATACATTTATTATAGGTAATAATAGTAAACACGGGAAAAGGATGTCAGAGCATCTGTTAAAGAAAAGTACTAAAGATAAAGTGATTTAAGTGCCGAGACCATTGATATGGGTTTAATTAGTTTAATAACAAATTGAGAACTGAAAAATAAAAATTGTTTGAAAAAACTAAAAAACACGTTTTTTTAACACAGTGAATTAAAAAGTAAAAAATAATTGTGAAAAAACCGTGGGTTGCTTGATATACGAAAATATGAAACAAAGGGCCTCACGCTTTTTTCACAGTGATACTAATATTTTTTATTTATTATTATTTTCTGCCTATATAAACAATTATTTTTTACTTTTTGATTCGATATGTTATAAAGCGTGTTTTTTAGTTCTTTTAAACTCTATTTATTTATACTAAACCTTGAATCTGAACATATATACAATTAATTCATTTTCGGAATAAGCATGAAATTTCGTGATTTTTTTATTTAATTTATTTATTTATTTCTAACAGGTGAACTTTTAAGAGAAACCGACCATATTAAAATTTCAATGATGGAGTTTTGGGAATAACTTTTTGGAACTTGTTGATGGATATAAATGTTAAATATTATTTTTTTTGCAGGAAATAAAAAAATTATTGTTCAGGGTTCATGAAAATGAATATAATGAACAAATGTATTTTTGAATGCATGTCCTGGATATTTTAAATTTTATGTAGAGAGAAAACTAGTTTTATTTAAAAAAAATACTTTGAGTACATTTATTTCGGACTTCCATCGTCTCATAATTTTTATAGTCACTTTAAGACAAAGGAAGTCCGAAATGAATGTACTCAAATTACATCATCGTCTACAACTTTCAAACAACATATATTGTCTATGTAATACTATTGAATTAGGTGCTCAACGTTTTCACCATTTACCTCCTGACAATAATAAATTCGCTGAACAAAATTTTGTAATGAATTTGAAAACATGTTAGGAGGAGGAATGGTGGTGAATTTTATGTCTCCTCCTTTCTCGCAACTGTTCGATATTCTATGGCTTATTTTTGTAGACTGTACTTTCTATGTGACCCCACAGAAAAAAGTCAAGTGGGATCATATCGGGAGACCTAGCTGGCTAACCAATTGCCCTCCTGCGTCCCATCCCCGTACCCCACGTACAAGATATTGTATTAAAAAAATTGTTGTTTAAAAAGTAATAAATATATCATCCAGAAGTCAAATTTCTGTTAATAAATAGGGTGCTATGACGTGTCCACCAATAATGCCACACCAAACATTTGTTTTTTGTGGTCGTTGAGTGTAAACTTTCTCCATCCATTGTGGACTTTGATCTGAACGATACCTACAGTTGTGTCGGTATTCGTGGTTGGTTTTTTCACAATATCTGTAATTTTTGACATATGTTGTCAAGACTGTTAGACAAAAGAATGAAGCGGCTTGGTTATGGAGCTAGAAGCGTTCGAAGGTAAGTTGATGGACTATAAACATAATGCGGACTAAAATAGTTTTTATAATTTATAAGAAATTGATTCTCATAGTTCGATATCTCGCAAACGGTCAAATTTAGAATATGATGGTGATATATCAATGTCGTTCAAAACTTTGAGATTGAAATATGGTATAATATACCGGGTGTTCCAAGAAGAGAAAGGGTATTTCATTAATTTTTCTTTATTGTATTACATTTTAAAAACCCCTAAAACTTTTGTATCATGAAATTTTCTCTGGCAATATTACTTTCGGAGATAATCGTCAATTTCCATACATATAAACGAACCTCCATATTCTGTCTAGAAAAAAATTGTAAATATTGCCATCGAAAATGAAAATCTCGACGTGAATCATCAGAAAGCAGATTTTAAGGTACTCATTCCTCCAGATTCATGTACACACAACTCATTACTTAAAATTCCATGTTTCTTCATGATACGCCTATGCCATAAATAATCCGAAGGCGGTTCTGTGGTAGAAACAACACACGCCCGCAGTATGGCGGAGCCCGACATGCACCGCATCCCAGAAGAAGGACGTCTTTGCTCTTCGGATGTTAATGAAGCTTTCTATTGGAACAAATGAAACCAACCGCCACCCGTATCGATGTTATCTTCAACGAGAGGGGTCATTAATTTTTATTGGAAACTTGGAATAGCGTATGGCGTGAGGGTGTTGATATATTGCTGCGAAACATCGAGTCCACTTAATAGAATGTGGAGGAGGTCGATGGATAAATAAATCATTCGTTCCGGAGGAGTTAAATGCCTTAGGTATAGAAAAATTGTCGTGATTATTGACGACGTCATCTCCAAAGAGTGTGATACCGATATTGGTGCACCACAAGGAAGTGTCCTTGGACCGAACATCTTCTATACATATAACACAAGCTGAAGTATTTATGTCTGCAGATGATACCAGCATGTTATAACTGATCATTCACAACACAACTTCTTCAAATGAAATTCACCAAACTTTTACTAACTATTTTGAAAGTAGAAGTAATAATTTGTGGTATTTGGTCATTGGTCATTCACCAATAATTTTGTTCGAGTTGAGATTCGATTCAACTCAACATCGAAATCATTGAATTTTGGAAGTAGAAGAGTTAAAATTCATTCGATAAGGAGGGAGGAGTTTACCTGTGAATTAACAATCTATCTTGCTGATCAACACTTTGGCAAATAAAAATGAGAAAGTCGTAAAACAAAGATTGAGTAAATATAAGAAATTTTAATTTAATGTCTAAGAAGCAGTTAGGTTAAGTCAGCAATTAAGTCAGCACCATTGCCAACTGCGTTATTATTGATGCTAGGAATTCGGTTAAATAAGCAAACTAGTAGCATTTTTAATGCCGAAAACAATAAAAATTGGCAGTCACGTTTTCAGAATATTTCATAAAATGGTATTTCTTTCAATGGAACACCCTACTATTTTTCATGCATTCGTAATAACATTCTCAACAACAAATCTCAATACGTGTGGCATTCAACACAGTTTGGACATCAATTCTATTAATTATAGTTTCAGTATAATTTTTCAGTTCATTTGAACCTCATTTTTCAGAAATCCCCAAAAATAAAAATCTAGAGGTGTCATGTCTGGTAAACGAGGGGGCCACTTAACAGGACCATTTGTAGCAATCCATCTGTTTCCAAAACAGCCTCGCAGCATTCTTTTTACTCCACTGATATTATGTGTTGGTGCTCCATCCTGCTGAAAATAGATAATCTGACGAGCCTCCAGATCAAGATCATGGAAAAACTCTTCCAACACTCTTGTTAATAAATTAATGTAACGGGGTCCATTCAAAGAACTATTGTAGAAAACTGGACCGATAATTCTGCCTCTAAATAGACCACACCAAACATTAATACTAAATCGTCTTTGCGGATTGTGGGGATGGACTAGAAATGGATTGTCTACTCCAATAATGAAAATTCTTTCTATTATTTGAAAAATAAGCCTCATCGCTCCATATAATATTTCTATAGAAGTTTGGATCTTGTCTGCATTTATTCATAAACTACCGACAAAACCCCAATCGTCTCAGGATCACCAGGTTCTAGTGTTTGCACTGGTTTTAACTTATAAGGAGAAATCTTATGTTTCTTCAGAATTCGTTGAATACCAGACAGTGGAACACTATTTCTCTATATAAATCTCCGATGGAATTGTTTGGATATACCTAAAAGTAGGATAAAACGTCAATTTCAGTATCTTCTGATATTACAAAACGTTTTTTTGTTCTCCTTTTCTCAAAAACGTTTTCATTGTTCCTGAATCGACGATGAAGCACAAAAACGCCGATTAGGTAATTCACGATCGGGTAACGAGTTACTGTAGTGTTGGAGTGCTCTTACGCTATTTTTCTGGCAAACCAAGTAGGATTCTAACATATCACATTTTTCTTGATGGGAAAAAGGCATTTCGAAAAATATTCGAACAGTAGTTGACAGTTACAATAATTTATGACATGGTATACTTGAGAATATTTGACAAATAGTATTTCAACAAAGTTTCGAGGCAACTTGATTGCTCATAATATTTATGTTTTATCGAATTAAACACATTTTTTCCAACCACATTCATATGACCCTCCAGTATTTTCTGTTCTGTACAAAAACGGCTTCAAAGTTATCATTACAGCAGACATATTTTGATTCACAAAATAAATGCGGCTAGCAGAATGGCTTTAAGATGGAAATCATCGTTTTGTAGATTGATACCAAATAGCTCATTGGTGTCAATTGAGTGGTGCGACATGTTGATCACGGGTTTCACGAATTCACATCTCAGCGCAATTTTTTCTTTTTATTGTCTTATTTTGCTATTAGTATCAAAATATTGTCATTCGCATAAGTACCAAAACTGGGTGTTTGGACAATTATGAGGTTATATTTGCCAAAACAAAGAAATTTTTTGTACTAGTGAATGAAATAATATTTCCACATAAGTCGCTCATTTTCCACTTCAGGAAGAAAGGTGATATGAGCTTTATTGTTGAGAATGTTATTACGAATCGAAATGCATGAAAAAATATAGGGTGTTCCATTGAAAGAAATATCATTTTATGAAATATTCTGAAAACGCGACCGTCAATTTTCGTTCGTTTTCGGCATCGAGAAGGCCATTAAAAATGCACATTTAACCGAATTCGTAGCATCAATAATAACGGAGTTGGCAATGGTGCCGACTTAATACCCTGTATACTAATGACACCATTAGCAATCATTCCAATCAATTTGACACAGTAGATCATCTTATCACTGTTGAAAAAACAAGTTTTGGAAGATCTAACAACAATCACAGAAGAAGCAAGAGGAACAATATTCATATTGGGAGATTTCAACAGAAGAGTAGAAAGAAGACATGCAAACTATAATACAGTGATATGAAAACATGGTGAAAAGAAAAGATCGGGAACAATGGCGGAGTAAAAATGCTGGAATTCTGTTCACAACATAACCTAATCGTAACAAATGGGTTTTTCGAACATCGAGATATACACAAATATCTCAGAGATGTTGAAAGTAGACATGAAAAATCGATCATTATTAATATTTTAGTGGAAAAAGGATTTAGACGAAGCGTAGTAGACACGATAGTAAAAAAGGGCCACAAATCGGCAGTGAACACTATTTGTTAGTAACAAAAATGAGAGAGAAAAAAGTGAAATACCTAACAACGAATTTGTCAAATTGGATCAATACTACAAGACAAAACCATATATATAGAGAGGCACTAGAAATTACATTTGAAAGGTCAATAAAATCAGTAAAACACAGTAATCTAAAGACATTGAGAAACTACTAAAAAAAGCAAACTCAAAAAACAAACGGCTTGGTGGACAGAAGAAATAAAAAGCCAAATAAAGATGAAGAAAACGAAATGAAATAGTTATTTGAATAATAAAACAGTAGACAATTATGAAAAGTACAAAAATGAAAGTAAAAGAGCTAGTAACTGAGACAAGAAAGAAAAAGTGGGATGAATTTGGAAAAGAAATAGAAGCGGATAGCGAATCAAACTAGAGAGTATCCTCTAAAAACACTTAGACAAGAGAAAACACCGGAGGTAAACAGCATAGAATATAAAAAGGGAGAAATTATAAGGGAAGACAGAGAGATAATAAATAGATGAAGAGAATATTTTCAGGAGCTACTAGATGACCACCAACAAATAGAAAGAGAAACGATCGAAAACAAAGAACCACAAGAAAATGAAGAAATAAATTTATAACATCACAAGAAATTAAAGAAGTTATACGAAAGCTAAAAAATGGAAAACACCTGTAAAGTATGGGAGAAACTGGGCTAAAAATACTGAGTGACTGGAAAGTAGCAATGATTGTCTTCTAGAGACATAACATTGCTAAGTATAGCGATGAAAATATATGAGGAACTTATAGAAAAAAAATAAGATCTATACAACAGAGAACACTAGAAGAATCACATGCAAAGCGGTTTTAGGGAAGGTATAAGTACACAAGACCATATATTTATATTTGAGATAATTGTAGAAAAAAAATCTCCAGCTAGAGCTAGATGTATATTTAGGATACATTGGCCTCGAAAAAGAGTTCGACAAGGTGCCAAGGAAGAAGTCATGGGAAATTTTTAAGAATAGAAGAATTGAGAACAAATTAATCAATATAATAAAGAAAATGTATATAAAGAATAATGTTAACTGTGTGATTCGGGTTAAGAAAATTTCAGAAAAATTTACAAGAAAAGGATTAAGACGAGGAGAAGGACTAGATCCATTGCTGTTCACCATAATTGTAGACGAGAACATAAAAAAAACATTCCCAAGTTAAAAATCTACATATTGAATATAGGCACCTACAAAGAATGGAAATATCGGAGGTGCTTTTGCAGCTGATTCGATAATTATGCCCAAGAATGAATGAGATCTACAAAGTAATGTAGAGAAATGGAATAAAACAAGAAGAGAATGAACAATTTGTTCACCATTTGATTACTTTGTATACCATTGTTGCTGCTGAATGAAAAATAAAATTTGCTTATCGTCTGCGTAAAAGTGGCTTTTGCAGTATTCCCAGGAGTCTTTGAAGGAAGACGCATACATGAAAACAATGTGGTCCAAGTATGAAACCCTGAGGCACACCAGCAAAAGATTTCCAGCGCTGTGGAGCAATACATAACTATTTGGTTGTGACAATAAAGTATTTCTGACTTTGATTCTGATATTTAATGGCATAATTTTCTTGTATTTTCAGTTTTCCTGCCGACTCGAAGAAAAATCGCGTATGTGATCAGCAAGCTCCTCCCAATAATTAAAATTCGAGGAATAATTAACTCGCCAGCAATTAGTTCGGATGGTCTATGGTGCTTGAACAGCAAGTAGCAAAATGCAGGTTGTCGCTCGCAATCGTCATTGAAAAGAGCACAGGACGAGGCCAATGCAAACCTCACTTTGATATAAAGCTAATTGCTACTTGAGGCATTTAATGGGAGTGCGGCAGACGCCGGAAACGCAGAGTGGCCGTGTCGCACCGCTTACTTCCTGTGACGCTCTTCTTTAGGCCTCCTTGATGCGTTTAATGCCTCGTTGACTGGATAAAGCCATTTCTTGAATTAGTACGTTGCCGGATTGATTCGGCGGAAGAATGGCGCTCTTGGATTGGTTTGGGAATGGGTCCAACTGAATCATTCATTATACAGTGAGCATACAGCATACCGGATGGCAAAAAAAGTAATTTTTTTAATACGACTTGGAGTATATGTGTTGACTGGCGATGTTAATATAAACTTTGATGATAAACACTCCCTCAACACCCATAAGCTCACTGATATAATCAATTCATTAAATTCAGTTATGCGTGCATATTGAAACACCTACAAGTAATAATAATAATAATACACAAACCTTGACCTAGACCGCATTTCCTGCTCTCTACAACGATCAAATTTATCAGACCATGATCCCATATACAGCCGTACACATTTAAATGAACAGACAAATAACAAACAACCCAGACGGCACCCAATATTCCTGGAATATGCCTACAACATCCTATTTTCCAACAGATATTGCAATATTCCTGGAATATTCCATGAATATTTATTTGATCTTATACACATTGAGAATATTCCTGGAATATATTTCCACTCATATCCATAAAATATTCTCCTTGAATATTGCTGGTATATTCAAAAGGCATATCAAGCAGAAACGTAAGTTTTTGAATATTCTGGGAATATTCCAAAGGCATTTCAATTTGAAGAAAAATATCAAATGTTTCTCGAATATGTATTTAATTAATAAAAACTGAAAAATCACATGCATTTAAAAAAAAATTAAGTTTCGTAGCCAAATAAATCATTTAATTGGTTAGTTTATGAAGTAGTACATTTGAAGTGGAATTTCAACCAATCAAATGTTTCGGTTTTCTGCGCTCGAAGCGAGACTGACAAATCAAAGCTGATTGGCACGCAAGAATTCCTATTCACAACACTCTATTTTAATTGCGCCTTGTGGTGTGCAATGTAATTTTAGGTTATGTTGAGGATCAACTTGGATATCAAGGTCCACTTTGGTTAAATTAGATCAAGTTCCCTTCTTTTATGGCTTAAAAATGAATGAAAATGACCTAACCTAACCAAACTACCTTGCTAACCAAGTTGAATACTTAGCATCGATTCAAATATACCGCCTTGGCCAGGATAGTTCTGATTGGTTCATGCGAATTGCCTATTAGGAAGTGTTGTGGAAAGGAATTCTTGCGATTGGCACTGCGATCAGTTTATGGATATTTGACATTGTCATTTGTCAATCGTCAAGTATCAACATCGTATATGAAATTTGTTTAAATAATGTTTTTAGTGAAAGTGAAATCCCTCGTATTGGTGGAAGTGTTGTAGTTTGTAGTGCTGTTGAGAGTATTACTACATATTACAGAATAAGTTGCTAGAAAATATCCGCAGTTGAAATCACCAACAACTCCTGGTAAGATAATTCGGAATTTAACTCATTCTCCGAATCTCCTTATCAAAAGTTCCAAAATCTTTTCTGTTTTAGTTTTCATTCGTTAGTTTAACAAATAATATATTTTTCCAGGTATTAATTTGCAACTAGCCAGCTCGTCTCAGTTTGTAACAGTATCAGAGTGGACTAAGAAAAGGAAGTGAACAGTATTTCGGATCTGTTGAACTCAAGAATCTATTTCACCACAGCAAAACAAAAATGTTTATCCTGTAAAAGTAAGTAAATCTCTAAAAAGTATATTTATGCATTTTTTCATTGCACTTTCCTTTGTTTTCAGAGATTCTACTGAAAGTCCTATGAGACTTCTGAATATTTTTAAAGGAAGGGCCACACAAAATGCAGAAATGATAAGGACTAAATGAAATTCTAAGAAAGGAAATAATATCCAAGATATCGCAGTCTTACATAATAGAGTTGATGGAGTTGGATGGAAAACTTACTGACAAAAACACAGTATTTGTGACTTCCTTCACAATTACTTTGATGAGTGCTTGTTGTTAAATTGTTGTTATTAGTGCACTATAACTGAGAAGATGTAATAATTTTATTTATAGATGACAAAGCTTCTTCATGTTGGACCCATCAGTGTATTAGGAGATATATGCCTCAGTTAGTTGACGATGATGTTTTAAGACACCTTTAGCTAGGTTGGAGGAAATGGAAGGAAAAAATTATCTAATGTAGACCTGGCTACTTTGATAAAAGGTAAAAATATACCACAGAGATGACGTCAATTTGAATTAAAATTTACCTTTATTTAATTTATACTATGTAGTTTAACATATTCAAAAAACGTTTTTTCTCAATGTTGACCAACTGTTCTAAAATATTTAATATTTTTTGTAATAAGAGACAATGTATACAAAAATTAGACACTTGGTCATTACTTCAATTTAATTAAATTTTAGACTAACCTTACCATAGTGTTTTAACAATATTTATTCATTCATTATCTATTCACTTACATCATTTTCAACTATTCCCCCTTTATAAAATATCACTTCTATTCAATATATATGTTGCAAATATCAATCAACGTGCTTAATTATCAAAATAAATATAATTCATCAATTTTTTTCTACACTATATTAATAGTATTTTTAGGGGTATGTATGTATATCCCACTCACATAGCAATTTACTGAGAAGTCGAAGAAGAACATACCATTTTCCTGATCTAAGTAAGTTACTGAGAGTTGCAATAGAACACTAAGTAAATTATTGTACAACGAGGTTCATTTTCTCCTGATTGTTTTTTTTTAGGATTAAGAAAAACAAAGATTCTGATGAACTGAAAAGTGTAATGAGGCCGATTTGAGTAATTTGTGTTTGTGTCAATGCAGATCTGAATTTCCAAAGGTCTTGATAATTGCCAAGATAGTGTATCAGAATACATATTTATGTTGTATTTGTCGTTTTTGCAATAAATAATTTTTTATTTTTTTTTTTTTATTCTTACTCAAAAAAATAATACATTGGACCTCATATTCGATATATCAAGGGTAGTTTATTCCATATATAAACTAGACACCCTGGATATGTTCTGCATTCATCTTCAAGAAGCATACAAAAATATATTTCGAGCATACTTTTTTGGTAAGAAAACATATATTATATAGCATGTGCCATGAATATGTTTTAGGATATTCCTGGAATATGCATATCACATGCTTTGCAGGATATGGAATATTCCTGGCATATGCAGTGGAAGATTATGGCATATTCCTGGAACATATTTCATGGTGACCTTGAATATCCATGGAATATGCATAGCACATGTTTTGGAGGATATAGCATATCTCTGGAATATGCCAATATTCCGGTGAAATATGCCTAGGATATTCATGCAATATGATTGTGCCGTCTGGGAATATCGCTATGGCCGACTCTATAGTTCTGCAAATTATAACTATGCGCTAATACTAACTGGAATCCAATACATAGAGATATAGAGAAGAACCTTTTGGATATTTCTATAAATGCCTAGTGGAAAATTTTGATAATGCTTTTCCCAAAAAAAAATTAATTTGAAAAAACCAAAACCTTGGATAACGAATGGAATTACAATATCCACCAAAAACTTGCGATCGCTTCACTACATTAGAAAAGGATCCGGCACTTTTGATAGGTAAAATGGTTCTCGGTGAAATTGTCTTAATTTTTAGTATATTGTAGTATTCGATGTACTTGAACGTGCAGAAACGCAAAGTTCGTTGATGGATAGATTTTGAAATACTAATACTAATCAGTAATTTTTATTTAATTATTTTCTTGGGATTTGAAACTGCCAACTGCATTTTTTTCGCTCTTATCATCAACTTACCTTCATATTTCTGAATATCATTCATATGGTGCAAATTATATCATAACGTACAGAGTAAAAAATTAAAACATGTCAGTAATGTCTGAAAATTCGATGTAATAATGAAATATTGATAAAATAATTAGGGCATGCAATATACTTTTCTAATTCCATCATTAATCACAATTCACACATTTTGTACAGGTTGATTTGAAAAATTGGTGAAATATATGGCCGGTTCTTTCGTACACATCCTGTATATTCAAGTGAATTATATGACCCACTAGATTACCTGAGGGGCATTAACGTATTATATTTCAATGTTATTCTCTATGCAACTTATATAATTGAATTGAAAGAAATTATTTCTTCGAAAACAAATAAGAGCGCGACTGGGTTAGGTTAGGTTAGGTTCATTTGAAACTGCTTTTCGACTTTCCTGAAAACCTCTATAATAATTCATCTTCATAAAGGAGGAGATAGAGAAGATCCCTCCAACTTCAGACCAATATCTTTAATTCCCTCACTTGTAAAACTAATTGAAAAACTAGTAAAAATAAGAATTAAAAATATCGAGTAAATGTTCAAAAACACCGGCTTCTTGTTGAACACATATTTGGGCCCTTCTATTGACACTACGTGTGGCATTCAACACAGTTCGGCCATCAATTCTGTTATTATAGTTTCAATATAACGTTTCAGTTCATCTACATCATTATGTTTCATTTTGTACACCTCATTTTTCAGAAATCCCAAAAAATAAAAATCTAGAGGTGTCATGTCTGGTGAACGAGGGGGCCACTTCAAAAACAGCCTCGCAGCATTCTTTTAACGTCACTAAAATTATGTGCTGGTGCTCTATCCTGCTGAAAATAGATCATCTGACGAGCCTCCAGATCAAGATAATCGAAAAACTCTTCCAACACTCTTGTTAATAAATTAATGTAACGGGGTCCGTTCAAAGAACCATGGTAGAAAAATGAATCGATAATTCTGCCCCTACACCCTACACCAAACATTAATACTAAATGTACTAAATGTATTATGTCTACTCCAATAATGAAAATTCTTTCTATTATACATCCCACGATTTGAAAAATTAGCCTCATCACTCCATATAATATTTTTATGGAGGTTTGGAATAGTAGTTGACAGTTACAATAATTTATGACATTGTCATAATATACTTGAGAATATTTGACAAATTGTATTTCAACAGAGTTACAATATTGAATATCAAACAGTGGAACAGCTATTTCTCTAGATAAATCTCTGATGGAATTATTTGGATATACCTCAAAGTACGATAAAACGTCAATTTCTGTATCTTCAGATATTACAAAACGTTTTTTAGTTCTCATCTTCTCATAAACTTTTTCATTGTTCCTGAATCGACGATGAAGCTCAGCAAAAAAACGCCGATTAGGTAATTCATGATCGGGGAACGAATTGCTCTAGTATTGGAGTGTTCTTACGCTATTTTTCTGGCAAACCAAGTAGGATTCTAACATATCACATTTTTTTTGATGGGAAAACGTCATTTCGAAAAATATTCGAACAGTAGTTGACAGTTACAATAATTTATGAAATTGTCTTGATATACTTGAGAATATTTGACAAATAGTGTTTCAACAAAGTTTCAAGGCAACTTGATTGCTCATAATAATTATGTTTTATCGAATCAAACACATTTTTTCCAACCACATTCATATGACCCTCCGGTATTTTCTGTTCTGTACAAAAACGGCTTCAAAGTTATCATTACAGCAGACATATTTTGATTCACAAAATAAATGCGGCTAGCGAAATGGCTTTAAGATGGAAATTATCGTTTTTTACATTAATACCAAATGATAGCTCAGTGGTGTCAATTGAGTGGTGCGACATGATGATCACGGGTTTCACGAGTTCACATCCCAGCGCAATTTTTTCTTTTTACTGTCTTGTTAACAAAATATTGTCATTCGTATAAGTATCAAAATTGGGTGTTTGGACAATCATGAGGTTTTATTCGCCAAAAAAAGGAAAATTTTTGTACTAGTGAAAGAAAGAAATATTTCCACATAAGTGGATCATTTTCCATTTTAGGAAGAAAGGTGATATAAGCTTTGTTGTTGAGAATGTTATTACGAATCGAAATGCATGGAAAAATATAAGGTGTTCCATTGAAAGAAATATCATTTTATGAAATATTCTGAAAACGCGAGTGTCATATTTTTTTTTGCTTTCGGCACCGAGAAGGCCAATAAAAATGCTACTAGTTTGCCCATTTAACCGAATTCGTAGCATCAATAATAACGGAGTTGGCAATTGTGCCGACTTAATTTGGAACACCCTGTATATTATTTCATATGAACTAGAAATAATATGGGGCCTTGCGGTATTCCAAAAGTCATTTTTCTTTGAATTCCAACCGTACTGACAATTTTAACCGCTTGGTTTCTCTTTTCAAGGTAGTTAAAGTGAGAAGGTGGTGGTACGAATGCCTATGTCCTGCCATAGCCTGCTGATATCTAAACTTGTGTGGATTTTTTTACCAGCAAAGAATTCACAGCTTACTGTTTTCTAGGAAGTTTGTCGTTGTTTTGAAGCCTTTTCAAAAATTTTGTTCAGAATGGATATAATACTAAAAGGACGATAGTTTTTGTGCTTGTTTCGATTTCAATATTCTAAAATGTATTAAAAAAACTGAAAAATTGCTTACGACTTTTCTGATAGTACAAAACATCATGGATTATCATAGTGTTGTCGCCTATTGTTTGCTTTTTCCTGGCTTCATCATAATTTATTATTCCAAAATATTGCAATGAGTTTTTTCCATCTTGTTCTTTATTCTCTGCTATTTCGAGCAGAAGCGTAGGTGCATCCGAACGGGAGGGAAATGCCTGAATTTCATCGAGAAAAAGTCGGTCTCGGGGGTATCGGTTGTTCGAATTGCAGCCAGCAGGGCTGACAATCGCAGCTTCGCACACGTCCGCGAGCATCCCCAAATAGCCCCCGACCCCCTCGAAAACTCATTGTTGGCGCTGTTTTAATTTACAACACAATAAAAACACATGGGAAAACAGTAGACGCCATTTTAGTGATTAACTAGGGATCCTAGCAGGCAGTGAGTTTTGTTCATATAGCTTTTTGTTTTGATTGTGCCCTTTGTTTTGCATCGGATTGTTTTTTGTTCGTGTCATCGTAGCTCGTGAGGTGAAATTTTAATTGGGATTTGCAGGAATTTCACTTGTTCATCTGTATATCACGGTCTCTGTTGAAATGTGGAATGTTGGTGCAGCTATTTTCCAGGGCAAGAGTTAGTCACTTCATTTCTTTTAGAGAAAATTTTATAGACCTACTTTTCACACAATGAAACACCATATGTACAGAATGGGCTAAATTGGACAAAGTGTCACAGTATCAATTTTATGACAAACTCAATTATGACATATAACATACAATATGTTTTTCTGAAATTAACAGTGCTTTCATTTCAATTTGTTTAACTTTGAATAGGCTGAAATATATTAATTTTTTGAGGTAAAAGATCGAAAAAAAAGAAACTGTAGTGTTTTACTTTAAGTTTTCTGCTGTCCAGTGAAAACTTTTATAAGTTGTCGAATAGCTATATTACTGACACAGCTTACTTTTTTTGAATAAAATATTTAAAAATACTTCTTTTATTTGATTATACGAAAATATGCCACACTTGCACTTTCTTTCCAATGTCTACTTTAGCGCAGATTTGTGTAAATATGATTAAAATTGTTTCCAAGAATTGTCATGGTTTCGCACGAATTATTAAATGTCATAAGTGAATATTCTACACTGACAGTTTGTTGGTCAATAAACAAAATGAGATATTCCATAGAAGAAAAATGTTTTATGCTCGAAATTTATCGTCAAACTGGTAGTGTTACAAAAGCTCTTAAAACATATAGACTGCACTTTACAGTTAGAAGAGCTCCATCTAAAATAATGTTCTATAGACTTATGAAGAAGTTTTTCGAAACTGGTAGCAGTGAGTGAAAAATACAAATTCCGCCCATACACGAGTGCAGAAGTTGACACCAGCGCAAAAGAAACTGCAATTTTCTAGACATCGTAGAAATCATTCAAATGGATGCGCCCGCCACATTTGTCGTTGTCCACTAGCAGAAAGTATTGGCGATTTACCTCGAACCATATCAAGATATTTAATTTGGCAACAGGTTATTAGTGCCCAGAATTGTTTTAATGGTTTCAAATTGTTTGCTATTTTTAGATTGGATTTATTTAATTTTTCAATCAATTTGTTGGCTCTTAGACTTGAAAATCACAATTTTAATCGTTCACACCAATTTGCGCTTAAATAATGGTAGAAAGGGTGTGGCATATTTTCGTAAGATGTGTAGAATCATCGGCCGGTTCATTTATAATGGCACTCTCACATCTCAGAGTAACTTCAGGACATCAAATTGAACCCGTTGATGATGAATTTCCGCTAATGGAGCTAGACGGGTCTCCGCCTCACTAACTGCAATTATTAACAATTTTTTGAAAGCTAATTTTAGCAACCCATTGGCCGGCCAGGTTACCGGACCTGACAACGGTGGAATTTTTCCTCTGCGCACTTTTGAACAACAAATAAATTATCAACGAACCTACTATAACAAACACTGCAAAAGAATATGCCATATCCTATATTTGAATCAATCTGAGCGTGCTGGTTGCATACAGTTCTCTTGATACCAACCGTAAAACGTTACACCCATAATATGCTAGTTTGCCACACAAAGATTTTACAAGGATGTCAAAATCTAGGTTGCTATCAAGATGGATTTCAAAAATTCACTCGTGTACTCCTTCCTGCTCAATAACCCTTTTACTTACTTTAAAAATACCTGTGAGATTAATTTAAATGATGACAGTTTGGTTTTGTCTGAATTCAAAGTGTGTAAATTGTAACTGAACCACATTTTCACATTGAACATCACTAACTATACTTTTGAGTGGGCTCATATCGGTCTCATGTATCGTCTGCAAATATAATGAAACATCAATTTTGAGATTATCCAAGTCATTGAAGTACAATAAGAACAGTATAAGCCCCAGAACAGAGCCCTGAGGCACACCATGTTTGACAAATCTAGTTTCTGAGGTAGTGTTTGTTTATCTACACAATCGAAGCCACATTTGACAGCTCACAAAATACTGCCACGTGAACCTCTTTGAGATTGATATTACTATATTAGAACCCACCATGTAGCATGTAGGGACACGTTCTTATTGAATGGCCTAATGATTGAATCCAAAGTATGAATTATCGTATTTTCCGATATCAGATATAAAATCAAAAACACCATTTATGTAATTATGTTCCTAATATTTCAAAAATACCTATTATACTCACTCTTTAGTCATTTTCATTTGACACCTTTCTCTTGCAAAAATAAAAAAATATCGCTTCTATGTTTTTGAAATTCTTCAAGAGAAATGCAGATTTTTGAAAAACTCTGTATACACAGAAGTATTTTTCATTTTGTTCTTCCTGTGTATTTATTCAGCGTTGAAATTAATCGACAAGTTGCCTTCAACATCACGACAGCTATCGCCATCTATGCCTGAGAAGCCAAACCACACACCAAATCACTGCCTATTGCAGGGTTACTTCCTATATTGACGAAGCGTTACTCAGAGTACAGAATCAGTCCATAGATGTCGGAATTTATATGAAAATGACAAATTTAAATTTTTCTTGAAATCTATTGACTCAATAGTAATTGTGGCGATGAAGAAACGGTTTAACAATTTTTGAAAGAAATAATTGATGTTATGAATCAAGCCAACACTGAAATAACAACAAACGCATAGTAGGTATAAATGAAAGATAAAAGCAATAAAAAATTCACTTGATTACAATTCACTACACTACACTAATTTGGAAAAGAGCGATTATTGTTTTTTGGTGGACTTCGATTATCTACTTCTATTATTCTATTTCTTGCGGCAATTGAGAAGTGAACGAAAACTTTTTCTGTATGCATTGATTATCCATACTCAATTTTATTTCGATAACAAGTAAAAATTATATCGCCTTTTGAGGCCCATCTGATACAGGTAGGTAGTAGGTACTTAATTATTCAAATATCCAAATGATCACGCAAATCAATTGAAAATTTAAGCCTAACATAACATTGTACAATAGTTTTAGCAACCTTCAGCAAGAAATAATTCGGTACAAAAATAACAGGGTTCTTTGCAAAAATTCACAAATAATTTATTCAAATTCTGCGCGAAAGTTGCGACATCTATATTCATTTCGTGGAACTGATATATAGTATATGAGCTCTTTTTTGTCATAAGCGGTGGCGGTAGTGTACCTATTTTAATTGTTTTGCATTATTAATCGATATTCTTTAGTGTCCATAGTTTCACAATAAGTTGAAATGGCGGCAGAAATCAGTGTCCCAATGCTGGATGCACTATCAATAGTGCACATACTACTGCATACTAAGCTAAGTCTCCGTTGCAATCAACAAGTGAAATGTTTTTGGATGATTAAAATTCGATACGCTAGATGTCCTCAACATTAAGGTGCGTACAATTATATTGATTAATTAAATCATTTTGAAGCTCTCCTCACTGTATGAACTCTATCGTGAGCTGTTCGGGGTGAAATTCAAGGAGCGTTCAGTAGATCAGTAGATGGCACTGTTGGTGACATATCCGAACACTTTTAGAAGTGAAGTATATTGTACAATGAAGATGAAATAACGGAAAATGGCCAAAATGGGTCATGTATGCTGTGCAGATGAACATTTCTGACCAGACGTAGGATAAGTATTCACGGTAAAAAATGATAATAGCCGTCCTCTACCCGTACAGGATAGTCGCTTTCCATTTGAAAGTTCCAAGCACCAGGGCTTCTTATTCCATACTTGCTATTGGTGGATTTTGACAGATGTCATTTTCCAGCCAATGATTGAGCTAGAATAAGAAGCCCCGATGCTTGAAACTCTTAAATGGAAAGCGGCTGTGGTGACTTTCAGTACACTCTATGAGGGAGTTCGTTTTTGAATTCCCTCGTCGTGATTTTTTAGTTTTTCCAATCTCCTCATGGTTTGATGGTTTAGTAGTGGGCCTTTCTAAAGCTTCCACTCTCAATGGACATGCCAGTTGAAATGTTTTAGTCATGTGTTTGTTCACAGGAAGAATTTGGAGGGTTTGAGAAAAAGCGGCTACCAGCTACTGGTGGGCAAGGCAGATGACGTTCCAAGGACTGCGATCCTGGCATCCAGAGACCTGAAAGTGGTCCATGTGCCGCAGCTAGAGACCAGGGACTCAACAGTTGCCATCTTGGAAGTCAAGGTAAGAAGATTAAATCATAGTTGAATAGATACGCACTTGCCGCCAACGAAGGTATTATTGAAAATAGAAGGTATAGGAAGTGAAAGGATTTACGCATGATATGAGGGTGCGATGCCAACGTGCATTATACGATGTAGGGCAGCAAAGACGTCGGAGCGCGTGGTGAAGCACTATTAGAATATCTAGCGACGACCAGCTTGGTGATTTCTAAATAGGAGAATGCAAGCAACATTCGTCAATCGCATCCGACAGGCGAGGATTGACTTTACGTTGGCTGCGAGTGATATATTATGTCAGATCACCGAATGATAGCGGTAGTCGGTGGAACAGTGGCTAAGGTATCTGTCTAGCAGTGGAACTTCTGGCTCGCATCAGACAGACGTTCGAGGCTCTGGTACGCGATAATCTTTTTCCTCAAGTACATGGGTATCTTTAGGTGGCCACATGCCTTGTAAATCGAGTGTGATGTGAGTTGCCTGGATGCCAATCCCGACGTCTGGTGCTAGCTTGAAGTACGCACCGACCTCCCGGGGTGGTGCCGTAGGTTTTCCTACAGCTGAAAAGTGGATACATCACCTGAAACATCAGTTAGTCACTCCGGAGCGCCACGGAAATAATAATAATAATAGCCGTCCTCTACCCGCACCACCAACCCTGGAGTAGATGGTCTGTGGGTTATTAATACGGTTTGATGTCTACGCAGAAGCAGAAGACGTTACCCAACGCCAAAACCCTAGAGCAACTGGTACACCTCCTCAGAAGTCCTCTCAGGGCTCACAGAATTTCAGACAGAGATATTTTCGGAGGAAAAACTCGATTAGTGAACAGAAAACACACATGACTAAAACATTTCAACTGGCATGTCCATTGAGAGTGGAAGCTTTAGAAAGGCCCACTACTAAACCATCAACCTATGAGGAGATTGGAAAAACTAAAAAATCACGACGAGGGAATTCAAAAACGAACTCCCTCATAGAGTGTACTGAAAGTCACCACAGCCGCTTTCCATTTAAGAGTTTCAAGCATCGGGGCTTCTTTTATTAAAACCATTTCAGACTCACCAGTTAGAATGCTTTCCAATTTCCCAATTGCATCTATACTGTTCTGCAAACTGATTTGGCATTTCACCAGATTGACTACCTCGTAATAGAATGAATTTTGTTCTGGGGGTAGTTGAGAGGTTACAAATTATGTTGGAGCACCTAAGGTATCGAAAAGACGTGAAAACAAACATGTATGATGGAAAAACTGTCAGCAACGGTTGTTGAAGAACCGTTACTGCTGTCACACTTGATTCAGAATTTTTCTCGAACCTGCATAATCAACAAGATCAATTTCTATTATAACTACACTTTGTATGATTTCAATTAACAACCCAAAAACGTAATTTTTCATTTGTAAACTGTTTTGCTACACCTTATATGAAACGTCTTCCCATTTCCGCTCTCCAACACCGAGAATAATATCTAATCCTCTATATAGCAGACGATACAATAACGACAGATCGTATTTTTGTAAGGGAACAAATGAATAGCCACGGGGATGTTTGACACTTTCTTCGCGGCGGTTGTGTTGACTTTTCGACCACACTCAAGAGCTTTTATTGCTTATACAGGGTGCGATTGGCAATCATGTTCATTCTCTCTCTTTTCGGCCTCTTTGCGCTTTCTGCTCAGATGTTTGCACAACGAGACCTACCCCGGAGGTTTTCCATTGTTCCTTTTTCGACGGCTTTATGGATTTCGCTATTGATAGACGGGATTCGAGGTTTCAATATCGCTTTCATGGAGAAGTTCTGGTATACAGGGCATCCCACTTCAGTTGAGTGGATCCGTATCAGATATCTGAGCTCAGTGCTCAAAGTTCTTTAAGGGGTCGTATAAATACTATAGTAGTTGTACCAACCGAAGTTTTATCCTCTTTATGAGTATTCATTATCAGACACATAGGCCACAACAATGGTTTTCCCTCCTATTTAATCAACAGAATTTATGACGAACATTTAACCAAATCTCTTAATCGTAGTTTGATTCCCATCAATTCCAATAAATATTATTCTATTCCTTACCTAGGTAAAGTATCACTTGATATCTCAAATATTATTAGACGTTTCGGGACTGATTTCAAGTTTCCTTTTTACACAATGGATCCGATTTCCAAAACGTTAGTTAATCCTAAATCATGCTATAGAATTTCTTGTTCACAGTCTGATCGTGATGCTCAATTTATGTTGGACAGAGTTCTAGAAACCCACACATAAATGAATATACCACTGAAAGTTCTTTTGCTAACCATTTTCTTAATCACCATTTTGGAACACGTCAAACTAATTGAGAGTTCTAGAAACATACACATAGATGAATATAAAACTGAAAGTTCTTTTGCTAACCTTATTCCTAATTGGAACACGTTAAACTAATTGGGAGTTCTAGAAACCCACACATAAATGAATATAACACTGAAAGTTCTTTTGCTAACCTTATTCTTAATTGGAACACGTTAAACTAATTGAGAGTTCTAGAAACCCACACATAAATGAATATAACACTGAAAGTTCTTTTGCTAACCATATTCTTAATCACCATTTTGGAACACGTTAAACTAATTGAGAGATCTAGAAACATACACATAGATGAATATAACACTGAAAGTTCTTTTGCTAACCCTGTTCTTAATTGGAACACGTTAAACTAATTGAGAGTTCTAGAAAACCACACATAAATGAATATAACACTGAAAGTTCTTTTGCTAACCATATTCTTAATCACCATTTTGGAACACGTTAAACTAATTGAGAGTTCTAGAAACATACACATAGATGAATATAATACTGAAAGTTCTTTTGCTAACCTTATTCCTAATCACCATCACAACTTTGATATTGAAACTGATTTAGATATTTTGCAGGTTTACCAAAACGTTCCTATACTCAATTTTCTTGAAATTTTTTAAATAAATGCTATAAACAAACCGAATGTTGTTTCTCTTAACGAACAAGTACAATTCAATTGCAAAATGTTTTTAACTCCCTTATCTTTTTGAAAAAGAAATAGTTCAATGACAAATTTTTCTATGTAACTTCACTTTTACTTTTATATTGATTGTTTTAAACATGTATTTGTGACATATACATACATAATTATTGGCTTTCCTCCCCCACTTATCTCCATGTGAGTGATACATACTGTGCTTTACTGCCTTCACTTACATTGTCTTTCTTTCATACTAGAATTTTAACTTCAGCTGATGATGAACCTATATAGGTTCGAAACATGTACTCTTCCTTATAACTAATCGATAGTTATCACTACTCTATCATCACCTAACAATTCGATTGCGATATCGAATTGTAGAGATGACTTTGAGTTTTTCTACTTCGTAAAATTGATAACTGTGTAACACTTCCCATTTCCAATGACAATATTAGGAATTTACCCTGTAATAAACGCATCGAAACGATGCTTTCATTCGCGGTACTAATTAGAGATCAGATGAAGAGTACCTCAAGGATCAGTGCTTGGCCCAATGATCTTTTTGATCTACATAAATGATCTAGCCTCAATAAATATTACGGGAGAGTTTACTCAGTTTGCAAATGATACTACCTTACTCTGGCATAATGGGAATGAAATTGATTTGCTTCGACAAATTAATTATGATGTTATAAATGTAAAACAGTAGTGTGATGCTAATTTGCTTTCTTTAAACATATCCAAAACGAACTTTTAAATGTCATCTGAATAATGAAATTCTTAGCAGTACAAGAGCAACAAAGTTCCTTGGTTTTTATATTGATGGAAGGTTAAAGTTTCAGGGGCGCCACGGCAAATAATAATAATAGCTGTACTCTATGCCTTTCGGTACACTGTATGAGTGTTTATGAGGGGGTATTATTATTATATAGAATTATATAGAACAGATGGGTTTAAAAATGGCCTGTGGATGTTTTGCAGTGAGAACAACCTCATGGAAACTGGGTAGGGATATAGCCAAAAAGGTTTGCCTTACTGTAATTGATTCGCTTCTGAGGCATGGAATATGTTATTGGGGATCTTGTAGTGAATTTTTGGTCGACACGATTTTTATTTTGCAGAAAAGGACAATTATATACATGTGCAGATCTAAATTCAGCGATTCTTGTAAGCCTTCATTCATAGAACAACGAATTTTACCTTCACCTTGTATTTTTATATTGGAAATAGTATGCCTTATCCACAGTAAGTTTAGAGATAGAATTTACACCTCAGCACAATATATCACAAGACATACCCTTATTATAACGCTACCACTTCCACTTCCGAAATCTACACGAACAAAGAACCCCGCATTACATACAGAGTTGGCCATTGAAAACAAAACAGCGGCTTGATTGGCCATCCAAATCTCCAGATTTAACCCCACTCGACTTTTTTCTGTGAGTTCACTTGAAATAGAAAATCTATGCAACCAAACCAGAATCTCTGGATGATTTACGAAGTAGAATTATTGAAGAATGGCGTCGATTAACGCCAGAAATTCTACGAAATGTCTCATTTTGAACAGAACTTGTACTATTGTATGAAAATGGGTGGTAGACAGGTTGAATTTTTTTGCTCTTGAGGTGTTAATATGAATTATAGATGGTTTTATTAAAATGCTGAGGTAGTCTGAGGTTTTCTTTTGCATATACTTAATAATGCAATATATCTTCCCTTCGTTCTCAAATGTGATTTATCAATTTCTTTTATTATTTGATTTGCATCGTTACTGATAGAAACCAGTTTCTGTTGCATATTTCCTCGATATTCCCAGTCAAAAGGAGTCCATCTTTCATGGGATAATATGGAATAATTGTATATGAAGCGACACAATAAATAGAACGATGGCCGTAAAAGTCACATTTTTCTTGCGATCGCGCTTTCCAGTTTCAATTTTTCCAATAACCGTGAATGGGTTTCCCTTTGAAAGACCAAACTTGGCGATGAGAATCTTAATAAAGCCTTCTATAACTGAGAATGGCGTTCGAATAATATCGTAAACTTTACAAATCCCATTTGGAATTGTGACTTTTATGTTCGCTGAAAGCGGATTTCGGCTTTTGGCTTCTTTTTGTTGGAACGGAGGAAATTCTTTTTAATACCGACACGTATTCTTTTTGGGATTTCAATTATCCCGGTATTCAGCAGGGAATTTTATAACTCCTGATTCCATCAGGATATATACTTCTTTCCAATTGTGCAGGCTTGGCCAGCTATTCACGATCTGAACAAAAAACTACATAATATTTGACTCAGACTGTGATACAATACAGGCCGTTTCATTTATCATGTGGTAACATTGCTATATTCTAAACCGTAATAGATACAAAGACGATTAAATGGGAAAAACGGTAACTATTGTGGTGAGCAATAAATTGGTCATAGAAAATTTACGGGGATTCTCGCCCTTCCCAACTTATACAGGGAAAACTGAAAATGCTGTTTTCGGTTTTTTACGAATAGAATTGTTATTTCAGAAAATATAAAAAAAATTAAAAGGAAAGTTTTATTGTATTCAAAATGTACTAGAACTACGTAACGATAAATTTTTAATCAAACGTTTCGTGTCAACACCGCCATCATCAACTATTTTTTTCAAATACGGACCTGTCTATTTCATCACAAATATTGATAGAGCGATAAAATCACAATTCAGTGGTATATCACACTCGACATTTTTATAACGTTTCATATAAAATAACTAGCATCATCAGTGACAACAATTTTTAATTACGGTCCTGTCGTTAGTTTGTTTATGAATTCCACAGATCTAACGCTTCGATATAAAAATTATCAGTGACGTTTTGAATGAATGTATCTATAAAAATTCATAGATTTCTGCAGTTTCAGAGACGAACGATAGCAATATACCCCAGAAATAAACTTACTTAAGAGGAGAAGGAATCAAACAAACAGAAAAACAATTTATGTCATAATGAATTTGTGGAAGAAAATAAAACCAATACAGAAAAATAATTCTACATTAAATGCTCGAATTGACGACCTCTTTGTTGAATGCACATAAGCCTGTCCATACAATTTCTGTGGCAATTTTCTAGCATGATGTTTGTAATGCTATTACATGCATCTCTTATTTTCTGTTTGAGATGGTCGATAACGGTACTAGGTGTCGAAAAAACTTAATCCTTCATGAATCCCCAGAAAAAAAATCCAAAGGAGTAATGTCTGGGGATCGAGCTGGCCAGGCAATTAGTCCATTGTTTCCAATCCACTTTGTTGGGAACATTGCATCTAAATGTTCCCTTACTATTGCTGCATTATGGGGAGGGGCACCGTCTTGTTGAAAATATTGTATTTCACGACGGGTGCTTAATGGCAATTCATCTAAGTAGCCATCAAACTCATTGGATACAAAATTTAAATACATTTCACCATTCAAATGCTCATCGTAAAAGAAAGGACCTAGTATGTTTGTTCCCAAAATTCCCAACCAAACATTTAATCCGAATCTCTCCTGGAAATTGGTTTCTCTATGTAAATGTTCATTCGTATTATTCCACCTATAATGGATGTTTCTGTTGAACCAACCATTGTTGGTGAATTTTGATTCGTCCGTCCATATTATTTTTCTAGAAATATTTCGAACTTCCCTATTTCTACGTCTTAACCATTTCGCAAATCGTACTCTCCTTCCGTAATCCCTTTCATTAAGGTGATGAACTTTGCGTATCCTGTAGCATTTGTATTTGTTCTTTTTCAAAATAGTTCTGGTAGATTTTACAGATATCCCAAGTTCGTGGGCAATTTCTCGTAAAGAACAATCTTGATTAGAAATATTTTTGTAACTGATCAATCCTAGATTTAAAAAAATACGTTATTTTTCACTTTTTAATCTTTATAAGGTAATATTTGCTTACCCAAAACATTTATTTGGTTCCTTATACTTCCAGTAACAACACATTTTCTAGTTTTATTTCTGTCAAATGCACCACAGTCTCTCAAATTTCTTTCTAATCGTCTAAATATTTGAATGTTTGGAATGCGACGATTCGGGTATAGCTCACCATACATATTTCTTGCCAAAAGAGGATTTCTATTTGAGTTTGCATAAGTAAATAGAATACCAGTCTTTCCGTCATTCAAATACATCTTTGATATGTAACCGAGTGCTTAAATGTCTGACAGTTAACAGATATCAACAACTAATTTTTTTTTCCTGCCATAGAAATCAAGCAAAGCCTACGTGTTTAAATATGGTAAAAGAAGTGAGATGCTAATTAATTCTACCAAATTAGACAACACTTGTATTTTGATCAAAAACTGATATTTTCATTACTTCCAGGATTGAGAATTATGAAAACAATCCGTGTAAACATTGATACAGGAGAAATCAACCTTGAATAAAGGATTACTGTAGTACAAAAATCCCGAAAAAGGAAAAATACGAATATTCGTTGTGTTGGGGTATCTTGCTATCGAAAGTATACAATAAATTTTTTTTCTTTTTTTATATATTCTGAAATAACCATTCTATTCGTAAAAAATCGAAAATAACATTTTTAGTTTTCCCTATATAAGTCGGGAAGGGTGAGAATCCCCGTAGATTTTCTCTGACCAATGTACTGCTCACCACAATAGTTAAATTTTTTCCCATTTAATCGTCTTTGTATCTATTACCGTTTAGAATATAGCAATGTTACCACATGATAAAAGAAACGGCCTGTAGTGATGATAAACGGCATTTATGTTTTCTATATCGCAACAAAAAAAAAAATACGGTAGATGACAAAATAAACCGAAAATGAATGGCAGAGGTAATTTTTTATGGGGAAAAATCGCCACAAAACATCTTCTTTGTCCTCACAAAATGAAAACAATAATAAATTACCTACATCCTACTGCGAACGCTTTTTTGATCTCCTGAGGATGTCATCGTCGTTGGCGAAACACGCGTCGAGTGTAATCGACGTTGTTCTGGTATTTCTATTTCTTGGACACTAAGTATTCACCTGAAGATGATTGCGTATACAAGCAATCGAAACGTTGTGAATGAAGTCAAATATCTTTCCAACCCATCAAGACTATGGACGTCCGAATCCTAAGTAATCAACACTAAGATATTGTTGAGCATGCGGAATCCCATATTCGATTATTTTTAAATGATGTAATTTTGAATTTTTTTATTTTCCAGAGATTTCAAGATAATTTTCGAAAGCTTTCGATAGATCCATGAAGATACAAAGTGCCATTATACTATCTAAAGAGGAATACGACATCCTTCTTCGAAAGCTGTACTGAATACTAGGAAAAAAGGTATCTGGATTTGATAATTTTCCTCACAATTATAGAGTATACTGATTTTACTATTCTGAATCGATTGGCATTCGCAGAATTACTCTATCTTCAACCGTTTGCGAGTTGAAAAGTTCATCTGGAGCTGAGAGAAGAAATTTTAACGTTTTATTCCGTTTTTTGTATCCGACTATACACAAATCATATATTTTTGGAACCAGCATGAAATTTTGCGTATATAGTGCGAATTTCAAGTGAATCTGATAATTTTGTATTTTTCATGATTTTTAGGGGTCTACCCCTTTGGAATTTGAACTTGAAATTCATAGAGTATACTGATTTCACCATACTGAATCGATCGGCTTTCGCAGAACCGTTTGCGAGTTGAAAAGTTCATCTGGAGTTAAGAGAATAATTTTTGACATTTAATTCCGTTTCTGTTGTATACCTATTATCTGACCATCTACAAATAATATATTTTCGGATTCAGCATGATATTTTGTGCACACAGTGCGAATTTCAAGTCTGAAATTTAGGATTTACTCAATGAAAAATCCTCTAAGAGGTATTATTTCGATTGTCTACCTCAATGCGTTTGGCTTGGAACATTTACAAAGTTCTTCAGGAGTCAAATAGCTTATTCACTCTTCCCTGCAATAATTTGAACGCTGTTTCTTGGCGGGAAATGAAAAATATCACTCTTATCATCAGAAACTGGACACGGCAGTATATCAGCCCTACGCCCTCCCAATAAGGACCCCAAAGTTTTTGCCTCCGACCCGACATCAGCGCCCGCCTTCGCGATAACGTAATAAAGAACGTCCTTTGTATATAATAATCGCAGATGAGATTCACCCTTTACCGGCCCACGCGATTAAATAGGCATTGAACGTACAATGGGCACTGATTGGTGAGACAATTGAGGGTTTTTGCGACGTCAATTTGTTTTTGTATCGTGACAATGCAGCAAACAGTGCAGAGCCCAGTGTCGGCAATTTACAACTATTCAATGGAATCATTGCGCGACAGGAATTTTGATTTTCAGTTATTTACCATAAATATCGAGTTTATTTATCCCTCTTTGTGCGTATTTTCGAGCATTACGAGTGAGTCGTAATGCTGGGCTGTAGTTGGGAAATTTTCATGGCTTTGTTTATCAATTCTGCCACTTTACACAATCTTTTTTTGACGTAGTACTAAATTATCATATTTATCAACTGTCTATTGAGAATGAAAGTAATGGCTATCATTATCATTGATACATGTGCACAGGGAAGAATACAAAAAATATGAAAACCATCTGAACCTCTTGATAAAAAAATTATAATGAAGAAAAAATTTCCTGAATCCTCAATCTGCAATACAAACCATTTTACACCGCCATAAGCTACATCCTTTCAAATGTATACGATTGCAAAAATTACACCCAGGTGACTTTCCCCGTAGAGAAAACTATCGCGAGGACTTATTACTCAAAATACAAGAGCACGCCGAATTCATAGACAACATAATTTGGACTGATGAGGCAAAGTTTTGGCAGCAGAGAGTGTACAATAGGCGCAATCGACATTTTTGGGCTTCTGAAAATCCACATATGGTGTTCGAAGTTGAAAATCAAGTACAATTTCGAATAAATGTGTTTTGTTTGGTAATGAACCAAGAGGTACGCTACTTTATGTACGATGAAAATCTGAATAGTAACAGATATGTAGAAATTCTTCAAAACGTAATAGAAACATTTCTTGACAATTTGCCACTGGCTAGAGCTGCACGTTCATGGTACCAGATGGATGGGGCACCACCGCACAATACACGAACTGTGTATACCAAATTGACTTCCATGTTCGAGCACCGTTGGTGGGGAAATCGAGGACCCTTTCTCTGGCCTGCAAGATCTCCAGATCTTACCCCTTTAGATTTTTATATTTGGGATAGGGTAAAAGATTTGGTCTATTCTTCACCAGTTCAAAATATACATGAGTTGAGACTTAGAATAATACAGACTTTTGACAGTTTCGATCCCAACGAAATCAGACGTGCTACGCAATCTATTGAAAGTATAGAATAATAGAATGTTTGAACAGCAATGGTGGTCATATTGAACATTTACGCTAGAGTTCTGTCAAAATTGTGTAATATTTTTGATTAAATTATTACAATTTTCTTTTGTTTCCATGGCATACACACATAATCATTCTGTAAGATAAGGCATTTCTTGATTTTTATTGAATAACTCGATAGAGGTTGAACTTGAGTATAGGGAAAGCTGAAATAACTCATCCTGAAATTCAATTTTCTTTTGAATGGTTAAAAATGAAAAGGTAGGTGCCATTCGAAAAAATTGAGTTTTTGACAATTTTATATTGCGACATTCAAAAATCGGCTGCTAATTTTGAACGGTTTGCGGGCTACACGTGTTTTCGTAAACTACTACAGCCGTAATTTTTTTCAGAAAAATGGACATATCTCAAAAACTGTGAAAGATACGTAAACATAACTTAGGTTGTCTAAAGTCATAATCAGAAAGCCAATCGAACCATGACAAAAAAACATTAGGTTTACATTTAAAATAAGAAAGTTGATACCGACTTTTGGCATACCCTGTATAGTTGTAGGACTAAAAACATTTGAGGTAGAACGCACATGATCAATTATGACAGCATACCAAATTTCAAGTTTCTAGTCGAACTGCAAGTTAAAAAACTTCTAATGCACGGCCTACGTAAATCACGCTGTATATGGTGTGGTGTTTCTAGATGTTCCCCACAGAATCTGCAGCAGGTGCTGTCCTCCTCTAAGCCTATTTTTCCTAGGTATTCTTTGAGTCTGCAGTGCCCCGCCAGAAATCCCGTGATTGTCTTTAGACTAGTTTTGCTGAGGTTAATCAGTGTCTTCGATCTTGCTCGGTTGAAATTGCCGAGGAGATCTTTGGCCTGTCTTAGCCCTGGAAGTCATTGCCAGTATGTTGCTCTCATTGCTTCTTCAGTTTTATTGAGTTCTTCTTGGAAGTAAGATTTTCCAAGTCCGCAGAATGGTTCTGGCCCGATCAGTGGCGTTGATGCCCCTTTTCGTGCCAGGGTGTCTGCTTGTTCATTGCCCTCCACTCCGACGTTCCCCCGGCACCCAGAAGAGGAAATTGAAATTACATACAATAGGAAGAACATTTGGAAGACCATTAATGAAATTGTCCTATCAACAAATGAACATGACATCAAGAAAATACGCTTTACTGACGGTCGATCTGTAGATGAAAATTTAGATATTGCTAACTCCCTCAATGTTGATTACGTCAATGTAGGTCTAGAGAGGGCCAACAAAATTACTCTCCACGAAGAATTAATATACAGACCTAAGCCCCAATCCTTTTTATTTTGGAACCATCAAACCGTATAGAAATTGAAACAGTAATATTGAATCTGAAAATGAACAAGACTTGGATTGATAATATTTCCCACAAAAATTTTGAAGATGAAACCGGAGAAGATAAGCAGATGACAGTGGAAAGCAAAGAGATTCCAACGGCGGAATACAAAGAAAAACCTATCGAGTTGGAAGAAATAACATTCACAAGACCAAAAACGGCGGAGATAGTAGATAAACAAGAAAAACTGAGAGTTCCAACAGAGAAACAGTACTTAGAGAGAATTATAACCAGGCAATCACTCAATAAAGATCTACCCTACTTTACTGGCAATCCCTTGGAGTGGCAAAACTTCATTACACAATTTCACGAAACTACTGAATTATGCCAATTTTCGAATAGAGAAAACATGAGTAGACTGCAAAAATGCCTGAAGGGCAAGGCTAGAGATACAGTGTATGCTTTATTGAATTTTCCTGATAAGTTGAAACATGTTTTACTGCTGTTGGAGAGAAGATTCGGAAAGAAAGAAGACATTCTTGATCAAATATTCATTCAGTTAAAACAAACCAAACCGCTTCGAGAGAAAAACTTAGAAAATTTGATTGAACTTTCGAATACTTTACAGAATATGACAGTGTGTCTAGAGAGTCTACATTGTGAAGAATATTTGATAAATTCTTAGAGAACTATTTGATAAAATGCCATTAAATCTAGGGATGAATTGGGGTATCCACGTAAAATTACTAGAGAAGAAAGTAGTTTCTATCAAAGACTTTTCCTTTTGGTTGGAAGAATTCACCCAAACTGTTGGTTACATGCAATTGTCGACTGAAAAGAAAGACAGAAAACTATTCTAGCTACAAATTCAACTGAGAAATAAAGATTTTGTTCATTCTGCAAGAAATCTGATCACTTTCATCTGACAGTCTGTGAAAAGTTCAAAGAATCAGATGTGGCAGGAAGGTGGAAATTTGTGGTTGATTAAAAACTGTGCTTTTGTTGTCTTTTGGGAAATCACAAAACCAGTCATAGCAAAAAGAGACAAGCGTGCAATGTAAATGGATGCAAAAGTAGACATAATAGTTTGTTACATAATCCAGACCACATTTCATCAAGTTCCAATGAAAACGCCATGTCTACTGAGTTAACTTACCATGCAAAACAACTAGAATCGAAGGAAAACACAGTTTTACTCAAAATCGTACCTGTTACTTTGGAAGGTCCGAATGGAACTCTAGATGAGGCATCCACCATCACCATCATTGAAGAAGAAATCGCAAATTCTCTAGGATGTACTGGAGAAACCGAACCATTGACGATGAAATGGACAGATCAAGAAGGAGAAGAAGGAGGAAAATTCGCGAAGAGTATCTATACGTATTAAAGGAAAACATGAAAATAAGCAATTCAGTATTAGAAATGCCAGAACTGTGAGGAATCTACAGCTGCCAACAACAAAAGTATATAACGTATAGAAAAGGGAATAAAACTATACCGGTCAACTATAGGTATATTTTCCTGATCGCTATCCCTCACAGGTTTTTTCGAGCTATCTACACATTGAGGAATCCTATAGCAATAAGAGGGCATTGCTATGTGGGGTCCTCCAAGGCACAGTACTTTAACCACGAGATTTTTAACGATATTAGATATATTTTTGAATTCACAAAAAAATGCAGAGTAAAATACCGTTTAACCTTCATTAGAAGGCGGGTGATGTCCAGATTTATCGGAGTTTATGCTGATACTTGCCGCAGAGAGAGTTTTTAGCAGTGGTTATCTCTTGGGTGTGGCGTTGTTCCACCCCTAGGTAAGTATACGTCTCTCCGACATCCAGATGATGTAAGATGCTTCCGTCTACGAGCTTAAATGCTTATTATGGTAGATAAGATAATTGCTTCCGCAGGCCGGTTTCTTATAAAACTTTCAGATTGTTAGGTAGATTGAAAGGCATAGAGTCATAAAAAAGTGGCATCACCAGGATACGTTATCGGAGATACATTCGTTAGGTTAAAAAGCATATCATTATTGTAAATAATAAATAATACGGGACCAAGGATGGAACTCTGTGGTACTCCATAATTGACTTGTAACTTGATATTTTTGTACATTTCACAAATTGATCTGTGGTAGATCTCATCTGTCTGTATTCAAATTGAGCATACCTACACGTTATTTCATCCTCTGCGAGACTCCGTTCAAATTACCCTTGGAAATGATTATTTTCCATTTTCTTGAAAATACCTTTGTCCGAATCTTTAGGATTCGTAAGCTTCCATATCAAAAAACCATCAGTGCAGAAAGAAAAAGACCCGGAATCTAAATAGATGTTTTCCAATTTCCTTCACAAACCAAACGCGATTGTAAAAGATTGGATGTGTGCATATAAAACGTTTTTGTGGTGTTTGCAAAGAAAAGAATTTCTGCCGCGGAAATACTATAAGGATATTCAGGATTTGTGTGTGCCAGTGTGTAAAAGCGCCCGCCGTTAGCAGTTTCTTGGTAAGTAAATCCTCAAATCGTTTCCTCGGTCTTTTCGATAGTCGAATGTAATTTGATTACGTTACAAAGAAATGTGTCCTGCGACACAATAGCACGAAAGCATATGTATATACAGAAAATGGATGTTTCTTAGGTTCTGTTAAATTGATATGAAACTTGTTATTTTTATTGAAATACAAGAGGTTTATGGAAATTTATATCATTCCACAACCTTACGGATTCTTACTATTTTCTTACAAAATTCTTACCATATATGGAAACATATAAAACAATGTCAAACACCCCACAGTAATCTACTTGCGTTGATAACATTTTAACAAATCCTAATGAATACAGTTATGAAACTCAAGTACTAGATGCTTGCATAGCTGATCATCAAGCTCAGATTATGACTGGTACCTACCTAATTATTTTTTAGCTTTCATTATAACATCTGCATCTTTATTATGTTTCTCTACAATAAAATTGTAAAACTTAAATATTTTTTACTTATTTTAATCATGGTTTGAGGGTTTTCACATATCAATTAATGTTGAAAGTCGAAAACTTGGGTTCTGTAAGAATTCTATTGAATGAATGACGTACATAACTTCCTAATAGGACATTTTCAAGTACTTTTCTGATTACCCCGATATGGTAAAATACTGTGTTTGTGTCATAATAGTATTGCTTTTTCAAATTGTGAACATACTAAGTCGAAATTGGATGTTTTGAGTTCCCACGGTAAGCTAAATACTGTTATGGATCATGGTAGTATGGCGTTTTCAAAGGCATGACATATTTTAGCCAAATCACGTGAATAAATCAGAAATAATCTCAATTTGTGTAAATTACTTTTATTTTGTGTTTTCGTAACATCTTTCAAAATCACCCTGTTCCTCCTAAACTAATCATACGATTTGATTATGGTCCATTTAAAGTGTTACCGACATATCGTGATCTACAACACACCCGAGTTTCATTGAATTCCGCATTCAACCAAAATCCCATGTATTCCGTGCGGGGTCCTTAAAAAATACCCTTAATGCTTGTGGAATCAAAAAACTGAAAACATCTCTAAAAGAATTACATTGGTCTATGAAAATCCATCGAATAATTCTAATTTCCTTGTGAATTGCTTGGTAAGAAAATGCTATTCAAATGATAAAAGATAACCTGTTAGTTGGTTTGACAAGTATGAGGGATACCTTATCCTGTATTAAAGGATATCTGATTCAACTAGGGATCCCAATGATTGGCGACTCACAATCGTTATATTGAAAATTCTGATAATAAGGTTCTTGATAGTTGGCGATTAGTGAATTATGAAAAGAACGAACATACTTCCAATAGATCTGCAGACGAAATCGAAACATCTGAATTCAGCAAGTTTTTATCTTCAGTTGACAATATAATTAACACACTTCCCAAAGAAATATCACATACAAATGCAATCACTTATGGAAGGTATTTCTACTCCATGTAAATCATTTTTCATAGCGCCCATTACTGAGAAAGAAGTGACTGGGGACAATTCCGGTCCAATTTCCATAATCATAATTTTCTCAAAACTTAATTGAAATAATTTTAAAATCAAGATGACACACATGTATATGGAATACAATAATTTCATTGGTCAATGCCTATTTGGGTTCAGAAAAAATTGTAGTACAACCCAAGCAGTTTTCAGGATAGTGAAGGTCTGGAGAGTGGCAAAATTGTATCAGTTACATTATGTGATCTCTCCATGGCCTTCGACTGTGTCTCTCACGGAATACTATAGTTGAAAAGTTAACGTTTTTTGAAATCAGGGGTTTGCCACTCGACTTCTTCAGGTCATGTCTAATTATTCGAAAACAATGTGTGACCATTAATAATACATCATCTGATTAAAAACTAGTCGTACATGGAGTACCGCAAGGCTCTGTGTCAGGACCTTTCTTGTTCATTATTTATGTGAATGATTTGTTTCACGATATTGGATCCCAATACCTGTGTTGTTTTTGCGTATAATACAACCTTGTTGATGCTAGCACGAATATAGAAGATTTGAAGCTGAACAGCATTATAACTACTAAAAAATCTTTCACTTATAAAATACTCTAAATCTAAATGATGATGAAACACAAAATAATAATATAGCTCAAGATCATAGTGTAAAGCTGCTTGGATAAGTCACTGCTGATGAATTGAATTGGTCCTGTCATATACCCAAAAACTAGGCCGAAATCTCTCAAGCCCTTTATTCGTGCTACGAAATTCAAGTGAATTGTTAATTTGCTCTATTTCATTCCCATCTCAGTTGTGGCAAGTTGCTGTGGTTTAACTCTTGTCGTTCTGACAAAATTTGCCAATTGTTAAAACGTGTCAAAGTTCCTAATCGGTGCTGGTTTCAGAGATCATAGTAAAGACATTTTCAAAAGTTTAAATATTGTTACGAGATTGATAAAATCCCCCTAGCTGCGCCGCTGGGTCGATTCGCTAGCGGTTCGTCGGTAATTACTTCCTGGAAAATCGTAGACGATTTTCGGTATGGAAAATTCGGGATAACCGAACCGTCGCGTCGCGAAGCATCTGGTGCACAGCTGGACTATATAAAGCGAGCGTTAAGGGAAGTTGAATTAAGAAGATTAAGGAGATTATGAAGAAGTGATAAGCAGTTTGTGAAGAAGTATAGAAGTGTTTGGAATATTTAGTTAGTTGTATTGTTGTATAGATCTGAAGTGTTTAATTAGTCAGTGACGTTATTGTATGTTTTTTATCGGTGATTTTATTTTTCATTGGCCAAAAGTGAATTGCAGCAAACAATATTATAAAAAAAAGTCTAATGAGGCTGTATATTGAATATACAATTTTCTATTCAATGTCCAATCGTAACCAACTTGTTTTTTCACTAATGATTGGACTAAAAAGAAGTTTCATGGTTCAATTGAATTTGGGTACGACAAAAATACGAAGATATAAAACACTTCTAGACTACTCGCATTTCTCAAAGTAATTTGTGGTTTGTTTTGTTTATCTGAATTCTAGTAGTATCGAGAGCTGTTTCCATCATTGCATAACAATAATAATAAACTACTTTTAGTGGCTCCGTTGTCATTTCAGCCTCAGTCAGATTATTAAGAGAATTTTTCTATGTAGGTTATTATTATATCAATAAAGAGTTACAGAAGAAAACTCCAACGATAACATAAACGATAAATCATTTTCTGATCGCATAACCGCAATATCAAAATCGTATAAACACAAATCAATTGAAAGCGGCCACAAAACAAAAACTTGAAATATTCATCAACCACAATGCGGGTCTGATTGAATATGAATAATTTCATCATCATTATCCTTTCAGGTATTAGCTTTATTGTGTCGGTAGCATTGTTGTCATGGCGGTAACGTTTCAACTCCTGAAAGAACAATAATTGAATAAACATTCACGAATTGTTGGCTGTATCAATGCGAGATGGTACCTGATTGTTCGCTTTGTCAGTTTTTTCGTCGGAACTTCATTAATGTCTACTGTGAAACCGCTGAGGCCTTTCTCTAACTGGGATATCGTTGAACATCGATCGATGGTGAGATTTTATACGCTTCTACACAAGTGCAAGAATTATTGTTTGTAGAAGTTTTCAGATTGGTATGATAGTGAATCTGTTCTGGTTGAAAAGAAATATACCAGTGCATGCAGGAAAAATTAATAACATCCAGTACTGGAACGTCAGAACTCGTCGTAGTATTTCCGATATTCTATGGCAAAAATGAGTCAACTGTAACCCCACTTTCTTCACAGAACTTGATCATCAAATACGCATTGTGTTTATCAGGCAATAAACATACGTTACGTTGCTTTCTGTACTTACAACATTCATCAAAATGGACCATGCATGTGAAATGAAAATCCTCATTCATCCAGCCAGATGAGTAGGTACTACCGCGACACCTAGTTTTTTTTTATATTCTGGTTCCGACGAAAAAGAAAGTCCTGTACCTATTATTCAGAAACATTGTGAAACCCGATGGAAAATAGGTGAGAATTGCTAAGTTAGCACGAGAAAGCATAGTAGCGGAAGTGAATAAGACAAAGACACCATCCCAAGACTCAAAAGATGTGCCATTAATATGATACCCAGATGAAAGCAGAATAACAGAAAGATCTAGAATGGTTGTATTTGAACTGGGAATCAAATATTCCGGAAATCTAGGCAAAACCCAGTATATAAAGTCTACTGCATCGGAAAATATATCCAGAAGATGAATGACCTGACAATGGCCTTTGCCTGTGTTAACCACAAAATATTATCGAAAAAATTTGATGTAATTATATGGGTTCTGAAATGTGGTTATCCAGTGGTTTGAGTCATATTTTTCTAGATGAACTCAAAGTGTATCTCAAGGAAACTTATCGCACAAACTAAAAATTGAATTGAGTGCACTTCAAGTATCAGTCCTGAGACCAATTGCTGCAGCGGTTATATTGTGACCTGACAAAATCCTTCGACTGTGTTAACCACAAAATATTATTGCAAAAATTGGATGTATATGGATTCAGAAATGTATGGTTATTCAGTGGTTTGAGTCATATTTATCTGGATAAACTCAATGTGTATCTCAAGGAAGCTTATCGCACAAACTCTAAATTAAAATGGGTGTACTTCAAGGGTCAGTCCTGGGACCAATTGCTGCAGCGGTTATTTTGGGACCTGACAAAATCCTTCGACTGTTTTAACCACAAAATATTATTGCAAAAATTGGATATACATGGATTCAGAAATGTATGATTATTCAGTGGTTTGAATCATATTTGTCTGGATAAACTCAAACTGTATCTCAAGGAAGCTTATCGCACAAACTCTAAATTAAAATGGGTGTACTTCAAGGATCAGTCCTGGGACCAATTGCTGCATCGGTTATTTTGGGACCTGACAAAATCCTTCGACTGTTTTAACCACAAAATATTATTGCAAAAATTGGATATACATGGATTCAGAAATGTATGATTATTCAGTGGTTTGAGTCATATTTGTCTGGATAAACTCAAACTGTATCTTAAGGAAGCTTATCGCACAAACTCTAAATCAAAATGGGTGTACTTCAAGGGTCAGTCCTGGGACCAATTGCTGCAGCGGTTATTTTGGGACCTGACAAAATCCTTCGACTGTTTTAACCACAAAATATTATTGCAAAAATTGGATGTACATGGATTCAGAAATGTATGATTATTCAGTGGTTTGAGTCATATTTGTCTGGATAAACTCAAACTGTATCTCAAGGAAGCTTATCGCACAAACTCTAAATTAAAATGGGTGTACTTCAAGGGTCAGTCCTGGGACCAATTGCTGCAGCGGTTATTTTGGGACCTGACAAAATCCTTCGACTGTTTTAACCACAAAATATTATTGCAAAAATTGGATGAACATGGATTCAGAAATGTATGATTATTCAGTGGTTTGAGTCATATTTGTCTGGATAAACTCAAACTGTATCTCAAGGAAGCTTATCGCACAAACTCTAAATTAAATTGGGTGTACTTCAAGGGTCAGTCCTGGGACCAATCGCTGCAGCGGTTATATTGTAACCTGACAAAATCCTTCGACTGTTTTAACCACAAAATATTATTGCAAAAATTGGATGTACATGGATTCAGAAATGTATGATTATTCAGTGGTTTGAGTCATATTTGTCTGGATAAACTCAAACTGTATCTCAAGGAAGCTTATCGCACAAACTCTAAATTAAATTGGGTGTACTTCAAGGGTCAGTCCTGGGATCAATTGCTGCAGCGGTTATTTTGGGACCTGACAAAATCCTTCGACTGTGTTAACCACAAAATATTATTGCAAAAATTGGATGTATATGGGTTCAGAAATGTGGTTATCCAGTGGTTTGAGTCACATTTATCTGGATGAACGCAAAGTGTATCCCAAGGAAGCGTATCGAACAAACTAGAAATTAAATGGGGTGTACCTCAAGGGTCAGTCCTGGGACCAACACTGTTTTTAATGTACATAAATGATCTTACCTCAATTAATATTTCTGGAGAGTCTACCCTATTCGTAGATGACACCGCGATACTTTGACATTATAAAAATTACTCAAAACTCAAAAGATTGAGAATAATAGCAGTAAAGTCCAAGATCAGTGTTATGCTAATAAGCTATGTTATAATGTATCAAAAACTGACCTCCTGACTTTATAATGTAATCTTCAAGAACTTCATCTGGGAATTCAGAAACAGAATTTCCGGGTTAACATATTGATAATAAATAGATTGAAATTCCATAATCACATTGGAAAAACTATCATCAAGGTGTTTTGCCGTTTAGCTGCGTCCACATTTTTTTTTAATTTTTCGCCATAGAAGCGATCACGTGACATGTATCCTAATCGATTTCCTGGTTGTTGCACATGTACAATCGACAACTAAAAAAAAATTCCATTACTCCTATAACAAAATTTTTTCCACATACGTTACATTCTTTATAGCGGCTACTGTATACAGGGTGTCCCAAATTATCGTATACGGGCAATATCTCGCTTATTTGACAAAATAATGAATAAATAAAAGAAATGCTTTGAATGGCACTGAAATACCTTTTCAATGACGTATAAAAAAAAGTATTACATTCGTCAGTCTCTCTCACTTTTCAATTTTAAAAGGCACCCCCTGTATATTGTCTCGGTACTTATTTTTTTATCAATGACACCAAAATCATGCATGGTATAACGCTACGACATGCTTCACGAAGACGTTCTTTAAGATCATCTAAATCCACGGATTGTATTTGATGAACCAAGTCTCTAAGATAACCCCACAAAAAATATTCCAGTGGTGTTAGATGTGGCGAGCGGGGAAGCCAATCTATAGGTCCGTAAGTACCAATACAACCGTTGAGAAAAAGTTGATCGAGATGCCTCTCAACAATACCTGCATCATGAGGTGGGGCACCATCTGTTTTTCTAAAAGAATGTCTTCCATAAGGTCAGGTAATTTGTGTACAAAAAAATGTAAATTTTTTGACATAAGAAGCATCGGTTTTTCAAAACAAAAATTTGTGTACTTCTGTGAAGTTTTCAAAAACGTGGGCGGACGCAATTTTTCATTTTTATAAGGATAATTAAGTAACGTAAAAAAAATCCAAATTGTCAATGTTTTTGTTGTTATTAATGAAAAAACTACCAAGTATGTGCTATCGTTATATTCCAAATCGAATGATACCTAATTTTCGATGACAATATACAGGCGGTGCCATTTGAAAATAAAAAGCCAGGAGGGGTAGCTAGGGGGTAGGTAGAAACAAATGACTGTATACGATAACTTGGGACACCGTGTATTGGATATCTAAGGAAGAAAATACTCCCCGGCTCTCCCCTGAGGTCAACCGTATCCCCGCTTTCCCCTCCGACACTGGTCCCACATGCGAGGCAACCCACATTTTTAATTACTGCACGAATTTGTGTACTTCAATCAACATTACCTGTCCAACATTCTCCTTCCTTTCCACGACCTGACCCGTTTAACAAAGTATATCAGATCCCACCAAAGAATTGGATTAGTGTTGTCGGAGAAGCACACACTTGTTGCTGCGTCGCCATGGATCGCCCCTCCACCAGAGTTGACGAAGGCGACTCCGCCTTTTTTCGCTGCCATTGGCTCCGACTTCGCCCTAATCATATCGCTTATCTTTGAACTCCTACTATGCCGCTAGAACAAAGCGGCGATGTCAGGAGTTGGGGTTAAGAGTAAGAGATATGCGGTGTTCCGACCGAAACTGATCGTGGGGCTGACACTCAAATTGGCTAATGTTTGTTGTGGTGTTCCTACAAGGAGCTGCTGAATTGTACATCGAATTTTTTCAACTGATAATAAAAAATAGATTACATTATTTTGACGTACTAAATGACACGTCACAAATATGACGTCATTTTGAGGTCATTATTATCATTATATTGTGATTGATTATGACCCTAATATGTCTATATATTCACAACCTCACTGTATTCGAATAGTCGATGTGTTCTTTTTATCATCGATAAATAATAAATGTGTTCATTCATTTGTGTTTGAATTTGACCCTACGATAAAATTTATATTATTCTAAAATTCACACACTGACGTCAATTAAACGTCACACTAAGAACGTATTTTTGACGTCATCCTGAAATCATCATTTCGTCATCTCAATAATGACGTCAATCATCTGTGACTTGAAGAGTCAAATTAACATTACTATGACGTTATTTTGAAGGTCACTCTGAATCAAATAATGACGTACAGATGACCTCAGCTTGTTAGCTGGGTACGTACCTCTCTCCAAGTATGAAAATATAATTCAGAATTTGTACTAGAGAATTCGAGTCAGCAGCTAAAATACATATGAGCAATACAGTTGAGACATCCAAAAAATCCATAAGTTCGTTTCCTAAAAACTGTAAATAGGTGTCACTAATTAGGTTTTGGCGGAAAACAAACGAGTCTGTCAATTTGTCGTCAATAATACCGCAACACACGTTTGTTTTTCAGTAATACTGATTTTCATTGTCAATGACAAAATTTGTATTTTCGTCCGACCACCACATACACTTTTGGGAAGAGACAACGTCATTTGTTGTGAACGTGAATTCATTTCCAAAAATATAATAATGCAGACGTCATATCGCAAGTCATAATCTCGTTATTGAAACTTGCCAATAAGCATTGGCCCAAAGGCATGCTATTAATGTTTTTTTTAGAATCTTTTTAGCATTTGACATTTCTTGGGGGATTTTCTAGGGATTTCAACACTGCCTGAAGTACTTCTAATTGCTTTTCTCCAGTACATAGAGATATGGTACGTTAATTTTCATATTTATTGCCTAGAGCCCCTGTCTAAATTTCTGCTCACTGTTGAAAAGTGAACCTTTTTTTCTGGATGAAAATATCTGCTTTATAGCTATCTCTACATATCAAAACTAAATCTGCTTCCCGTCTTGAAAGAGGCATTTGAAATTAAATAAACTCAAAAATCGAACAATGATTATTCATGAATGAAAAATTAATGTTACCAAATTGTCATAAAATATTTCCTTTCAGCCCTCATTTGTTTTGTTCCATGTGTTTTTCAATATGCCTGTTATCATTACTGATGTTCCACCTTGTTAAAAATAAGAAATTAAAATCTAAGTTAATTTCACAAATATATGCTTCAAATTGAATAAAAGTTAACCACAATTTATTTGATTGTTGATGGTTATGGTGAATAAAAAATTAATATTATTGATGTTTGAAAGAAAAATTCTGGCCATGTTCTGGTATTCAGGCATACCTTTTAATTGTGATCAACTTTTCCTAAGAACATTTTGCTGAATTTTTTCAAATAAAGGTATAAAGCTACTTTAATCCTTTAACTGGAGTAACACAGTATACATAGTAAAAAATGCAGGGCCGAGTACAGTACCCTTAGGTACACCGTATTAGTTCTAGCCTATCGATATCAACATATTTGAGTTATCTTGCTCATGTAACTTTTTAATAGCGTATGGCACACCGCGATCCCCATAATATTCTCATTTAATTAACAATGTTTCATGATTTAATGAGTTAGAGGCCTTATGGAGATCCATGAACATACATGCGCATTGGGAATTTCTCCATTTCATGAACTGCATATATTTTTAACGAGTGTTCATACTGCATCTGCAGTAAATATACTTGCATTGTACATATTAATGAAAAAAACCGATAACGAAAAAATGTTTGCATTTATTTTTTCATAAATCTTCTGAACCATAAAAGAAAACAAAAAGATGGAAAATGGGAGCACACTGAACATTCCTTTTTCAGAATATGTCAGGGTCGACAAAAATAAATTCCAAAGCGTTAAAACAGTGATGACTTTGAAAAACCCTGTGGATTAATTGAAAAATTAATGATTTTGTTCCATGCGTGCCGTTGAATGGATTATGCTTGTCCAATCTGAACTGATTATTGTCGAAAATGACGAAGTAAACTCGAAAAAACCTTAAAAATATTGTATGTTGATCACTCTTTATTTTGAAAACCAAGTTGTTTAGAATTGACTATGTTTATATGTGTGTTTTTCTTGAATTTCCGTAGGAATGGTGCGACCGACTTAGTGTAGAGGTCGTGGCATCATTTTTGATGTAAAATCCGTGAAACAGTTGATTATCATTCATTGGACTGGGACAGGATGACTCATATGAAAGATAATCTACTAGTTAATCACTTGCAATCGGGTCTTCTTGGAGGAACGTCACACAAATATCTGTCAGATGTAGTTCAATGCCCGTCGTGGTATCAGCCAGTGAAGTACTTGTTTTTTGTCAGAAGTATGCCTCATTTTTCCATTTTGTAGAAACATATGGAGAGAACTTCGACATTGCCGATTTTATTCGTTTCATTTTACTGATACTCTCCTCCAAAAAAGATAAAATTCCGTTATATTTATAGCCACAAGCCATCAACAAATTTTTTTTGGAACAGAAAATCAAAATGAAATTTTCGGAGATCTCTGGCATTTTCTATCACATTTTTACCAAAAAAAAAAAACGTTGAAAAAAAACTCAAAATTCTGTCTTCTAAATCCCAATAATAATAAATTAAATAATTCATGCATTATTCAACAATTTTATAGTGATAGAGTATTATGGTAATGATTAATATTCTACGATAATGGACATATGATTCATTTAACAATAGAAACAATAGAAAATTCTTAGCTAATTTTATGATATTCAATAATTAGTAATGATTAATACTTTATAATGGTTGATACTTAATGATAATGAATACTTAATATTTAGTAATAATGAATATTGTATATTTATTAACACAAGAACAACAATAGAAACAATAAAAAATTCCTAATGAATTGTATAATACTTAGGTGAGGCTATCCTATGTTTTGGTTGACAAAAAGTAATTCTTTAATATATGTCTTTACGTGATTCATTGAATCGAAGTTCATATCGATATAACTACAAATCGAAGTTCATATCGATATAACTACAGAGTTGTACGTTTGTTCTAGAATGAGTTAGGCAGAAGCAAAATTCGTTTCTGGAGTTGAATCGTGGTAAATTAAAGTTAAACTGAGAAAGTATTTCGGGGCTGTCGATTAAATTGTTCACTATCTTATAAACAAACATAATGGAATACAAAGTTCTTCTATTTTGTAGAGAAAGTAGACTGAATCTATTTAATAGGACCCTATTGTCGATACCTTGTTCAGGGTACACTCCATCCAGTTTATAAGATACATATTTCATAAATCCTCTTTGAATTAACTAAATCTTATTTATATGGATATTGTAGATGGGCGACCATATCAAGGAGCCGTATTCCAGTCTAGATTTTATAAAAAGTGAAAACAAAAGAGGTGCTAGGTTGCTCCCTTGAGGTGCGCCACTGGTGGGAGTAAATTGAAATGATTTGTGACCTCTGTACTCTACGAAGAGAATACGTTTCTCCAAATAGAAACGAAAAAGATTCAATAATTTGGTATCAAATCCATAATAATAAACTAGTTTGCTAACGAGAATGTGATGGTCCAATTTGTCGAAGGCCTTCGAAAACTCTGTGTAGACAGTATCCACTTGTGAATTATCATCGAATACGTTGCTTGATTATGTGAAGCACATGAGGTTAGTTATGGTAGATCGTTTACTAAAGAATCCGTGTTGATTATTTGAAATTAGGTTTTTTACATTTGGAAATATTCTGTTGGAAAGGCATATTTCGAAGGCCTCAGCAAAATTAGACAACAAAGTTATTGGTCTATAATTGGCAATATTGTTGATTTTTCCACTTTTGAAAATTGGGCAAATTTTGGATATTTTCCATTTATCGGGAAAACAACCCGTGCTCAAAGATAGATTGAATATTAATTGTAATGGCTCAGATAGTATGTGAGCACAGTCCTTAACAAAAAAACTTGGTATATTATCAATTCCACTTGTAAGCTTTGGTTTGAGTTTTTTAAGAGAGTTGCAAACTTCCAGTTCCGAAAAATCACTAATTGATATGGTTATCAGATAAAACATTTATTTTCTCATATGTTTGTTGAGATGGTGAGTATGCACTTTCAAAAAAACATGCAAAAGCATTTACAATGTCAGCAGGATTGCTGTACTCATCCTCATCTAGAAAAAGTATACCAGGAATGCGTGAGGTATCTTTCTTGTTTTGAATGTTGTCCCAAAAATTAGCGGGGGGATTTATTTTCATATTCTTTGTAGGCTATATCGATTTTTGTTTTTATAGATCGGCGAAGAGTTCGAAATTGTTCATTATGATTTTTACAGAATTTGATTTATTAATTTTTTCAATTAGCTTATTTTTTTGTATGATGTTCTTGATTATTTCGGTTGTGAACCATGGGGGATATTTTCTAATGAAATTTTGGTTGAGTGGAACACATTGATTCAAAGTAGGACTTAGTAAGGAATAAATTTAATCTATAGCTGAGTTGACTTCGGTACATACTCCAAGAGGAGACCAGTCAATGTTTTGAATAAGGGTATATAGTAGTGGAAAATTCGCCTTACGAAAGTTGTATCTTACTTCGTCTTCGTATTAAATTGTATATTGTTTACACGCTTTCATTTAGCTTCACCTGTATGTATATAGTCATGTTTGTAACTTACTCCTTAACACTCTATTTTGACCCACTTCAAACGGACATATTTATTTGAAACTTTCTACACTTATCAAGAACCGGTTACAATACGATAATTTGATTAGTTTGTCTCATTATCCTGATCAGGAGGATCGCCAGAGTTAAATAATTTGCTTCTCATATACTCTGCGTGAGAGCCTTCGCCAGAATTTTAAAAATCCGCATCGTTTTTTTGTAAACAAAAAAATAGTGTAAAACGGGTGAATAAGGTGTGTACATTGTGTTAGTTTGAAGAAGAAGAATTTTGAGTGTTTTTTCTACGATAGAAATGTGTCCTAAAAAATGCCAGTCATCACTCAAAAATAGGACCATATCTCCGAAATTACTCGAGACCGTAGAAAATTTTATTTGGATTTTTTCTTCGGGAGACGTGAACATTTTGTTGATAGCTTGTGGCTATTAGTTAAAGGAATTTTAACTCAAAAAAGTTCGAACTTCGTTCGAATCGTTTACTAATATACTGTCAAAAATGATCCCCGAAACCCATCACAATTTTTTCGCTGCTTGCTGGCCAGCAATCGCGCGCTCTCGTATTTTCCGTGCGACGACAAACCGCCAATCTAGCATTAACCAATTCCTTCGTATTACCGCTAATCTGTGGTTAAATTTGAATAATCCAGCGCATACTTACGATCAAACACTCCGCCCTCTCATCCCCCACTCTCCAGCCGTTTATCAGCGAGATCGGGGAAGTGTTTGGAAAAGTCGGCGTGGAGCCCCTATTGCCAGTCCATCATTGCCCGAACAGCTGAAAGAACTTCATTATCATAATCATCGAACGAGAGGTTGCGATTGGCAAAATTTATACAAAATCTGCCACAATGCATGAATGTTCCCTGATAGTTTCATAGTTTCGTTGTATTTTTGAACTCTTTGTGAAAATTTGGAATTTTTCGAAAATGTCTTCGCCAAAACCAGTGAATCAAGAACATATCAAGAGGCCCATGAACGCCTTCATGGTGTGGTCGAGGGGGCAGAGGCGGAAGATGGCCCAGGAGAATCCAAAAATGCACAATTCGGAGATTTCCAAGCGGTTGGGGGCTGAGTGGAAGCTTTTGAGTGAGGGGGAGAAACGACCGTTTATCGACGAAGCGAAAAGATTGAGGTAAGTAGTTATTCAGAAAATTGTTTGCATTGGTTAGAGAAATGTTCAAAAATTACACGTTTTTTGTTGCTGCTACGAATATTTCATATTCTGGATTAAGGTTTTTCTGGAAAATGTAGGGTGCAGGAGTTAAAATCAGACCTATTTTGATCACCATCTAATGAATATTCAGTTCAAATTTCCATTACTTCAGTTCAAGAAACTATTTTAATGAATATATTTAATATACCCCGTTTTTGAAACGAACTGAGAAAAGTTAAATAATTTCTTCAAGATATATACCCCCACGCCCAAAGTTTTTCGATCCATCGATTTATTTAAGTTGTAAAACCTATTTAAATAAAATTTATTTGATATATCGTGTTTTTCAAACGGACTAAAAATAATAAAATAATTTCTTCAATATTTATACGCCCCACGATTTTACTTCAAAATCTTCAAGTATTCTTATAGTTATTTCCTGAAAAATAACCTAAATAAGCTAACAAAATTAATTGTTATATATTTGTATCACAATATCAAGAAGAATAACTGCCAGATCCCTCTCGGATGGCAATTTCATTGGACGTAAGCACCCAGCGTCAAATCATAGGGATCTGATTCAATTTCGATCTACATATTACCCATTAGGAAAATTCTTTATTTTTTTCTCAGCCTCATCCCAATTTATTTATTGATTTAAAAAAATATTCATTAAAAACAATAATATTTTTTATTAGGAACATCCCACCTCACCAAAACAAGGCTCGCATGACTTTTTTGCCTGGAGTTGAAAATTTCGAACAAATTTCGTGATATGGATATAGTTTTTCATTTGTAATGCGTCTATTACTTGTTTTTCTTTAATCTCAACATTATTAGTTGGAATACTTCCACTAAAAACATCTCAACACAAAATATGTATTATTATTTGGCAACTGTTACAATACAAAAAATATTCCTTTACTACACGGATTTTTGGTGGAAATTTAACAAAATTTATAGTTGGTGTAGTCACCAGTCGACCAGTTCAAAAGATAACAAATATACGCGATGGCTAGTCAAGTATTCAACTGGACTATTTTCCTCCCTGACAATTTACGAGACAGTGTCAGTATATCAACCGCATTGCTATATGCCGATAATATTTGTCCATATCTGTATAGCTGTTTCACTGTCTGTTATAAACAAATTATGAAAAAACATGAGATTCCTTCCTATGAGTTGGGACCAATGCAAACAGAAGAACCTGGTGATTCTGAGAGTCAATTGGGGTTCATAGAAATATTATATGAACCGACGCTGTTTTTGAAACAGATGGATTGCTACAAATGGTTCTGTTAAGTGGCCACCTCGTTCACCAGACATGACGCCCCCAGATTTTCATAATAGGAATTTTGAAAAATGAGACGTACAAAAGGAAACAATGTATGGATTGAAAAATTATATCGAAACTACTTATAATTAATAGAATTGATGGCCGAACTGTATTGAATGCAACTCATAGTGTCAAGAGAAGGGCCCAAATATGTGTTCAACAAGAAGGCGGTGTTTTTGAACATATACTCCACATTTTATAGTGCTTTATCGAATCCGATTTTATAAATATTTCCTATTAAGGAAACTGTCTTAAATTCAACTTTAGGAAGAAATGTCAAATGAAAAAATATCATTATTTTATAAAGGGTTTTGCAAACACCACTGTCAATTTTTTTATCTCCAGCATCGAGAAGGATATTGAAAATGCCACTAGAATGTCCATCTAACCGAATTTGTAGCTTCAATAATAACAGAGTTAGAAACGGTGCGACTTGATTTGGAACACCCTGTGTACTGGTTGAATGAGTCACCACCTCGGAGCTGATTATCAAGGTAACGAGGTTTCCGTATATTAACCAAACATATCTGTCAACCAATAGTTACCAGTATCGGTGAACTATCTGGATAAGCAACTTTGGCTGATTTTTGATTGGTGGTAAAGCCAAGCCAAGTAGCAAAAATAGAATTTGAATGTCATAGGTAGTCCAGTAAGCTTTGTGCTTCTGAGGATTCCCACTTTGTTGGCGAAAGTGAAATTGACGTTTTAAGGTGTTTTGGGTAGTTTCTATTTCTTGAATTATTTTTACACCGAAGGTTTCAATTCAAATATTGATTTATTCAAACGGTCGGTGGATCAGCGGTCTAATGCACAGGCCGTTCGAAACTCCAGCATAGCGATAGTCGGTTCGAATCCGATGTAGGTACGAGAATTTTTCTCAACTACTTTATATCGGATTCGATAGGCGGCCGCATGCCTTGTTGAAAAGCAAGTGTATTGTGAGTTGTCTAGATGCCAATCTCGTCTAGTGCTAGCTTGGAGTGCACACCGACCACCCGAGGTGGTGCTGTAGGTTTTCCGGGTTTTCCTGCAGCTGAAAAGTGAATACATCACCTAAAACATCAGGAAGTCGCCCCGGAGCGCCACGACAAATAATAATAATAGCCGTCCTCTACCCGCACAGGCTATGCCTTTGGGTACACTCAACGAGGGTTTATGAGGGAGTATTATTATTATTATTATTATTGAGAAAGTATCAATTTTCCAATATTATTGTTGGTTGTTGGTTGCTGATGTGGCATTTGGATAGTTTTCTAAATTTCACATCGAGGATAATCAACAATCCAAACCGTTTAGTATTTTTCAACTTTTAATTACATAGATGATTGCTTGTTGGAATTGTTCCTCAAAATGTGTGCCATATATTAAAACATTCTTTGAAAACGCATGACTGTGATTTAAACTCTTCTGATTATGTATTAAAATACTCTAGACGTACTTTATGTAGCATTAATGGAATCAGTCGTAAAAATTTATAGCTTTTTGTAGGCGTGCTCTATGCGCTCTAATCCCTTGAAATTTATTACGATTTAGACGTGATAACCTCGATGGAAATTATATGGTATGAACAATTGAGAAATATTTCAGTACCTTATCAGGCTAATATTTACCACTGAAAAATACCATAAAGCAACAATAATCACCATTCCATTACAATTGTTAGTGTTAATTTGAATCCAAGCTCTGACTATGATATTAATTTGACGAGAAAGAGTACTCTTTTCCAGGATAGCATAGTTATTATAGAAAATTCAACTTTTCTCATAATAATAATCTTCTCTTCTTTTGATACTGAATCAAAGTCCTGAACTCAAAATTGATGCCTCTGGAGGTGAAGTCCTATACCTTAGACCTTGAGGATGATGCAGAAGCTTTGACCACTCTGATTATCTCATAATTTTCGACACATATTCAAAGGAATTGTTGATTATCACCACTCATCAGTTAGATGTTCAATTCTTAACTCCCTATTTTGATTTGGAAAGGCACAGAAAAAGACCCAACATTTTTGCTGTCCTTTCCAAAGCTGCAAAGTAGGTAATACAGCATGGACTTTTCCACCGAAAAACACATTTATACACTGAGCTGTCAAAAATGTTGTTACATTCAATTAAACAAATAATTCCAACAAAGATGAAATACTTCTCACCACACGTTCACACAAAGTGGAAAATATAAGGCAAATATCTGACAAAAAACAACTTGTAGTAAGATAGTTCCTGTCCTATCAGTGGAAAACCCGATTTGGTCAACTTCCTGGACCATGGAAAGTTATTTTGAAAAATATAAATTTTAATAGTTGAAAGAGATGTCAATTGATTACTTGTTCTGTCTGATTTTGTAATCACTTTAACTCACTCTTGCTGTTATTCAGTTGTATCAAATCTATTAAATTCATTAATTTCAAACACCAGGCATTGCACTCTGTAAGAACCCTATACAAACTCATGTTCCTTACAGGTAAAAAGTGGAAAATGTAAGGCTAATATCTGATAAAAAACAACTACTTTCCCTTGCAGATATTGAATACCATTTGATGCCCATATCAATTTGGAATATATTGAAAGTAGATTAAAAAAACGATTCGATTCGATGCTATCTTTCGATTATGCTATTCATCTTCGGTTGGTGCGCATGCGTTAAAATAATCATTATCATGCTGATTCCGACAATATTTGTTTAAGCTCAGACACAAGGTTCAGCAAAAAGGTACCGAGAAATTTCCCTTGTTCGATAGCTTGAAAATGCAGAGGTTCCATAAAAAGTACACAAAATGCTCAACTGGATAGGAAACGACTCTAAATTCGCTGTGCATATTCAGAAAAGATGGAGTTTTCGGGATGTGAATGAAAAAATTATTTGAAATTTTTATGTTATGGAAATGACCCTTTCAACTCCAGATGGAATTTTAAACTCGAGAACGGTTGAAGAAAGAGCATTTCTGCAAACGCCAATCGAATCAGAATGATTAAATTAGTGTATTTCATAAATTTCAGAAAAGGTTGAATATTTCGAAAATTTATAAAAAATTAATAAAAAAAGTGCTTATATGGAAATGACCTCTTTTAACTCCAGATGAACTTTTCAATTTAATAATAGTTGTTTGGAATATTATAAGAATCAATGAATATGAATTGTAGGAAATTCAGTCTACTTCAATTTTGTATAGGAAAGTCATTAATAAAAAAGAATCGTTTGTGATTTATAAGCGAAAACCGCGAAAATACCGTGGTTTTTCGTGATTTACTGAAGTTAGCTTACTCCTGACGAGATGGTAAAGTTGAAAAATGGATTCAGCGTTTAAAAACACAATGAAACCGTTGAGAAAAAAAAAATCCGGAATTTCCTCTAAATATCAGGTTTGGATCTCGTATGCTCGGAGTAAAATGAAACATAAGTAATTAATTTCACAACTAAACGCTCCTCGCGCATATGAATATACAATTGCACAACAACCCCAAACAGGCATCGCGTTTCCTCCTCTCCCGTTTCGAATTAATTCCCGTAACCGGGCTGACAAAGTATCCCGAAGAGTGTATCCCATAACACAGCATTATGACTTTATTAATATGCCCCGTCTAAGCCGGCCCTAAGCCCCATTAATAGGGCGCATACGGCCCATTCTGAAGCGCGCTCTGTTATCTTTTGTAAAACAGACGACCTGCTTTGTACTGAATCACTTTAAATCTCTGTTTATTGAGATGAGGAACCCGTGGCTTAATATCTGTGAGAATTGGCGTGTTGTCAATGTTAATTTCTAACTACTGTTGTTGTTACTGGTTGGCGAATCGTTTTTTCAAGTGATAATAACGGAAAAATGATCAAAATAAATGAAGATTGGATCCTCCGGTGTGAATAAAATTCAAGAAATCGAAATAACCCAAAAACACCAAAAAAACGTCAATATCAACAAAGTTGACATCCTCACGAGTTCAAAAAGCGTACCAACTACTAAATCTATCGTAATCTCATTGCTAATTGTAATATGTTCTTTCATAGTCCTGTTGAACCTTCCAACCATGCCATCAGACTGTGGGTGGAGGGCAGTTGTTCTGGTCTTGCTAATTCCAATCAATTCACAAACTTCCTTGAATAAGTTCGATTCAAAATGCCTTCCTTGATCGGAACTCCAAACCTTGAAAACATGTTATCCATCAGAACTCTTGCGCCTGTGGATGCTTCTTGATTAGGCAAGGCATACGCTTCAACCCATTTGCTAAAGTAATCCATGGCAACGAGGATGTATTTGTTGCCATCATTCGTTATTGGAAACGGTCCGGCAACATCGATGGCGATTCGTTCGAAGGGAGCACCGACATTGTATTGTTTCATCTCTCCTCTCGATCTTGTCTTGAGACCTTTGCTTGCTTCACACTTCGGACATCTTCGGCACCATCTCTCTACATCTTCACAACATTGGACCCAGTAAAACCTCTGCCGTATTTTATCCAAGGTTTTATTCACTCCAAAATGTCCACCCGATTTGCTGCCATGAATCTCCTCCAAGATATCAAATATTCTCGACCTAGACACAACCAATTAAGAAATCACTATTCTGCCGTCGGCTGATTCCCAAGCTCTCTTCAATAGACCTTTCTCAACAATCAGGGAATCCCATTGTGCCCACAATGCCTTGAAAGCTGGTGATCGTACGGAGATTTCCATCCAGGTGAGTCTTTTCACTCCGTTTTCCTTCCATCGTATAATATCTGCAACGCTTGGATCACTTTCTTGGTCCTGCCTCATTTTTGCTGTGGTCCAATTGTCGTCAACCTTTAATTTCACTTGGTTGACTCCTTCGCGACGTTCAATTCGCTCACAATGCTCACATGTATCCGAACAAGGTGTTCTGCACAAGGCATCTGCATTGTTGTGCAATCTTCCTGGTCGATGTTCTATCTTGGGATGATACTGGTTCAACTTCTCAATCCACCTTGCTACTTGTCATTTAGGGGTCTTCATCTCGAGTAGCCACTTCAAAGCTGCATGATCTGTTCTAATGAGAAACTCTCTTCCATACTGATATTTGTGGAAGTGGTCGACAGCCTTGATTATTGCCAGTAATTCCTTTCTTGTTACACAATAATTTCTTTCTGGCTTGGTCAATGCTTTGCTGTAAAACTCAATCACTTTTTCTTGGCCATCTTGCTCTTGTGATAGTATGGCTCCAATACCATTGTTACTGGCAACTGTGTCCAAAACGAAGAGGCCTCTTCGACGTGGACAACTCAAAATCGGACTGGAACATAGAGCAACTTTCAGCTTTCCAAATGCCACTTTCGGTGGACCAGACGAATTTGACTCGGTCTTCTGTCAACTTATGTAGGGGTGCCGCAAAATCAGCAAATCCTTCTACAAACTGACGGTAGTAGGTGCAGAGACCTAGGAAGCTCCTCACTTCATGTTTATCTTTAGGTCTCAGCCAGTCTCGGATCGTTTGTATCTTCCTTTCGTCTGCTCGGAGGCCGATTGATGACATCCAGAAAATCCACTTCCTTCTGGAACAATGAGCATTTCTGAGGATTCAGTTTAAGATTGGCATTCCTGAATCGTTGGAGTACTTCTTACAAGTTTTGCAGCAGATGTTCTTCAAATGTCTTTCCCATGACTAAAACGTCATCGAGGTATACTAGGCAAGTCTTCCAAGCGAGTCCATGCAGGACCAGCTTGATAAGTCTTTCAAATCTTTCAATTGTTGCTGGTGCATTGCACAATCCAAAAAGCATAACATTAAACTGATGAAGTCCGCTTTCAGTCGAAAATGCTGTCTTCTTCTCATCGTCTTATTCGAGCCTAGTTTCGTTAAGTATAGAGTTGTAATTTATGATAACTGGTTAGTATTTAAATACATTGCTTCATAAAAAAAATCATTAAATATTTTGGGCCTAAACTTAATTTCCAACTCATATATCCTTTGCTCTGACTCGCTGAGTTCCATCTAAGCAATAGAAAACTCTTTGTAAAAACCCACCGATACAAAGAATCATATTACTGATAACCTCCAGTTTGAAGAAAAAATCATCATTTCGGTTCCTGGTCATATAGAAATTGATGGAAATGAGAAAGCAGACTCTGCAGTAATAAGACTTTCACAAGGGCTGACGAAATGATTTGTCTGGGTTCAATAATATTTGTATCTAGAAAAAAAAATACGTTGTCGAAACTATAAACTACACTGTATGTGGCACACTTATCGAAGTTTGTCCAGAATAATATTTGAGAGAGTATATTAGTTTTCTTTTGAAAGATCAATGAGTTTTGTAAAGTACTGTCGTTTCATTCCTCAACTCTAAATTAGTTTTTTCAGTTGCTAATCCCTGCAGTAAAGTAGCTTGTAAATCAGTTCTAATCTTTGTTTGGTTTGTTTTGGTTCGTGTGTATTTATTTCTCACAATGGCATTGTATGGGATTAGTCCAATTGCGCGTCGACAGTATTTGCTAACTTTAATTGTAATTTTCATGTGATTCGTGAATTGCTCGATCTTTCTTGAACGATTCTGAGTGAACCTTCTACGGATTATAGTGCAAAAATATTTGTAACATCAGGAAGCATCCGCTAATTTCTACAGAATTTCCCACATCAACATTGTAAACTATTTTCGAACTTGTCAGTTTGCAAGTCGTCATTTTCATATACTTTTTCTGATTTTTTAGTTCTACCACCTTCATACGTTCAATCTCATGCTTTTTCTAGCACCACCACGTTAATCTTTTTACAGTGCCTTGAAATAATGAAGAAGGTCTATTTAAAACTGTGTTTATTCAACGTTTTCCTTGAACGAAAACATTTAAGTTTAATGTCATCAAACCACCCCTTATAAATGTATACCTACCAAAATATTGTCTCTCGTAAGTAAACTGTTAAGCCTAGGTATTTGCCCAACCGCATAACACTTTATAGTGCTGTCTTGTCTTGAATAGCATTGAAATATTCGTGGTTCGTTTCTAGATCATTTATTTGTCCTTTCATTTGTGTCGGTTTCAAAATACCAAATTATGGTTATATATTATCATAAGTTTTATAATGAAACAAATACTTGCATATAATATTACGATACAATAAACACCCGAACATTCAAGGACGTTAAAATTGGTTCCCTCGTAAAGCGCAAAATACTCCATGGTAACTAGAGTAGGTTTCTAGTACTAGAATTTTGAACAAAGCGTTTTATTTGATACACTATATTGCCTACACCAATTTGCCTCTTTGGCGATATTGACCATCATTTTTAAACCATCTAAACTTCAGAAAACTTCTCTGAACTCGTATATCTATAAGGTATGCCTGAATACAAGCTGATATATCGTGTACAATTTACAGAATTCATTATCAACTCTTTACAATCATTTGGTGAACATTTTCAATAGTTCTTTTCCAATTCAAAATATGGAAGTGAAGCACAAAAAACAGTAGATCTCTCAAAGCATAAGAATTGCAGCAAATGATATGCAATCACTGCATTATATTCAGAAGTTCAATACATTTTCTTTCAACAGTTTTTCAGTACGCAGTATTTACTGACAGGTTGTCTAACAAGCAGAAGAAAGTTTCCATAAAAGTAGAATCGAACAAGCTTAAAACAAATCGAGAATGATTTGGTGAGAAATTACCCCATGGAACAGTTCAAGAATGCCTTAATTTTTTATTATGAGCTGAATCAGATGATGTTTCCAATAGAAAAAAAATCATCTAGTTATGATATTTTCATTTTCAATATCATCATTGTAAAGTAAATTATCTTCGGTTATAACATTACATAGTGGTGGAAATCACATCATTAGGAAAGCTTATTGAAAAACTAGTAGCATTTATAAATGCATTTTTTTGGAACATAAAAATCATTAGCAAAGAACAGTTCGGATTTCAAAGTAAAGAAGGTACCAATGAATCAATTTTCACATTCATAGAAAATGTCTGTACTGACATTAATGGCGGGGAGGTTGCTGGTTGCTGCTGCAGTATTTTATGATTTTTCGAAGATTTTCGACTGTGTTGATCATGAAGTACTGTTGCGGAAGCATCCTTATTATGGTTTGAGAGGATTGATACTGAGCTTGTTCAGCTCAAATTCATCAAGTCGTAGTCAGATGGTATAAACCAACCATCGCTCAAAAATATCTATAGGTAATATATAATGGTGTACCTCAAGGTTCAATACTAGGGCCAACATCATTCTGTATATACATAAACGCAGGGTTGGGTTGGGTAACAAGAAATTTCCGCTCATATCACATATTATATTATAAAATAATCAGGTTATACATCGATAACTTGTTGCATAATTATAAAGAGTGTCAGTTTGACAGTTTAAATAATCCGACCGCGAAGCGGGAGGATTATTCTGTCAAACTGACACGATTTGTAATTATGCAGGAAGTTTGAGATGTATAACCGTATTTGTTAAATACAAATTGGTGCAATGAAAGTTACAATTATTATATACTACGTTTTTTTTAACTGGGTTATTTTCGGCGCAGGAAACGTGGCCACTGCTCATTGAAGTGCTGGAAATACTTGAGGTGTTATTACTTCAACCTGCAGCGTTTTTAAAATTGGATCTCATCTTATTTATTATGTTTTGGTGATGTTGTTCATCTATCTGTAGGTAGGGTTTGATAGAATTGCTATTACCATGTCCTATTATTTTGATAAGTTCTTGTTCCGATACACCTGCTTTTGCCAATTGTGAAACAGCAGTGGCTCGGTGAGAATGATTTGAAAATTTTTTGTTTGTCATATTCAAATTTGCCAATTCTGCAGACTTTTTGGTCCATTTACTAATTTCATGCACTCCAATTGGCATATTTTTGTACCAGCCAAGGGTTTTTTCTTTTCTCCAGTTGGGATTTACTGTCAGAAATAACCTATTTGTTTTAATATTGATGTTTTCGCTTCTTTTCATCATTAGCTTATCTAGAAGTCTCACTGGACAACGACTCACTTCATTATGGTTAGGTACAAGCCATTTATTATTAGCACATGGTTTTGCTCCTCCCTGTGTGGTTTTGGTAAAAATAGGATTATATTGTATTCTACCAGTTGGAGTATCATCATTTCCAGTTTCTTTTTGAAAATAATGAGTCAAGCATGACGCTCCTTCATTTCCTTTCCACGCAAGTTCTACAAGTTCTACGCTTCTATCATTGCTTTGTACTCGTTATCTTTAAATGCTGATGCACTAACCTTTCTCTTGTCCGGTAACATTTGAAGTTCCCTTCTTTTTGAATTTCTTGCGTTTCGTGCGGCTAAAAATATGGGACTAGAGAATGGATCAATTACTCTATTAAACTCCTTCATATATTTTTCTTGTACTTGTTTTGCCGTAATGTTCCACATCGTTTTAACCACATTTTCTTTATAACTTTCTTCTCCATTACATTTACGCATATTGAAAGCCCAATCTTTCAAACTGGACGCTATCATTTCAGTGGAAATTGATTCATTTAGCACATAGTTTCTTTCACTGCAAAACGTAAGAAATTGTTTCCATACGTACTTTTTTGTTTTCACTGTATTATGAGGCTCAGTATTTTGTATACTTTCGTCTATTGCATTTGATGATAAATCTCCGAATCGACTCATTTTTGAACAATTTTTGATAAACGTCACAATTTGACCGTTCTGTTTGTTGTATATTGATGTCGATGTGGTTACTATGAAAATGAAATTATTTTAAAATTTACGATTGGTGGAGCTACTCTATGTATAATCAGGTATTATCAAAATTATACGAGGTAACTTAACTAAATTGGACATTCTGATTGGTTGGAAATCATACGAAAAAAATAATCAGTATAATACCAGGTTCCCATTCACGAACGTGTTTTTGGATCATTACAGGCTGATGATCTGTTAGTTCAGTTAGTTTCTCAGCTCCCGCATGGTAATATTTTTGCCGAGAGGTTTTTCTGATGCGTAACCGTTTCTCTATCCCTTACTCCAATGGAAAATTTGGTTTCAAAACTTCCTTCACTTCTGGAAGTATCGCATCACAGGTGTTTATATCATATATGAACCATTCCTAATACACCTTTCACGAGAACTTCTCCACCCCCGTCACCGCAACTACGGTATATGCACCGCCATTATTCCGAGCCGAATAGCAGCAGCGTCTCGTGGATCCGTAAATTGTATAATTCTTCGCCATTCAGGCGAACCCAGAGAATAGACCGAGGAGAGAATGGAATCGAATGTGTTACTGGCTTCTAATTGTGGAGCGATCGCGAGAGGTAAATACCCCAATTGCTCCGACAGATAGAACAAAAGCAGCCTCGGCAGCCGTGAAAGGGGTGCATTATATCGGAGACAGGACTCGCCTGGAGACAATCTCCCGCTGAATAGGATCACAGGAGGTGCTCAGTGTGTCCTTACAATGGAGGCATTATCTTTTGTCGCCAGCTGAATATGTTGGCTTAGATAGTGTGTAGAGTATTATATTCATAGTGAGCGAGATTCGTAGCAGCGCGCTTCTTTCGACACGTGCTGTTTCGATTTTGATTCAGCAATTCCTCAATTGAAACACCTTTGAATTTATGATTGCTGTAACTTTAATGATGATTTGACGTTCTGATTGGGTGGATGATTTTCGTGAAGGGGACACTTACTCAAAACTAGAATAAATTAAAGTAGATTTAAAAATTTTCTGTTAAAATTGTTATTTTCGTCAAGCCTTAAGAGTACAACTCTCAAAAGTCTTTGGAAACTTGTTCAAGCTAGGGAAGACGTAGCCCTTACCTTTTAACGTGTGATACCATGCCATGATTATGATAGCTATCAATGTAACGAGATTATTATACGACTTATAATGATCGAGGACGTTGCCAGTCGACGAGGCTCTTCGTGCCGAGTCGCCTGATGCAACTTCCGAGATTTATTCAAATTACATAATAATCTAGTTACATTCAAAGTTTTATTGTATCATTGACAACGATGAAGTGAAAATAAAATCAACTATTTTGGTGATTGTCACGTTATTGTAATTTTAACATGCCATAAAAATTATTATGGTTTCATTTAAAACTGTGGCGAAAATCATAGCAGATATTGATATTCCTGAAAATATACTTGCGACTGCGAACACTGTAAGAGTCGTTTGTTTTCCGAATAAATCAAAAATCCACTAAGAACAAGAATACCTTCAGTTTTGTGAGTGGCGAAATACAGAACAGGTTCAAGGTGCTGAAGAAACGGTATCACTTGCTTATTTTATGAAACTCTCAAATGGATATCCTCCATCATCTATGTGGCATAAATATTCTATGTTACGAGCTTGTTTCGAGTTGAAGGAAAGAGTAGAAATCGACAAGTATGGCGCTTTTACACAATTCATTAATGTGAAAGAATACGGGGTACCCTTCTCTCTAAGCGTTTCCACCAAGTGGAAAAATAAGGGCAACCATCTGTCAGAAAACAACTAAGTACTTCCCTGGCTAATACCACGACGGACATTGAACTACATCTGACAGATAATTGTGCAACGTTCTTCTAAGAAGACCCAATTGCAAGCGTTGGCTTGTTGTTAAACAGAAGATTATCCTTCATTTGACTGGGAATGACTGCCGACATGCATGATTCGAGGTTTATTGCCTCTCATCAGTGACAGGATAGGTGGAACAACATTATAATTGTCCTGTCCCTGCCAAATGAATAATAATCAACCGTTAAACTTATATTTCCCCACGGATGACACTACGACCCACAACAAAGTTGATCGCAGCGCCATCCGCAAGGGAAATCAAGAACAAGACAAAACACTCTCAAGTAGCACAGACTCCGGGACGAGTAAACTGTAATATTTCGAACGAAGTTCGAATATATTGTGCCAGAGAGGTATCAATAATGTGAAAGAATTCGGATTACCCTTTTCTCTAAGCATTTCCACCAAGTGGAAAAATGAAGGCAAACATCTGTCAGGAAACAACTACTTTCCTGGCTAATACCACGACGGACATTGAACTACATCTGACAAATATTTATGCACAAATTTGCTGCACAAATGTTTTTTTATTTTATGAAGATTTTTTTTAAATGTTGGCACTTTGCCATGGCAACTTTTTGTAGACTACGCTAAAATTATATACAAATTATGATACAAATTGGGCCACCCTAAACTATTTATTTCCAAATAGGTAGATGTGTTTTCATTGCATTTTTTCAGATTCCAAGAGTTCTGTTTCACATTGGCGTAGTATCTTGGAAATATTTAACTATTACTCGTGAAATTCACAATTTTTTTGAACTTCCATAACAGCTGTAATTGAAAAATATCAAAGGGTAAGAGGTAAATTAATAATAAGCTAACATTTTTCAATTACTGTGCTGTTAGGGAATAAAAATATTGAAATGTCACTGGTAATAGTTCAATATTTCAAAACATATAAAAATAAAATCTGCATAAGAAAAAAATTTGTTGATGGTGGCCCAATTTGTACGATACTTTGTAAACACATATTTGAATAGTCTATACATAGTTGCTAAGGGATAATGCTGAAAGTTTCAAAAAGTTATCGCAAATAAAAATATATACTTACTTGGGCAAGAAAATTATTTCAAAGTTTTCGATTTTTCATGTACAGTGTGCGCGATTTGAAACCACAACACCCTGTTATTTTGGAACACGTGGACCAAAATTTGAATAAAATTAAATTTAAAATTTTAACTCTGTTGACACATGAATTAGTCTTATTTTCATGGCCTACTATGCTCTGCCGAATACTAGGGTGTTAGTTATATGATGACAAATTTCCAAATTTATGGTTTTATGACTGACGTTGTATCGAAGTCTATGAACTTTATAGAAAAGATGGAATAGCCATTCAATGAAAGAATACTTCGCATACTCAGGTACGAAGTGATATGGTTAAAATCGTTTTATAGAGTTAAGTATCTCTAGTTTAACCAAAATTAACAATTGAAAAGTTGAAAACGTGTATTTAATTTAAGAACAATAACCAATAACTGGAATGAATGGAACAGTTTCTCGAGACATTGGTATTTTCAATATATCCCTCTTCACGCTTTATACAATTTTCATAACTCCGTTGCACATTAACAAGGCGTTGCGGTTATATAATTTAAAATTGTCTCAATTTTTTAAACACGCTTTTCTCAGACTTTCATTTTCACGGCGAAGCAATTTTTGATGAAACGCTCTTTAAAAGTGAAAAAACAAGAATATTAGGATGACAGATACTTTATTTTCGCTAACTTATTGGTGCAAATTAAGCGAACTGAGTGAACAGGAGCATAGTTATGGAATACAATAACTAAAAATGTACCAACACCGAGCTACATTGACTACAAGGTTGCATATACTGCACAATGCACTCCATTGATCCTTTTCTAGATAATTCCTTCACCGCCTCTCTTGATACAGAAATAATAATTTTATTGAAATATAACAGCTGCAGGTGGGATATCTTTCAGTAGCGCACTACAACAAGGGCATTAAGGACAAAAGATGTATTCCAAGTGTTTTCAGTTGAAATTGCGCTCACATAGTCACATAATTGTAGAAATGATGACTGAAAATCGCAAACAAGTTTGAGTTCTTGCATAAGTGATAATTTTTTAATAACAGTAGTACCCATAGTGGAACGGTTGTAGAGTTTTCGATATCAATGTAGAACGTAGACACTCATGGCAAGAAAATCACAGCGAAAATAGTTGACTGATTTCAGAGCTATTAACAAAGTAGACAACAACTCGTCAAATGCCATAACACATATTCAAATAAAGAACGGTTGTAGTATGGAGTGACTCAAGTGCCGGTACTGGGGCCAATATTATAATTTTGTTCTTGAATGATATTATACATCACGTAAGGAAATGTAACCTGACACTCCACTCTACTTCTCTGGCAAAAAAGATGTGGAACCTTTCTTGAAGGCGGATCTTGAGAGTACCTCCTCCTGAATCTGTGATAATGGTCACGAAATGAATGTAAATAACACGAAATACATTATTACATCATCGAAAAAAAATGTGATGTCAAGAAAAATGAATTACAAAGTTTATTCTGAAGCTGTCTTATTCTTTCAAAGATCACTTTTTTCAATTATAAAATCGGTTTCTCAAGCGTTGTTGCCACAGAAATCTTGCCAGCGGGGAGATCTAAAAAAGTCCCCAGAGACAAAAGGTGTAATTTTCAAAACATCATTGGGGGGTAAAAATAACTATATTCCTATACTATCTTTGAAACAACTATTAAATCCTTGTTTTATCCACAACGCATTCTATTTCATAAAAGAATTGTATATTCCGATTTCGAAACATCTGAAACTTGCTTTTTTGGATTCATTTATTAACTCAGGCCAAAAGTTCTCGGACACCAAAGGATTCCTGGAACGTCTCTAGAATAATACTTTGGTGAAATAATAGTAACTAACATGGAAAAGTTTCACCTGAAATGTTACGACCAAAGTTATTCAAAGAGTAGCTATTTCACATACTTTCTGTTGTTTAAAAAGCACATATAATAGTGTCCTCCTCGATGAGCCTTGAACAAGTATCTGCCAGATATAATTCAATAACAGTAGCATTAGGAGTTGTTCTGTGTCTCAAATTGTCATAAATGATCATGCAAATCTCTGCGTCCTTCATAAACACTATGAATATCATATTATATTCTTACTACTTCACACAGATACTATCGCGTTTTCTTACCACGCCTCTGGACGTTTCTGAATACTGTTACAATGCCTTTGTGCCCCGTTGTTGATTCCCAGGGGACGTATTTGTCAACTGATAAACAAAGAATTGGTATTATTCAAACATAAAGAGAACATTATCTCGGATACACAAAAAGGTGTGTGTTCAAGCTGAATAGAGAGTGAGAAGAGGGCATTTAACGATTATTTTTGTTACTGATCAAATACGGAAACACTTATCAGTAGTAAGTGATAAAGTATTTTTGTACTATTTACACAGGTTTGATAGTTTACCAAAATGCTCGACGTGTGTGTGTCGTGACTAGAATCAAAAACAAGTATTATCAATGTAAGCACTATATCCTCTTTCAGGAAATGAAATCCATACAGATATAAAATATCAATGGTTGACATCACACAGTTATAATATACAGTCATTATCTGAACATGACTTCACTAGTCTACCCATTTATTTTCTTGAAATTTCTTATCCAAAGGCTGTGATACGAGTTCTCATGAAACGTGCTGATTTTCTCATCTTCTCGCATAAATGCACTGCTTTTACATGAAAATATCGCCAGAATCTTTTCAAATGTCTTCGTTCTTAATAAGAAACTAAAAAAACTCGACAATATCACCAGTTAAAGAATACAATTCTTGATCTGAAACCAAAAGAATCCTCTGATGCTGAAGTAATAAGTATGCTGGAGTACTTATTGATCTCCCCGTGTATAAAATATAGCAGAACTTCGAGCACAGCTGTTATCGCGCCAACTCAAATCCTATTTTTGAGACCACTTAGAAAAATTAAAAAATCGGCTGAATCCCTCTGACGACCCAACAATGACTTTCAATCATGAAAAAATGTAAATCGGACTGAAATTAATAATTTCTGACCCACCACCAATCGCGCCAACTCAAACCCTAACTTTGAGACCACATAGAAAAATTAAAAAATCGGCTGAGTCCCTCTGACGACCCGACAATGACTCTCAATCATGAGAAGTTTTGAATCGGACTGAAATGAATGTTTTCTGACCAACCACCAATCGCGCGAACTCAAACCCTATTTTTGAGACCACTTGAAAAATAAAAAAATCGGCTGAATCCCTTTGACGACCCGACAATGACTTTCAATCATGAAAAAATGTAAATCGGACTGAAATGAATAATTTCTGACCCACCACCAATCGCGCCAACTCAAACCCTATTTTTGAGACCACTTGAAAAATGAAAAAATCGGCTGAATCCCTTTGACGACCCGACAATGACTTTCAATCATGAAAAAATGTAAATCGGACTGAAATGAATAATTTCTGACCCACCACCAATCGCGCCAACTCAAACCCTATTTTTGAGACCACTTGAAAAATGAAAAAATCGGCTGAATCCCTTTGACGACCCGAAAATGACTTTCAGTCATGAAAAGTTATAAATCGGACTGAAATTAATGTTTTCTGACCAACCACCAATCGCGCGAACTCAAACCCTATTTTTGAGACCACTTGAAAAATAAAAAAATCGGCTGAATCCCTTTGACGACCCGACAATGACTTTCAATCATGAAAAAATGTAAATCGGACTGAAGTGAATAATTTCTGCCCCACCACCAATCGCGCCAACTCAAACCCTATTTTTGAGACCACTTGAAAAATGAAAAAATCGGCTGAATCCCTTTGACGACCCGAAAATGACTTTCAGTCATGAAAAGTTATAAATCGGACTGAAATTAATGTTTTCTGACCCACCACCAATCGCGCCAACTTAAACCCTATTTTTGAGACCACTTAGAAAAATGGAAAAATCGGCTGAATCCCTTTGACGACCCGACAATGACTTTCAATCATGAAAAAATGTAAATCGGACTGAAATGAATGTTTTCTGACCCACCACCAATCGCGCCAACTCAAACTCTATTTTTGAGACCACTTAGAAAAATAAAAAAATCGGCTGAATCCCTTTGACGACCCAACAATAACTTTCAATCATGAAAAGTTGTAAAAAGGACAGAAATGAATGTTTTCTTACCCACCACCAATCGCGCCAACTCAAACGATCCTTAAAGAAGTTGTAACTGGTGTACCCCAAAGCACAGCTTCGGGGCCATATTATTCGCTATCTACATGAATAGCTTGTTTTATCCAAAGGCCAAAGCTGATAATCTGTGAAAGTCATCAAAGTTGAAGTTTTTCATTGAAGTTTGGATGGATTTTCATCTGGTATCGACTATATCTATCTATCTATACTATCTAGATAGTACGTCATTACAGTCTTGATTTTGTTACAGGGCGCTCCACATGAAAGAACACCCCGACTACAAATACCGTCCAAGGAGGAAACCCAAGCCGCTCATGAAAAAGGAACCAAAGTTCGGCTTCTCCATGTCTCCGTTGCTGTCGTCGCACCTAGACAACTCGGCTCTGCATCGCTCCTTGATGCCGCCGATCTCGACCGCCTCCGGCCTGCCCCACCTCCTCAACCACGAGCACGAACAACTCAAACTATCGCGAACGCTTTTCCCTCCCCTACCCTACCTCTACCACCCCTTCAGGCACCCCGACGAGACGAAATTCGCCGCGGAGCTGGCGTTGCTCTACAGCAACAACCCTATCTACCCCCCGGGCCTCAACTGGTCGCTGAACAACCTGGCCAACAACGTCAACGCCAGCATGCCGTGCAATATCTGTCCGCCGACGTTCTCGAGGAGGTCTCCGAGTCCAGAGGCCATGAAGAGGCCGGTGTGCGTGATCATGAAGAACGAGGAGTTTCGCAACGAGTCTCTTCCGGCTCACGTTATATGAAAACCGCTTCCGGTTCTTCCGGAGCGGATGAACCTCGGGACGTGGTTTAGTGATATAGCCAATCTGGCTACTTCCAGTGCTACTGCTACCTCTTCGGATATGGGGAACTACAGGGATAGTCATTCGGGTAGGGACAGCAATAGTCCGTGTGACATGAGTGAAAAGGGTAGTTTTCTCAACTAAGCGCGGAAAAAACTGTTACTAAAGATAAAGGTGTACAGTGTGGTCTCTTTTTTACTGCTTGCCATTGGGAACATTTGCATGAGGAACGATTTGAATGTGAAAAACATTGTTAACTGATGAATTGAATGAAATGAAACATCCTGATTATATTTGGTGTTCAGGAAATGATTATAAATTTATGGAAACAGTACCCGTCAAAGATTTTACTACAAATCGTAAAGTTATTAACTCTTACATCTAGCAGTGTTATAGGGCTTTTGTTTCTGCTTGTTAAAATATTAGAATAGAATATTATAAAATGTTCATTGCTAGTGTTTTGACACGTCCAAATGTAACACACGTTACAGAACAGTATGAAATTTAAAAACATAAAATGTGTTACATACGGCGGTGATACATTTTTACTCAGTATCACACTAGTATTGGCTGGGAGATCATTTTTCAAGGTCAGCTCAAAGGATCTTCGACGGTTCGTAAGGAAAGAGAGTCCTAGTCGAATTGGCAGAAAATTTACTTTGCTAATATAGTTTCAGAGGTTTTGATCAAATGTCTCTAAAGGTTAGGTTAGATTAGGTTAGGTTTGAAATGAGAGGATCTGCTCGACCCGTAAGGGTCTATTGTGGCTCATACCAATTCATATTTCACCAAATAACCCCAGCTTCTTGATGAAGCCGATGAGTTTATTTGGTGTGTGATCTTGTAAGACCCAGTCGTCTCTCTTCGGAATTAGAACGGTCTCCATGGGTACAACAAGATCTAATGGACAGTTTTTGGGAATCGGGGTGATACTTACCCATCAAATCAATAATGTGGCGATTATTTTGTTACAAAAAGTTAGGGATAGCGATTACAATCTTGATAAATTCGACACGAGTTGCAATGCAGAGTTCTAAGACTCCGTATACAGGGTGAATATTTTTTCACTACACAATGTTAAGATTTTTATGTAATTCTTTGAAAAAACTCAGTCAAAAGCATTAGCTCGTAGACTTGCAAATGAAGTAAATATCATTTGATTTTGTTATGCCCTTAGAGACATTTGATCAAGACATCATAAACTAAATTATACCAAATTTTCCATAAAAACCGTGCATGGGGTCCATTAATCGAATTCATATTTTTTATTTGTGAGGGCAATGAATGATATAGAATGATTCTCAAGATATTTTTCTTCTAGTTGATTCTAGTTGAGACTGCAGAATATCCTTCTACTCTGTATATACTCAGTTGCTCAAATTGTCCTTTTTGTAGGGAAAACACAGTTTGTATTATGTGTGTAGACAATCAACAGGTTATCAGTCTATAGCGGCATTCAGGCAAAGATCAATTTTATGAGGACACATACTTTCCTTAACATGTCAGATTGTCATCTTTTCTGATTTTACAAATCAATTTGGTATCGAGCGATATTCCAAGTAACTTCACAGCTTCTGTTTGGTTTTGTTTGATTCCATAATTTTGGGGTATTGGTTTTCTTTTCAGGCCTAGCTTATTGGCGTTAAACAAATCTGTGTCCTCTACAAGATCATTTGAAAGTGACAAGTGGTAAGCTGTTTGGAAGGTCATTAATATACATACGAAATACTAGGGGGACTAACACACTTCCATGTAGTATACCATTCAAAACTGAACGCTCGAATTGCCACTGGAAAATACACGCATTGTGTCAGATAGATATAATGATAATAATGTTTGTGTTACGCGTTTCTAAATAATCATAAATCTCAACAACAGAAACAAAAGTCACTGCTCGATACAACAATAATCAACTTTCCCTATGGATCCAACTTTTCGGCAGCCACTGTATAATGAGAGTGTGCGTAAACGAGTACCGAAATATTGCAATTGAAATATTAAATGATTGTCTGTAATTGCGATGTCTCAATGGTATTTGGAGGGTCATAGAAACTTCTACAGAAAATCGATTTTATCGTAGATATCATTTGGCTCGATCCAAGAAAAAATACAACATTTTTAGATTTTGTGAAATTATCAACTTAATTTCAGAGTATTTTTTTAATTAATTTGTGCACTGAGTGTTGAACAGAAACCACACTGCATACCTGTTCCAATATAGCATACCTGATAGAATGCTACAGTCGAATGTTTTTTTGTTAATGATCTGTAAATAGTTATAAATGTACAGTAGGGGATTATTATACGTTATTTTTAAAATAAAGATACTTTGCAGTTACTCGGTCTATAGTACCTACTGGCGTCATCAAATTCAACTAAAACATGCATATATGTCATTTTGTCGACATAATTCATTTTCATCTGATAAGAATACATTCATTTCGAGTCTATTGAGAATTTCGTCAATCAGATGGATTGTTTCTTCACAAACCACAAGCAGAATTGAATTTTAAAAGAATGTTACGACATCTATAATATTCAACATTTTTGTCTTCACGTAAGAAAAACCGTCTCGTATATTTTTCTGACTGAATTTGATAACATCATTCAATTCAAATTACCCTAGAATTGAATTTGAGTGTCGATCATTGTTGGAAGAAATATCAATCACAGGTTCAACCAATCAAGAGTTTTTCCGCTTTGGGTAAAATGAACATTTGTCAATGACCTTGATCTTCTGAGTGAACAGAGCTCTGAGTTGGTTGTACAAAATGCAATGCACTGCGAATAAGAATATTACTTTCAGTAAACGAACTATGTTGAATTTTCTGAATGGATCCAAAATGGATCTAGTCCACACCATTTCTAGAATGTAAAACAATTTTGAATCATTCTGTTTTAAAGGGTCGGTGCAATTTCTTTTTGTTCTTGATGCACTAGATTTGTTATTCGAAATACTGATACGTTTGAATTTTTTTGTTAATGTACTGTATAATGATTGTTATGAGTTTCAAATGATGGGTGAACCATTTGAATTGAATTGTTATTCTTTTTTTATCCTATTGAATTCCACAGAGTAACTGAAATAAATGTAAAAATTGTTATTAGTGAAGAGTTGCGTTTCATTGTCATCCATCCTTGAGGTTACATCAACATTCCCTTGAGCTAACATTCCATATGCCAAATAAACTACCCAAATGCAAGAATTGCTCGAGTTTTCCCAAATACATCAACTAATTTTGATTAAACCAATGCTCTAACATTCTAATCAGATAAATTCACATGTATTATATCAAAGAGTTAACTTTCTCAGATGATCACAAACCAACCAATAAAAATTCGTGAAAGAACTTTCAGAACCTTTTCCAAATTCCTTTTTTTTTTGTAGAAGGTAATTCCTAACCACGGTTCCTAACTGCAGGCGGTGATTCGTTAGGTCATTTTAAGCATATGTCCGGAGCTGCTTCGTTCTGAGATACAGGGCATTGAAATTAAAGAAATAACAGTAATTATAAAATATCATGAATATCTTGGAACCTATTTGGTTGAAATTTGCTACATTACTTTTAACTAATAAAGAGCTCATTGAGCCTCACCTCGATTGAAATTATTAGGGCCAGTGACGTCTCAGTGGGCACCACAGCCAACAATATTGTAAACAAAAAGTACGCCACTGACTTTTTTCGGAGATTTTGCCCCTTTAGCAGTTCAAAACATGGCGTTTTCAATTTACCGAGACAATGTTGGGTCAGCTCCAATTATTATTCTCAGGCAAGAAGCATAACAAAGTCGAAATGGAGTAAAATAGAATCGGAAACAGCAAGCATATCAGTTGCAGCAACTTTTTTTTCCCAGCCGTATCTGGTGACCAGATCTGTCAGAATTAATGCTGATGCTTGCCGTGAAAAGAGTTACCCCTTGAAAGCAGCGTTGTTCCACCCCTAGGTAAGTATACGTCTTCGACAGCTGATGTATGATGCTTTCGTTTACAAGCTGAACGTCCTCTCCGTATTCCTCGCATCGTCCAATTTTGAGATGAACCGTGGCCCATTTGTTGATCCCAAACTTCATTCCTATAGCATGCGTGTACTCTGGCACCACCCTCAAGGACTGATGGAAATCCTTCTCTCCGGAGGCATGAAGTTGGAGGTCATCCATGTAAAACTGATGGGTGACCTTATACCTCCGGTTGCTGTGGGAGTTTCGTTATGCAATGGACAATGACAATAGGTTGATGCAGAAAGAAAGAGAGCCGAGGAAGTCTCCCTGAAACACGCCCCTTCTATAGATAACCTGCTCTGTTTGGACTCTGACTTGACCAAACCTTATGGTGAAACGAGCCTCCAGAGCGGCATCAGCTGTCCAATGCATTTCGGTATTTGATCGGGTTCCGCAAGGCAGCTGAGCAAATGTATGATGAGCTCATGTGATGCTGTATCAAATGCCTTGCGATAATCGATCCGGGTCATTATGAGGTTCCGCTTATACTGCATGGAGTCCTGCAGCTAGCGACCCCCTTCTTTGATCCTCATTGCTCATATATCCGTTCATATACCGGATCAACTGCGGAGAGTATTCGCATGTATGTCTGTAGTTCTTCAGACAAATCTCCGTTTTTGGGGATTAGCACGGTTCGCCCCTCGACAAGCCAATCCGGAATCTGCTGCCTCGCAGCCATGAGTTGCTAGAGGGTGGTGTTTGCTTGAAAATCTTTTCCATCGATAGTTATTTAGCTCATCAGGGCATGGAGCAAAAGAGTTCTTCGAGTAATTATTATTATTATACAGCAAGTATGTCCTTTATGCAAAAGGAAAAAATCCACAAGCCCAAGCAGAACATTATTTTTATCCGATGAACAATCAAATTATTTTTAATTGTTCTTCATTATATGCAGGATATTGTGCTCGTAAATAGAGCCTCGAGAGGAAATATTTTAATATTCCGCTTTCAAAATCGAAGGGCACTTAATCATTAATGAAACATTATTTTTTAATTTTCGCGTATTCCCCTATTCGATCGCCCTCGCCGAGAGCAATAAAGACCACTACATCAACTAGTCGAGCGGAAAATAGAACAAAAGTTGATCTCGGAAAACGAATAGTACAGGCACAAGAGGTTTATGAATGCTGGGGGGAGGTTCATTGTCAGAGACATATTTTTTAATTGAAAAAAACAGTGTGGTAGTCAATGAATATATGTGGTAAGTTTCATTGAGAGTTATACCGGGTGACACATCCTGTAGATCTTCATTTGAAGGCATTCAAATTTTCTTGAACTTAACAAGATTTGTTTTAACCACCCTATTACCGGATCGTGCCTCACCCTGTACAAAATACTAAAGTATTAATCAATCAAATTGCCATATCGCTTAAAAGATCAAGTGGCTTCATTGATTGAGAAAAATTCTGAACAAATGAAACAGTAGATGAGTGAATTATAGAAGTGGTCACAAAATTACAAAACCCACTGTACCTATCGAAACAATATGAAAATATTAGTACCACTGAATAGAGGAAAAATCAAGCTTTCTAGCGATACTAAACATGACATATGGTTCCATTTAAAAAAAAAGCCGATGACGTCACTTCTACACCAATGACACATCTGAAAAATATTTGAATTCCCAGAAAGGTGCAGAGCAAAATACCCTTCAACATTCATCCAAACTTTTTTTAATTAACCTCATATTAACTGAGAATATGGGCGGGTCTATATATTTAAAAAACTCCGTAGGTATATTGAATAACAATTATTTTGAAGGGGGGAACACCCTGTATTTGGCAACAATGTTGAAAGATTCTGGAAAATATTATCCGATTTCGCATAAAAAGTACTATATACTCAACTCTAACCGTTCTCGAGTTATCGATTTTTTCTGAAAAATCTAAGTTCACTTGAATGCATAAAAAAGATTTTGGGCTAATGATACAACCCATTCATAACATTATACGGAATGTTCAAGAGCCATTGTCGTTTTTTTTCTAATTTCGAACAAAGATAACTTTGTCATTTCAAATAGAAACCCCTGTATTTTTTTGTCTGAGAAATATAAAATTCAATTATTTTTCATCTCATATTGGGGATCCCTATACCTAATCTAAATAATTTTTCAGATATTAGCTTCTTCAGAAGTTCTCATTTCAATGCATTCTTTGAATCGAAAGAATACCTCTCAGGTGTTTTTTTTAGTAAATCTCAAATTCAGATCACTCCACAGACGAGAAATTACTATACTCTGAGAATTTTAATTTTATCGGCATTAAAAATAAATTATTCGAAAAAAGTCCCAAAATCTAAAGGGGTAGACCCCTAAAAATCATGAAAAATACAAAATTATTAGATAAACTTGATTTTATACGCAAAATTTCATGCTGATTCCAATAATATATGAATTGTTTATGCTCAGATACAAGGTTTATCATAAAAACGGAATAAAACGTCAAAAATCCTTCTTTCAACTCCAGACTAACTTTGCAACTCGCAAACGGTTGAAGATAGAGTAATTCTGCGAAAGCCAATCGATCCAGAATGGCAAAATTACTATACTCTGAGAATTTCAATTCAATCGGCATTAAAAATTAATTATTCGAAAAAAGTCCCAAAATCTAAAGGGGTAGACCCCTAAAAATCATGAAAAATACAAAATTATTAGATTCACTTGATATTTGCCAGATTACTTGAAAACCGCAGGTTTAGCGAACAAAATTGTTAAACATTTTTTTCTCAACTCCAGATGAACCATTCAACTCGAAAACGGTTTGAAATAGAGCATTTCAAGAATAATTTACAAATTTCGAGTCAACCGGTGGAAAAAAATACTGAAAAAGTTATACAAAAACATTCACTTTGAAACTATATGATTTGTACAGATACAAGCTATGGCATCAAAAAGTCATGAAATAATGTCAAAAATTCCGTGGCAAGAATGAAATCAAAAATTGATTTCATTTTTCATAAAAATTCAAAATACCGTAAAATGTATTTCGACTAGCTCATTCCGAATCGAAGAAAAATGACCCCTCCCTACTTCAGATGAACGCATGTTGAAAAAGAAGAGGGAGAAGTGAATTTAAAAAAAAAAGAGGGATAGTCAATGATTGAAAACTGAAAATGTACATCAAAAAGCTACAAATTGACTGATAAAACCTCAATAGTAGAAACAGCCAAGTATTTTTAACAATCACAACGTTCCATATCAAAGATCAACATAAAAATAACTTACCTAGAGAAAAGAAAATGATCGAAGTATATGAGCCCAGCTGCAGACACCACACCACACCACAAAAAAGAACAAGGTACCGTTTTCATTTGAACTTTCTCCGTGTAAATAAATCCACAAACCATTTCCAAAGCGAACGAATTTATTTTTCAAGAACGTCAGTCACTTAACCTCACAAATCACAGTATACTGAAATAGCTTTCAAATCTAGTAATCCAACTCAATCGTTTTGAAATCACAGTACATAAACTAAGAATGAATGATAGGACATAAGATTTGACATAATTTTTGTATGATTTTCATAATTACTGATGAATATTAGAATATTTGAAATTGGAAGAGATTATTTCAGTATAATTAGTTGGTTTTTCCCTAGGACAGGTTAGTGATGATAATGTTTGTATCAGTATTTGCTTGTTTTATCGTATTTCTTGACATTTCATTCATCTTTTATATTTTGATATTTAGAAGTTGTTATATGATGAAAAGAAAGAAAATGAAAACTAATCAGTATAATTTTATTGAGAAGGTGTATCGTAAAATTTCGTTAACTAATAGTCACAAGCTATCAAACAAATTTTTTTGGTCTCCTGAACAAAAAATTCAAATAGAATTTTTGGCTGTTTCAAGTAATTTGAGAGATATCGACCCATTTTCTAGCACACATTTCTACTGCGAAAATAATAGTAAAAAAACTCAAAATAGCTCTTTTTTGAACTAGTACACACCCTAATTCACCCGTTTTACACAATTTTTTCATTGAAACGGCATTGTTTATATAAAAATTCAACATTCTTTTAAAAACTTCAAAAACAACAAATTGATGTGAAATGTTCAATGAATTTATTCATGTTAGGTTGGTACCTTTGGATCTTTGTAAATTTGCATGGCCAACTTTTCGAGCAATCTAACTTCAACAATCAAGAAAAGCGACGTTGTCAATTCTTTTTAAATTTCTGCCAACCAAGTAAAAATTTTATTTGCCGTGATTAGTTTTTGAAAATATTGCTGATTCTGGAATCAGCTATTTTTGAGATATTAAAAACAAAAATAAAAGTTTTAGAAGATAATACGACACATCATTTGAATATAAGACAGGCCAGTCTTATTTCATTGATTTGAAAATAAGGCACGCTTTCGGTGTCTCTATTTTTTTTTACTGCCGACGTTTTTGGCCATGGACCTAATTTCTCAACGTAAAAGAAGGGGACACAACCTAACCTAACTGACGTAGCTATCCAAGTTGCAGGTTACTCGATTACTGATGAGTACAAAAAAGTGAAATCAATGCGGATACTCGCTGCGCTGGCATTTTATAAATTACCAGAAAAAAGAGACAATTTTACCTTAATATATTTTGATGAATTCCTGAAATTTGGCAACGTCGCACTTTTCAGTTGACTTTGTGAGCTGTCAGTCGTTACCAACCTGACACGAATAAAATCATGCTTTCATAAACTTGTTGTTTTTCAAATCACAAACAGCACTATCTGAATGGGACGTGAATGCTGGTGGCTGCAGAGAAGTTACTATAGTGGGGCGGGAGAGGAGCATCGCGGAAAACAATCTTCTCGCTTATTCCGTCAAGCTCCTCATTGATGAGATTGCAGTTTTTTTTTCACTTGAGAGAAAGTTATAATAAATTTACATTTGGGTCCTAAAATTGATCCTTGTGGTACACCCGACCTCAATTTCCTTTAATCAGATTGCTGTTTCCCAATCTATACTTTTTGTTCTCTTTTTCTCATATTATAGTCGTCAAATGGAGTGACAGCTGCTTCTGATAGTCCAATGTATTGCAAATTATTCAGTAAAAAATAATGATTGATCATATCAAAAGGAATTAGCGCAGCACATAATCCACGATCCTGTGCTCTGAGTACTGTTACAGTTACATGTAGAAGAGTAGTTGTGCAGCTGAAACCCTTTCGAAAACCTCATTGTACCACAGGAAGTGTTATGAAGTTGTGCAAATGACCCCTAATCTGAGTTTCAATTGCTCTTTCAAACATTTTCGAGAGAGTTGTTAGAATACTGATTCCTCTCAGGTCTTTATACTCGCTAGGATTTGACTTCTTGGGTAACACTTTTGATTATCCCGTTGTATGAGCGAATATATGGGAAAAAAGGTCAAAGAAGGGTATCGCTGACTTCAAAGAGGACCTGCTCATGTGGTCGTTTATAGATTCCGAGAAATTTGAAGAAAACTCTATCAGACCCAGGAATCGAACCTGGTCAAGCGCTGGCAGAAGTTTCAACGGCCAACATTGATGAATCGCTGCGCTACCTGCCACCTCAAATCAAACCACAACGTCAAACAATTCATCCCACAAATGCTATATTTCTGTAATCAGATTTTATTGACACTAACAAACATACCTTTCCATTTTCAAGTGCGTTCGATTAACATTATTCATTATTGCCACCGTAGTAAATCCGTGCATATGTCAATGCTTCAGCAAATAGATCAGCAGTACACTGGTTTGCTATTGTAAATATGATTTATTAGGCATATGGCAGGAATTCGGTTGCTAATAAATATAATTGATAATCACGTCATTGATTACATTGAGTTTTATTGTCACCCGTGATTTGCTTTATCAGATATGATTGAAAACACTCACTGAAGGCTCCCTGTATATAGGGCTTTTTCTGTTCTAATATTATTGGTGACTTCTGATAGTACATGAGTATATTTATCGTAAAAACAAAGGACCCAGCACCATTCTTAAGGCTTTCGGTTAAATTCCCTGAATTTTTGATATGTTGTAGATTTTTACTTTCTTGGCAAAAGTGTTCATGGGCACAAACAATTTTGTCGACTAGTTTTCGAGATACAGGGCGTCAAAGATGAAAAATTAAACTTTGGGCAAAAAATTTTAATAATTTCGAAAATTGACAAAACTTCGATTGATATGAGAATACCATACCATACTTGTGCTCTACAACAGACTGAACAAAAAAAAGTCCAATTTGAATAATATTAGGTGAACCAACCAGTGTGAGTTCTCTGATGAGAATTGAAAATTCAATTCAGCTGATGAACTCTCTCAATCATCTCGATCGAAGTTAACAATTATTCTTCACTGTTGAGAACGTCGCATAGTCATTTTATGTATACAGGATGACTGAAAAGAAACAGTCACAGTTAGAAATATGCGTTTTTATTTTCAATAAATACCTTATATTTCGAAGAAGAAGCATTGAGGGGTCTAACTTTTTGTCATCAATATCAGCATAGATTTCCGGGCTCTGTCGGCTACATACTTTTGAATGTACAGATTTTATTGATAGTCCATCCATATACTACATCGAAGATGGTGGGGGTTTTATAAAAAAATATCCGCGACAGTAAATGTCTACGTTTTGCGGAAATTTATTCAATGAAGTACTTTTGAAATGTATTAGAATTTATTCACACCACAAAGAATATTAATAATAATAATAACAATATGTGGCTTGACTGAGGTGAGTCCTGCACGATTCACTGTTGCGTTCAAATTAACAGTGCTGCTCCAAGGTGGATTATGGAGTTAGTAACACAGCTTACCCAGATCACACAGTGGCTAATGATCTTAGTAATCGGTGCCCATAAAAACACCCAAAGAAAAAAATCAAACGATAACTCCGGAAGAAGTTCGACGGACCCCCAAAGGCTCGAAGAACTTTACTGCTTCAGGCCCTGATGGGCTAAATAATTATTGGTGGAAAACATTTCCATGTAACCACCGGGTTGCTATATAATCCAAGACGGTCAACGAAGGGGGTCGCTTGGTGCAAGGAGAACCTACTGATCGACAGATGTATCACGCAGGACTCCGTGCGGTATGAGCATAACCTTCCAATGGGCTGGATCGATTATCGCAAGGCATTTGAACATCGCATGAACTCATCATGCATTTGCTCAGATGCCTTGCGGTACCCGAACAAATAGTGAGATGCTGATGCCGCTCTGGAGGACTCACTTCATCATAACATCTGATCAAGTCACAACAGGGCAGGTCATTTTTAGAATTCAAAATGTTGTTCTTCTTCGTAAATGCATTTTCCAAATCTTGTCAAAATATTTCCAGTACATGCGGCCCTAATCACTTTCGGCGTTAAAGTTCTACAAGAATCGCTAATACTTCTCAACTTGGCTACCTCTGTACCTTTGAGATATCCCCAACGAAAGAAATGTGAAGGTGTCAGGTCTGGCGATCTTGGAGGCCAATAGATAGGACTGTTTCGTTCAATCCAGCATTCCGGAAAGATCCTTTCCAGATAACCTCTGACTCTGTGGTCATGATGTGGAGTTGCACTATATTGTTGTGATCACATTGAATTTTTTTCATTCAATGGTATGTCTTCCAGTAGGCCTTGAAGTATACTCTGCAAAAAATTGAAATACCTTTCTCCAATCAGTGTGCCTTCATAATAGTATGGGCCAATCAAACGTCCAACGTTCTATCAATTGAGTCATAGACACACCGGAAAAAGAGCAAAATGCATTTTTCATTGATCTACCTGAGAAAAATCATGCTGAAACTTATAGATATTGTTTCAGAGTGATTTAGTTACGCTAGCATTTTCACTTAAACGGATTGACGTTTTATACAAAGAATATTATGTATTGGTCTGAAGTAAACATTTGAAAGAAGTCATTTACATTATCCACAATAGATTATTGTTTTGCCTGAAATATTCATGAATAGAAAAATATGTTTGGTACTTTCAACTGTCTTTGTAGAATATTTAAGAGATAAATAAAAATCTGAATCTGAAATGAAATCCGTATAAATGTTTGGTTTTCAGGCTAGTTCTTAGAAAGCTGTCCCATTTATCAACAATTTTTCCTTCAAACAGCACTCTTCCATATCTGCTCCTCATATTGGTTATATATTGCCACTGACCACATACATTTCCCGGAAGATTTCCTTTGCCTTGAAATATGATCCCGACCCTTTTGATGCGAAAATGTCGCGTAGGGCGTTGAATATATATACAGAAGGGCAAATAAATAAAAGGAAACCACTGGTCACTTATGACACTACGTCATACGATAGTCATCTTGAATTTCCTGTCGTTGACCAAAAGGCGCCAATACTTATTTAACGCTGAAAGTTTATCTAAATCGAAAAGAAAACACGCGAAAATATGGCTTCGGTGTTGTCATATATTTTCATGCAAAAGTTTACTTTATGATTTCGTATGCAAATACAGCTTTTGTTGCCTATGGAAATAAAGAAGAATCTTTTGAAAAGTAACTGATATCATTCATTCCGTATAACGACGATGGTATATAATCGACTTTTGATTGTCAATATTGATAGGGATATATTATTGAACTATTTATGAAATTTCCAAGAGATTGAATGTTTCTTACTGAATTTATGTCAATAATGGAAGTTATGGCGAGTTTTTCTTGTGAATTCTATCAAAGTGACTGTTAACTGGCGATCAAGTAGTTTTCGAATCGTTCCAAAACATGTCCCCTTATACAAATAAATTCAAATTTTTTTCAACATAATTCCATGGTTCATAGTATCGAAAGCATCAACTGCGTTGTCACTTTTTTATGTTAAATCACTTATCCCATCCTGTGTGGAAATATTTTTTGGAAACCATACTGGAAACCAACCTTTACGAACTGAACTCACTCTAACCATAAATAATATCATTAAATATAACTAGAAGAAATAGAAGAGATCATCCATTGGTGCTAGGTCTGGCTGATCACATAATGGCAATTAATTGTCTATGAGCCTTTCCACTGAGAACTTATTGGAAGATATGTTCGATTGTTTTGTCGCCCCTAACCCCAACTTTTGGCTAACCAAGCTGACAGCAAATGCATTATGGTCTCAGCTGCCTTACGACAAGCTCTGTATCTGGTATCAGGAACCTCTGTACCCATCACGCGACTACGGTAGACGAGGGTGTTGAAGGTACCATCTTGGTAGGCCATTATAAATCCCTTCGTTTCCGACTTCAGCCCACTTGACCTGAGAAAAGCGAAGGTCAGGTTTCTGGATAGCCAAGGTCTTCAATGTTCTTGAAGAAGACCCCATGCATTGGCTTATCCTTATGAAGTTGTAGGAGCCTCCCACTCTCCGCAGCTTTGACGTGGGCTTTTTGCTGAACGGATTCAACCAGGTGACAGTGTTTGTCCCAATCCCTGCTTTTCTGCTGATGACTTTACAGGCTCCATCTAGTACCATTCTGTTATGAAAACACTGAAAAGTCCACGGCCTTCCTGTTGTCTGGGAAAAGAGTAACGGCAAGCATATTAGTTGCAGAAACTTTGTTCTTCCTCGACAGTTCTGATGACCAGATCTGTCGGAGTTTGTGCTGATACTTGCCGCGGAGAGAGTTTTCAACAGTGGCTACCTCTTGGGTGTGGCGTTGTTCCACCCCTAGGTGGGTTTCTCTCCGGCATCAAGATGATGTAGGATGCTTCCGTCTACGAGCTGAACGTTCTCTGCTTATTCCTCGCATCGTCCTCTCTTGTGATGAACAGTCTCACATTTGTCGATCCCAAACTCAATTCCGATAGCATGCATGTGTTGTTGCACCACCCTTAAATTGTTATTATTATTATTGGAACATGTTGAAAATAAATACGCCCTTTCCTAGATCGTTTACTGATCGTACAAATATTATGATATTTTCATGATAGGTGGAAAATGTGATGGGCAGTATCAGTCCAAAATAACTGCATCATCAATACTGGCAGTGATTTGGCAGTCCTTCGTTTAAGTGTTCGTAAAATCGAACTAAAATGTCGACAAAATCGTAGATAGTTCAATCACTGTCAATAAGATAAGACGCTGAAAGAGCCCTTTCATCGAACTGCATCATCACTGAAAGAGTTCGTTTTGTTGCAGGAGAAATAATAGGCCGATTGTGCGAATTGTGTCAAAATTGGACGTTGAATGTGCATTAAAGACTACTCCGTCTATTGCGATATTGTATTCGGGCGTTCGCCTTGCCTTTTGTCAGTTTTTCGCTGATTTCCGTTTGCTGTATAACCCTTTCGAGGCGCCGTCACAATGTTGCCATTATTGCTGATAAAGTCGATGTTGACGTGTCGCCGTAATGGACTTCATTTCTTCCTTGAGTTCGTTTCTTTCTGATAATATTTTACTCGCCTACTCATTTTTTATTGCTCAGCTCAGTTTGGAGGAATACGCCCGAACAATTGCCACATTTACGGTTGGCTATTGAGAGTACGTCACATACGAACATCGCACAGAAAAATAGTAACTACTTGACGAAAAACTATTAAATTACCAAAGAAAAATGGCTTACATAATGTCCATAATAAAACTATAGTTTGAAAGATTTTCACTAATGAGGTTTTCAAAACCCACGACAATTGTTTCGCTATACAACAGCTTCTTCAAGTGGAGAAGATATTATATATCCTTGTAAGGGGCTTGCTGTAACGTGGCGTCAGGTGTATCTGTTCCTTGTCTGGACTTGTATTATATTTCCTCTGAGTCCTATAGATTTTCATTTATTTTTGTCATTAATGGTGGATTCTTCTGTAGCAGTTTGTGGTTTTCTGTTTGGAGTAAATCGTTGTCATTGTACGTCTGGCAGGACATTTGCAGGATTTTAAGGCCTTCTGTTCTCTCGCGAAATTTTGTTTTGGCAGATTCATTTTCTCTCCAAAACTTTCCAACTAAATTATTCTGCCTTCCATTACTCGTTGAGTCTAAAGATCGTACGATGTTCAGGATAGGTATAGTTTTTTGTGCAACTGTGAGGTTCAATTCTTTTCAATCAAACCTTGTTGATTCTTCCTTCAGAAAATTAAAGCTATAAGGTAGAATCAGTACTTTAAACAGGAAACGACAAACTCCTAGAGAAGATTCAAACATGCACGATAAGAAGGAAAATCTACAGCATTTTGAGGAAAAAAAACTTCATTCCACATATGAAACGGCCACACCTGACACCATTACTGCAGTGAAGGGCTAGAGAAAAACAAACTGAAGAAGAATTATTAAAAGAATTTAAAGGAAGAAGGAGCTAAAGAAAGACAAAAGAAAAAGGAGGAAACAGCAGGAAAGAAACGAATTGAGGAAGAACACATCAGTAAAAGGAAAAGGCAGAGAGGGCTGAAGAAAAGTAGAAGGAAAAGGAAGAAATAGCTAAAAAGAAATAAGAAGAGTAAGTATGACAAAACAAAAAAGAGATTGAACAAAAGGCGCAGAAAGATACAAAAAAACAAACGGCGGCAGAAAGAAAGGCAAGGGGAACAAATAAAATAGGACAGGTTGATGAAATACTTACAGAAGAACTACAGGAGAAAGATAAACAATTTCATGAAGACTCGCATCGGAAGATTTTCTAATAACAGAAAATGAAAGATGTCAGGAAATACAATGAGAGCAGGACCGGTTGCAGAGAGTTTCGCGGGGAAAAAACCTAATGGACTGAATGAAATCAAAAGGAACAGTACCAGCCTTTGGGAATTCCACAAGTAGGTACAGAAGGATTAACGACATTAAGAAAAAAACAAAAGCACATGGCCGATTGCGGAATATCTTGAAAGAGCAGGTATCTAACAGCTGAATTAATACAAGAGAAACAGGATCAGCTTCTGGACATCCCAGAAAAACAATTAGACAAAGTGTGTGAGAAAACATATCAAGAACAGGAGTTTTGAAGGAGGAGTGAGCCTGGAATGAAGAATTCTATTTACTCATTGTCGCTGTTTGTAAAGCCAAGAAAAATTGTTTTCTCTGTCATAAACATTTGGGAAAAGACGTATTTATAATGGCGGTGAATAAAACGTATAGATTTAAATGAAATACTTTTACAATAAAATAAAACTATATTTTTCCTCATTTTATGGCGCATTCCGGTTGTTTAATTCCATCATCAGCTTATTACAAGTGCGATAATTGGCTCCAGTATTTTAAAGTGCCGTATAACCTGAAATGAGTTATACATCCACAAGAAAAAGCTGGTAAATTCATGCTAGAACTGTTGTAGCACCCCTATTTCCTCCTTACAAAAACTTCACAGCACCCTCTCACCGAATCCAAGATAGAAACTGAGGTGTATCAGTAACCGAATCACTAATTGATGGAAATAGGAAATAAATAGGAAGCCGAGAGAGATAAACTGCACAATATTAACGTTCCAACTCAATTATTCACATGATAATTAAAGCGCTCTGAACGCATCAGAACGTCATTAAGTTCGCTAAGAAAATTTAATAAGGAAAACATTATCAGCGGCATAATCAAGACACTCCAGGCTACACTGTTAATATTCCATCGAAAACCGAGATAGAGTAATCAGCGGTTTTGAATCAAGCCACCGTTGGTGAGTGAAAGGCTTTTCTCTAAGTGAGGAGGGATTTTAACTTTGCTCAATCTCATATTGTTACTCTATTGAAATTCCTTAATAAACAAAGTTTATTTCGGTACTTATATATAATACCTGACTGAATTCTTCAAATATTGTACACATGTATTGGAGCTGGCAATGATAGTGGCCCTCTCTTCATGTTCTTGAAATGGCAATTATGCTCACGAAGTCTGTTCTAAACAACTTCAACGATTATACAGAATTGTGTGACCTATGAAATCCAATGTAACTGATAATGATCCTGAATATCTTATACACATGGTGAACCGTTTTGATTTTGATGAACATTTAAAAAGGCTAAACAGAGGGACCCAAAACTGTTTCTTGAGGTACACCACCTAGAACTTGTTGCTCACTATCCAAATATTAACAAGCAGTATTTTGATTTCCTGTAGATAATGTTCCATCTTTATAATATTCATTATGGTAGAAGTTTATTATTATCATTCGCCATTAATATTTTTTCTTGAAAGTATGCCATTTATATTTCTTGAGTTGTGATTTTCATTTGTAATTGTATCCTCATTATGAGACTGGTATAAATCGGTCTCATGACCTAACACCACATCTTTTATTTATACCCTTTATAACAGGAATACTTTATATTAAATTGTGGTAAAAACCAAAATTGATCTCATATTGAAATCTATAAAAGAGGTTCATTCGTCGGCAGGTTTCCAACAGAAAACAACTACTGCCCCCTACGAACGTTGAATTATATCCGTCGTTTGTTGTGTATTTAAAAAATATGAGGGAATGCTGCTTTTTTTAATAGGATTTCCAGATGTATAGCTTTCATTTATATTATCGTGTTCAGACCTTGTTACTTTCAAGTAACCGCCAACTTGTAATCATACCTGAACCTGTTGTTAATTCAGACCCAACATTGGGCATAAGGAAATTGGCTAGTGATACCAATATCAGTGAAACCAAGTTCATGCGAAAACATTTTAAAACTTTTTAAAACGTTTGGATATAGACATGAAGAAATATACAATATCGAATTCGTATACGTTAAATCTTCAGAATAGTCCCATAGAAACATCATAAATTCTTTTCAACATCTGCTTTTCTGATGAGAATACATTCTTTATGAATTCAACTGTGATTCGTCATAATTATCGTTATTGGTCTCCACCGCACAATACTCAAACTGCGTATAACAAACTGACATCTATGTTCGGTCACCGTTGGTGGGGAAATCAAGGACCATTTCTGTGGCCTGCAAGATCTCCAGATCTCACTCCTTTAGATTTTTTACGATATAGATTATTTGAGACTTCATTGGGCAAGATAAGATATTTCCTCACTTTTATTGAATAACTCGAAAGAGGTTGAACTTCTAAAATTCAATTTTCTTTCGAATGGTTAAAAAAAATGGTAGGTGCCATTTACAAAATTTGAGTTTTTGACAATTTTATACTGCAAAATTCGAAAATCGCCTGCGCCCATATAATACAAAATGGGGCCGTCGATGGGACATCAGATGTTAGACTGGACTACCAGCTAACTGTTCCATTAATTTGGTTACCTAATTTTGAACGGTTTGCGGGCTACAGATGTTTCCCTAAACTACTACAACGGTAATTTTTTTCACAAAAAGAAAAATATATCAAAAACTGTGATAGATAAGAACATAACTCAGGTTGTCTAAAGTCATAATTACAAGGCCAATCGAACCATTACAAAAAAAATCAGGTTTCCATTTAAAATAAGAAATTTGGTACCGACTTTTGGAATACCCTGTACAGCTGTAGGACTGAAAATATTTAAGATATAACAAACATGATCAATTATGACAGCATACCAAATTTCACGTTTCTAGTCCAACTGCAAGTTGAAAAACTTCTAATGCACGGCCTTCGTGAATCACCCTGTGTACTGTATACCGAAATATACTGAAAAAAGTTCTCATATTGTAATTTTTCACACACTTTAGGTAACTTTAAGATTTTGAATCAAAATTAATTTATTTTTTGTAACCTTTTTTTGCAAGAGGTCGTTTTTGTTTTCAAGCGCGGTATTTTTGCGGATAATTCAGATATAATAGTTTTGTTTGTGCTATTTTCTGTTTTTTGGATTATTTTATTTATTATATCAAATGTCTCCATCACTATTTTTAGAACGCTGGAATGAAAAAATTTGTCGTATCACTCCATATTTCAAATTAAATTAAATTTTCAGTTTAACAGTGTATCTTCCATAAACGAAAACAATCTGTTTGCGGATCGCGCTTCATATCAGTGTTCATATTGAAACCCCGCAGAACAAGTGAAGGCGCTGCTCTCAACTTTTCCAACTTCGCTGATTTATAGGTAGCTTAAGCGGCAATTAAGATGCTTTTCCGGCATTTCCTCACAACGCAACTTATAATTAACATATGTAAACTTTGTTTCCATAAAGTTTTTAATTGTTACAAATTGCTCAAGTTGCTGAGATTAAAGTAATTAACTTCCTGGAGCTATTCGCGTCAACTCCCAAAGTTGTTTCCTCAATAACGGAGAACTCTCCTCTTGAGGTTCTTCTGTCGGAACAAGTGAATAGTGGCTTGGATACGTTTGACTCAACCTTTGCAGTTGAATGAAACGAATATGGTTAAAGTGGCATTCCACAAGGTACTGTGCTTGGGCTCATTTCCTCTATATTTCTGTTAGAGCAAGACTTTTGGTTCATGAGTTTTATAATTATGAAATTCGGACCTTTCGAAAGTCCTGATTCGGTGATACAAAAAGTTGTCCCATTAGGGAATACACTTTCACAAAAATATGCAATTAAAATTCTAGCCAATTCATAAACAGGTATTTCTTTAAGAAAGAATACTACCTAATACTATAATATAGAAAATTTACCTGAACTGGAATATTTTTTCTCAACGTCCTCTACAGTTACAAACCATTTGAAGTCAACAAGAAGGATAGCAGCGTTACGAACAACTGAAGTCATTTTCTGATGGAAATTTCTATAAGAGCTAGAAAAATTTAAATTAGTATCATAATTTGAAGAATTTTATGTACAAAATATTATAAAATATCAAAATTTATCATTAGTCCAAGAGAGAAAAACAAGTTACCTAACAATGAATCATACTGTAAGTAATGAAATTTCAAAATGCAAATAAAATCATAAAATATCATAGGATTTATTAAAAAAAGAGACAAAACAGGTTTTATTGACCAAAAAGAATAGTTATATGTAATAATAGTAGATATATAATAGTAATTAGGTAGTATTAATGATAAAAAACCATAAAAATCAAGAAGTTTATGAAGTGATTAAAAACTCTGATTCAAGTCAAAAATACCATGAAAATTACAAAATGATCAGATTCACTTGAAATTAGCACTATATACGCAAAATTTCATGCTGATTCCGAAAATATATGGTTTGTATGGAATCAAATATAAGATTCAGCATGAAAAAAAGAATAAAACGTCAAAAATTCCCTTGCAACATGAAAATTGCAGGTGTCGTTAAAAGCCTATGAAATTGTTAATTGACTCGGAATCGACTTCAATTTTGGTGTGCATGTTCAAGAAAGAACACATTTCACGAATATAAGAAGAAAAAAAATGTTTAAATTTTTTTAGATGAAAAATAATCCCTCTCAACTCTGGCTGAACTTTTCAACTCGAGAACGGTTGAAGCTAGAGCAATTTTGCAAACGCCAATCGATTCAGAATGATCAAATTAGTATGATCTGTGAATTTGGAGTGAACTGATTTAAAATAACATTATTCGAAAAATTTAAAAAAAAAAGTCCAAAATCATGAAAAATACAAAATTGGCAGATTCACTTTCAATCCGCACTATATACGCAAAAATTCATGCAGATTCCGAAATTATATGATTTTTTCATGCTTAATTTCAAGATTTAGCATATAAAAGGAGTACAACGTCAAAAATGTCACAACTAGAAGTAGAAGAAAATATGGAAGGTAATGACTCTTTCCTCCCTCCAAATTAACTCGATGAAGTAAATCAACATTATATTTTCATTTTTGTGGCTCTTCAATGCATACACTATGTTACAAATTTCAATAAAACATGTGAAATTAAAAAAATTTGTTAAATATTTTCCGTTTCTCATCACATAAAAAAATAAAAGAGAAAAATCTATTTTTATTTATCATGCGCAAGAATGTATTTTCTGAACTCTGAAAAAAAAAACTGTCAGAAAAAGTTTATAACATAGATGATGTATTCATTTGAAGATCAGTGCCGATTTATCAGCAAATATATTCGCTGGTCAGCAACAGTATATAATAATAATAATAATAATAACCGTCCTCTACCCGCATAGGCTACTGATACTACATGATGTACTTTTGAACGAATACCTCACCTGCAATTCTAAACTCTTTTTCCAAACTATCATGAAACAACATTAAACTCCTGTAACGTGTATATTCTCAACCGCACGTCAATTGTTCGATGCTACTGCATTATCACTTGCAACGTGGTGGATTTTTCTAATTCGGAACGTTTGATTCCGTTACAATAGACACTCTTTGGTGTGTTCGCTACAGATTGGCGATGAATACGTCCTTTATGTCGATTCACTGGGTCGGCACAAATAAAACAGGATTATTTTCACACATGTTGATTTTGTCTGTCGATTCAAAGAAATATGTTGTACGCCCTAATATTTGGCAAATACATGCAGCAAACGTCAATATTTGCGAAACATGGAAGTTCTTTATCGGTGTGAAAAACTCATTGAAGATAAGTTCGACCTTTATTGTAATGGGTTCCGGGTTTGTTGTGAAACTCATTGATTTTTTCTTTCCTGTTGGTCGGATTTTGAGAAAAACTTGCCAACTAGCCATCACATATTTTTCACATAAGTACTTTTTATTTCGAAGTGCTTCAACAACTGAAAAAATTGCAAATATTATTAGACGTATCTAGAGATCCAGACGAGTTGAGAGATTGAAATATTGTGAGGATGAGGACATTTCAACTGAAATATGGCTGATTACCGGTGACTTTCTTTATACAAGAAGAAGTAATGGAAAGTTATATCGACGAGTCAATGAAAAATAAATTATATAATATAATAATAATATATTTTTTCTACATTCATACAAAAAGCAAAACTTTATTGAACTATATTCAGTGGAAAAAGAAGCTCTTTATTGCACTCATCTGTCATTCTACTTCAACGTGCTGTCATTATGATAAACATAAACGTTCAAACCCACTACATATTTAGCAGATATTCTGTGAAATTGGCCATAAGTTTCAAACAGCTAAATATTTTATATTTTTTTTGTATTAATGTTAGCAGTCAGAGTTGAACAAACAATGCCTTCCCGAAAATAACTCTATAATCAAAACCGATCCGCTATGTTCTAAACCGTCTACCTGCATAGAGCAAACTGTCTGTACTATGAACACACCTCGTGCTAACAAACGCGCTCATGGCTACTATGATTTTTATTTTTATAATGCAACTGTGGTTATATAAACCAAAATTTAATTCTGACAATTAGAGAACTGGAAGTTTTAAAATGAGTAATATTAATGGAAAACTAGATGATGATGATGAAATCGATAGTAATAATTATTTATTTTAATTGCGTATTTCATTTTTCTTCACCTAGTGCCGCACTTAAAAAAACAATTTTTTGCTTTTTGCATGAACGTAGAAAAAATGTTGCATGCAACTCGTGCAAAATTTTTTTATTGCACTCGACGTGTTGTCCAACTCGGCCTGACGGCCTCGTCGGACAATTTTACGTCGAGTGCAATAAACACCTACTTTTTGCACTTGTTGCATAAATAACTATATTCACTTAAGTAATGTCAAAATACATAAGCATGAAATGGGAAATAAACAGATAGGCTGACCACAAAAGGAGACCCTTGAATATGACTCTTTCAGTCATTCCAAATCAGTTTACATGCAACTAAGTGTTAAAGATCGTTCAGCAATATTTTTCAAAGAGTTAACATAGATTAAAACTGATAATTTCACTATTTACTGAGACTTTCACATATTTACTTAAACAAATTATTAATCGTATAATACTTATTCCTAATATTTAGTATGTTTTTTTTTGTATCAACATAATGGTGAATCATTAATCGAGGTACAGTGAGAATCCCTTACTTCAAATTATTTTTTTCTACAACCACACTCCAAAATATGCTTTTATGCATAGTTTTACGTTCGCAAACATGATTATTTCTCACAATAATTGAAATTTGACATTAGTGTGCCGCAAAGTGACATTTCTGTGCCACAAAGTGACATTTCTGTGCCAAAATTTTTCAGTACCTAATTTCTAAGCAATACAGTTTTCGTGACAGCAAGGTGAAAGTATATTTTGAAAATTCTGCATTTCGAAGGGATATTCGATCAGGCAACTTCAAGAATGAATAGACAAAGTCTATTGGTTTATATAATATGAGGGAAATTGTCGTACAAATTCATAATATTTTGAACAAAAATTATAGACATCACTACTGCTGTCTCAAATACACACTATCCATTGCTAGGCAACGGAGCAACATCTATCGAATCATTTGAATGTCAACAAACGTCAAGCATAAAATATTCGTAAAATATTCTTGTCCCGTCATTTTTTAAAGAGATTGAACTAAAATGGATAGCGACAGTTCTGAAATTGAAAATACTCCGCCAGAACTAAGAGAACAAGTTAATTCATTGTCATTGAATTTACTACCTTCAACTTCAAGAGGAAAATATGAAAATGCATACAAACAGTTTATAGTATAATATTATTTTTAGCAAAAAGGGTGTTGTAGAAAAAGTATAGTGTGTAACACGAGCAGAAATGCAATTTCTCACTCGTTTGAATTGCAGCACTCGCTTGCCCTCGTGCCGCAACTTTTTCAAACTCGTGAGAAATTAGCACTTTTCTGCACTTGTTGCACAATATACTATTAAAATTTTCAGTGAATTTAGCTGCCTCATTTCGTAAGAAAGAGTATTGTATAGTTTGCGTTATAGATTTAAAAGTGTGTTCGAACCAATTCAGAATTTCACTTTCTTCTTCAGTTTTTAAAGAAACCCAGTTGATATCCTTGAAAGTTATAGCCGTATCATCGGGAAAACTCACAATTTTTCCAATTAGTGATAGTTTGAACATATCGTTCATAAATAGGTTAAAGATGAGTAGGCAAAGGACTGTCCCTTGGGGTACACCATATTCCACTAATTTCAAATCGCTATTGATGTTATTCATTTTGACTTGCTGTATTCAGCCTGCGGCTCATGCTGTGAATGCTAGAACTCAAATCGACCAGACTTCCGTATAGGCGATCAGCATGAGCCAATCATACCAGTTGTGGAGTGGGTGCGTCTATTTTGAAAGATATATCCAATTTATAATCTGTTTACGTAAGGTTAGTCAGGTCAGGTTAGGTTGGCTAATAATTTACCTAATTACCACTAACAATACTTTTGCGTACATAGACGCAAGTTTTCCAGGTAAATTGCGTTCATCAATCTTTCAAATTGACCACACTTAACCCACATCTATTCTGTTTGGTCCATGTAAGCAAGTCTGGTCGATTTTAATTTTTGCGCTCTAAACCTCGTACTCGTGGGAAATGAGTATCATTCCCTGCTAGACCAAGAATGTACCATTTTAAATCCCGCAGGCTGTAACCAACCCACTCTGTTGATTCGTCAGAGCAGAATTCACCAAACAGTTATTCACTGAAGCAGAAATTTTCAGCATCGAAATCATCCCATTGTTTTCCCTAATCAGCCCCTACAGAATTTCTACCCGGTATACATCTTTTCATCATTATATCCTGAACTGTTGTATTAAATAAACGCCATATTCGTGGCCTGTGTTGCAGTTTATAGAATCGTTTTTAATTTAACGCAGTCATAACACGGCTCGTTAAAAAACGAAACGAAAAAGGTGAAAAAGCCTCGAATAATAATGTGTTTTGCGAATGGTGGTGAGGTCGGTTTATATTTTCCGTCAATTTGCGCTAATTTTGATAGCGTTGTGGCGTTGTCGTTTTTCTATTTTTCAGCCAAATTGTAATTCCTCACAGTCGACTTGCTCTGCGCCAGCATAGAATATTGCATTATCATTATTTCCACTTGACATTTATCCAATTTTAATGTTAGAAATCCGCAGGAAGCTGCTGAACGAAAATTATGATTTGATGGAAATTTATTATCCCAGTTGTTTTGGTACTTTCGGACTGATACAATGCAATGTGGAGACTATTGAGTACAAGTAAGGAACCGTGACTCTGAACACACTTAGTAAACCACATTTTTATAATCTCCCGTCAAATAATCTTGATGAAATATTCATAAGTTATTAATTAGTGAAAAAATTATGGTCATGCATCCGTCTCAAGTGGAAAAATTGAGTGTACCTACATTCAATTGGTTAACACAATAATTCAGGTAATGATGTTGATCCATCGACGTGGGAAGGCGATACGCTGATACGTTTAAGGTAAGTAGTCGATTTTTTGAAAAATTAAAAAAATTCAAAAAAAATTGCAGAGGCTTCGTAAAATCCTATCAAATTTCTATTTGACTCGATATGTTGAATTTTGTAAATATGAAAAAAAATCGAAAAAAACTTTTTGCGGGAAATTACAGCTCTCAACTCAGGATGAACTTTTCAACACGAGAATACTTCGAGATAAAGCAATTCTGCGAACGCCAATCGATTAAGAATGATGGAATTAGTATACTCTGTGAATTTAAAACGAAAACATTAACGGACATACATTTTTATATAACCTGAAAAACCTAATAATCGAAATTTTTCATTTTTTGAACAATCGAAAACTTTCTTCAAACATATATCGACGAGCTGATTTCAAATAACGTCTCAAATATTGAATTCGACAAAGGATCACCGAAATAAGGGCAGTTTTTCGTCGGAATGCAAAAATTGTCGTTATTTCGTTAATCCTTTGTCTAATTAAGTTTGTAATGCATAATTAGAAATCAGCTCGTCTGGATACGTTTGACGGAAGTTTGCAATTTTTCAAAAAAATTTAAATAAAAATTTTCGAAAAAAGGTTTAACTTGGAATTTCAGAGGTCGAACTTCACGAATATGAGAAAAATATATATTGAATTTTTTTTTCTGCCTTGATATAACCACCCTCAACTCCATATGAACTTTTCAGTTTGAAATAGGTTACAGATAGAACAGTTCTGCGAACGCTAATTGATTCAGGATAACGAAATTAGTATATTCTGTAAATCTATATTTGAAAAATAATATTACTCGAAAAAAGTCCAAAATCATGAAAAGTACAAAATTGTTAAAAAAAAAATTGTTAAAAATTGTTCTTAAAATTGTTATTTCTGTCAACCAGCTGCACACCCTTAAGAGAACAACCCTCAAGAGTCTTCGAAAGACTTGTCCGAGCTAGGGAAGACGCAGCCCTTACCTTTTAACGTGTGATGCCATGCACGAGACCGATGACTCTTAGGTTAAGAGATAAGCGCTCTACCATCATGACCATCACGGCCATCAGATTCACTTGAAATTAGCTTTATATACCCAAAATACTGATTCCGAAAATATATGATTTAGATATGATCACCTGTACCATAGAAAAGTAAAAAAAAACGTCGAAATTTCTCTCGCATAATCGAATTTTAAAAGTTTTGATTTTCGATTCACTAAAAAATCTCAAACTCCCCTTGAACGTACGAGTTGATTTTTTTATTATGCATCAAGAATTGAATTCGATAAAGATTTGACGAAATGACGACAATTTTTGCGATTTTGGCAAAAAAATGGCCCTTATGTGGTTAATTCTTTGTCCAATTCAAGTTTTGGTATGATTTTCGGAATCAGCTCATCGAGATTCGTTCGAGGAGAGTCCACGATTTTTCGAAATATAAAAAAAAAAACGAAAAAAGTTTTAACTCGAAACTACAGAAGTTCCGTGAAAAGCTTAAGAAATGTTTTTTGACTCGAAATCGGTTTCAATTTTGGTGAGCACATACAAAAAAAATGTTGAATTTTACAAATGGAAGAAACATCTTACGATCCCATGCGAATGAATATGGAGATTCTTACATCGAACGGACCGAGAGACCATTATCCGTAAGCATAACCGTACACACAAAGTGGACTCAACGGGGAATTGCTGATCATGCCTGGACTGAGTACCATCGAATTCTTTGAAACGAGGCTAGTGTTCTTCATGGAGAGTAACATTGGTTCAAACAAAAATTCATAGAAACCTATAAAAACCTCGTATCATCTGAACTTGTCAGTATTTGCCTGAAGACGATTGCGGATACAAGTAATCGAAACGATGTGAAAAAGTGAAAGAAGTGAAACGTATTTCAAACGCATTAAGACGATGGACGTCCAAAACCTAAGTAACGAAAATTTAGTTGTCAGGATAAAAAATGGTGATACAGAAAATGGGGCTGTGAATCAATTGTTTTCACCTGATATCCGTCCAAAAACTGGAAATGATGAATGTCAATTGTGTTCACCAATGAAAGTACAGTGTACCGACGCTGGTTATGCAAATGGTTATTAGTAATTGTTTCACTATAGGTGTAATTTTCCCTCTCTATCTAGTAATATCACGGCTCATTGAACGTGACTATCCAGCAGCTCATTGGATATAATGGTCATGGGGCAAGCAATTCGTTATTGACACAATGAGGATGTTCTCCAAAATGAGCCATAATGCAGTATTAGCTGGACAGAATCAAGATAGGAAATGGTCTCGTGGATAGCGAAAGATATTGTTATGAATAAGACATTCAATCCGATTATTTGTAGTTCTGTTTTTCCACATATATGGAAAAATGCAATCAGCACGTCAATACTCCAATCTGGTATTTTAAAACTAACGGGAAATGTCTAGTATGAGCGCGCCCGCAAAACTATTTGAGCAAATTATCTACAATAGGGTTCTAGAACAAAAAATGGATATATACGAATTCACTTTGGATTGCAAATCCTGCTACTAGTGCCATGGAAGACGAAATGCAATAAGACACCTTATTTGCAGATTTTAGTAAAGCCTTTGGCAAGGTTGATCATGATATTTCATAAAGAAAAATTCACAAATTTCGATTATCGACAAGACATTTAGATTATTTAAGAAATTATTTGCAAAATAGATATGTTGTAGTTAGGCATAATGGTACAAGAGTGGATGGAGCATAGAATCCATTCGAGCACTGGAAAAGAATACCATAACATGATACACGGACAGGTCCCAAACTCCCAACGGAACTGGAGCAGGAGTCTTTGGGCCTCGCACCAAATATTCCGAACCCATGGGCCAGTTCCCCAGTATTTTTCAAGCGGAAATTCACGCCCTAGAAAGGTGCATTCAATCCAACCTCGAAAGAAAATACCGGAACAAGGAAATCGCAATCCACTCCGATAGTAAAGCAGCCATCAAAGCGTTGAGCTCATATAACAACAAGGTGATCCTCCTCTGGGTGCCGGGGCATGTCGGAGTGAAGGGCAATGAACAAGCAAATACCTTGGCACGAAAAAGGGCATCAACGCCACTGATCGGGCCAGAACTATTCTGCGGATTTGGAAAATCTTACTTTCAAGAAGAACTCAATAAAACTTAAGAAGCAACGAGAGCAACATACTGGCAAAGACTTCCAGGGCTAACACAGGCCAAAGATCTCCTCGGCAACTTCAACCGAGCAAGATCGAAGACACTGATTAACCTCAGCAAAACTAGTCTAAAGATAATAACGGGATTTCTGACGGGGCACTGCAGACTCAAAGAACACCTAAGGAACCTAGGCTTAGAGGAGGACAGCACCTGTAGATTCTGTGGGGAACATCCAGAAACACCACACCGTATATTGATGGAGTGTTATGCTGTACATCACAAGAGATTGAATATACTGGGATCACACCAGCTGACTGTGAAATAAATACCACGAATAGACCCCCTCAAAATCCTTAAGATCCTCAAGGAATTGGGGCTTGAGGGGCTGCTGTAAACGAGAACACCTTGAAATAGCAGAAGAAGATGGGGCACAATAGATCTAATTAGGTCGCTGCGCATCACTCATCATCCATACCTACCATTATCATTAGGCATAATGGTAACACTTCTGAGAAATCTCACATTACTCAGGAGTACCACGAAGATCAGATCTGGGGCCTTTACTTTTCATTCTTTATACTGAAAATATACCATCCGGAATGAGAGAGCGAATGAGAATGCTAACCACTCGTGTTGGCGAAACGTCGAGTTGATTTTGATTTTTTATTTTGAAGAGGCTTAACATGGGATGTGTGGGTTTTGCCATCACTGGAGCAGAGCAGAGCAGAACTGTGAATCATCATAATTATTGTCGGTATTGGACGGTATTGCATCAAGACTGAGCACATTATGCACAGCCTGTTAGTGTAATTTGGATAGGATATTCCAAGAAAATTGGATTTGAAGAAGAGGTCCCATAGATTGGCCAGCCACATTTGATTTTTTCCTCATGGGATCATTTGAAAAACAAGATCTATGTAACGGAACCTGAATCTCTGCAAGATCGGCGAAATAGAATTTTTGAAGATGCATTCGATAACGCCAGAAATGCTACAAAATGTGAGGTCTCATTTTAAACGAAATTTGTATTATTTCATGGCCCATGGCAGACAAATTGAACATTTGATTCATTGATAATGATAATAATACTGAGTAGATTCATTAAATCTTTTTTGATCAAATAAACAAAGAATGATTCATTGAATATTTCGAAAACGACTGATATCAAAATATCTTATAAAGGTATAACATCACAGATGCATGTTCCCAGGTCGTTTCCCCGTTCCCCGAAGCCAGTCAGCCGACAAAAATTCTTTTGATCCGATATTATTTATATACCTCAAATTTAATTATTCATTATATGAATGAAACAATAGGACAGAGGAGTTATGAATATTTGGGTTCAAAAATGTATAATTTCTTACCTCAACACTTAAAATGGAGTATTCTCCTAAATTATTCAAAAGAATGTTACAAAACTTTATATCTGATTCTAAGCGGGTAAAAATACCTGCATGAAATTATTGAAGGGTAACAACTGAAAGATTTCTTCCTGTCACTACTTTTTTTCAATTCATCGTGGTGTTTTTAATTATGAATGTATTTTTGGTGCCTTTACCCATCTATTACTTTTAAACCCCCCTAATGTTTTATATTTCCATATTTTATTTTTATATTTAGTCTTAATAAGTGTATATATCATCATTATTATTATTATGTGTCACATTTACCCACACACAGGGCTATGCCCTCAGTGAGATTGTAATTCATTCATCAATTCATAGATTGTATATGTTCGAATTTGAAACTTTACCTTTTATGTTAAACTATGGAATTTCGGTCTTTTATCGTGTTAAAATATATATATTTTTCTGAGTCCTTCGGCCAATCGTTTGTAATAATTCACGACAAGTTTAAAATGTTCTCTGTTGCATATTCAGGAGGCAAATGCCTTCCAAATGAGGTACCTATCACTTGCCATGTTACCATTTAAAATTTTAGGGGTGGTGGTTTTAGCACCGAGGGGTGGAATGCATTTATGTCAACCTACAGAGCAGCTGTTTTTGTTTTCAATGGCCCACTCTGTACGTGTCTTCGTTATCAAAACTTGTTGAGAACTCAATTTGAATTATAGTAGGAGTTGATGGTCGTGTGGTAGAGCGCTCGCCTTACACGCATAAGGTCGTGGGTTCAAAGCCCAGCATGGCCATTGGTCCCGGATCTTTTCCTTGCTCGTACAAGCTCCTAGGAGCTTCTGAGGGGTTTCCTCTTTCTGGAAACCCTGGAAGATTCGTTGAAAAATAAAAAAAAAGGTGGTAACATTTGTCCTTGATTTTGCATTTTTCCATTCTCAGACTTTGAAAGGATATAATCCTCTTTAATCATTTGTTTATCGTGGATTTGTCAATCTCAAACACACACGACCAAATTCATTCTTTCAAAAAGAAAGACTGGGTTTGTCCCCAGACAGCATGGTATATTCCTGGAATATTCCTCAGATGTCTTAGATAGGATATATATATTCCGAATAATCATGGAATATACTCCTAGAATATCTATATACCCTGGCACATTCAGGGAACATACAAAGTAGAATATTTCAAGAACATACTTGAAAGAATATACCAGGAATATTTCACTGTGAATATTCTTAGTTGAATATTTCTGGAATATTACTTATTGTATATTCTTTATAGTACATGCAGGGAATGTTATGCATGGAATATTCGTAGATTATTCTATACAAGACGTTACTTCCTGCCATTACAGTGACCAATCACACAGCGCTCATGGTATGTTATTCCGTGCATTTCAACTTCAACAAGTGTCGTCTGTCGTCTGGGAAGTTTCAGGTTTCTGGTTTCATTATTCATTTCGATTTGTTTTATTGAGTATTTGAACTGTTTTTTTTTTAATTAGTGATGTGTGTAGTGTTATCATATAAAACTTAAGTAAACTAAGTAGCTTTTGAATAATACTTTTCATCAGAATGAAATGGATGGTAATAAAATAGGAATTTTTATTTCTTCGATGATAGAAACCATCTGAATTCATGTCTAATAATTTCTGTGCATGGGATGTTATCAACAAAGTTTGAAAGCATTCATTACATTCTGATGATAATTAATATTGGGAATAATAATTACACTATAATTTTTAGGTTATGTCTCATCGTTCTGGCCTAACATTGCAGCTGTTAATTATTGTATCATTTTCATTTAATTTCCAAGAACTCTTTTTTTTTCAGGGTTCTCAATTCAGCAGCCTTGGCGAATGTCCCAGAAATGAACGAGTAAATAGGATTTGATTTTTTTCTTATTTTAAAATTAGATATCACACCCTGTTGAAATTTAAAAATAAAGCAATTGTACCTTTATAGAGATGAACTTTTCTTCCTGAATTATATATATAATCTTCAAATTGTAGAGCAACTGTAGACACGTGTTTCAGACTGTTGGTCATCATGAGTACGGTGTAGCCAAGTGCAAAGATGTATAACACTTTTTACGAAGTCAGAAGTGTTGCACATCTTCGCACTTGGCTTCACTGTACTGATGACCAACAGTCTTGAACATGTGTCTATAGTTGCTCTACAATTTGAGGATTATATGGATTCGATTATACGAATAGGTAACTCTGGGAATATTACAGTAATATTCCTGGATCATACCATATATTCAAAGAATACTCATTGAATATTCAATAAGAATATTCTATGATTATTCTTCATTTATATTCCTTGGATAATCTTGGAATGTCCAAATATTCTGAGGATATTCATTGGTAATATTATAGGAATATTTTGTATGGAATATCCGTGGAATACATGGGATGTGTGGGTTTTGCCGTCACTGGAGCAGAGCAGAGCAGAACTGTGAATCATCATAATTATTGTCGGTATTGGACGGTATTGTATCAAGACTGAGCACATTTTGCACAGCCTGTTAGTGTATTTTGGATAGGATATTCCCAGAAAATTAAATTTGAAGAAGAGGTCCCATAGATTGGCCTACCAGATTTGATTTTTTCCTCATGGGATCATTTGAAAAACAAGATCTATGTAACGGAACCTGAATCCCTGCAAGATCGGCGAAATAGAATTTTTGAAGATGCATTCGATAACGCCAGAAATGCTACAAAATGTGAGGTCTCATTTTGAACGAAATTTGTATTATTTCATGGCCCATGGCAGACAAATTGAACATTTGATTCATTGATAATGATAATAATACTGAGTAGATTCATTAAATCTTTGGATAATCTTGGAATGTCCAAATATTCTGAGGATATTCATTGGTAATATTATAGGAATATTTTGTATGGAATATCCGTGGAATATCCCAAAAATATTCTAGATATTCATAGAATATTCTACGATTATCTGAGGGATTCCCATTAGCATGTTCAGGGAATATTCCTCCAATATCCTAGAATATCCTAGTATATTCCTAGAATATTTCAATATTCCAAAAAGAATGTTCTAGGATCATTCATGGAATATCTAGTGCTGTCTGGGCTTGGTTCTCAGATTGTTAAACAAACTGTTGTGGTTTTCAAAACTCTGTATCTCGTAACTACTAATTTTTAATATTCATTCAAGACAGCTTTTTTTCACACAAAATCACGAAGAAGCTCCCCCCAAGTTGATACCGGAACTCGGGAACACCTTGTACAGTTTAGTTGAAATACAGCCTAGGCAGTGCAACTCGACCCCACCCGGTAGAGCAGCCTGCATTCAAACGAAGATGATTGCGTTACTAAAGCAATAGAAGGGCCGATCCTATCCAAAATATGAATAAAGCCGGGATTGATAGGGCGCATAAAGTGGCGATTCTAGTCACGTGTCGGCTCAATCAGGATACAAAAGCCGAAATTTGCACGTGATCTACACATCACATCTACGCGAGTTGTCGCTGAAATCGTTGCCTCTATTCATCTAGTGAATATTCCGTGTTTAGTATTCACGCAAGTATTGTTTGAGAATGGCACAGATCTATTCGGTAATTGAGTTCTGGACAATGCGGTATGGTATGGTATGGAGCAACGGTTTCTGCAGACAATGTACGGGATTGCTGTGATGAACGAAACCAAAAATGGGTTGGATACAACTCATGAACGAGATTGTCCATCAAAAAAATTTTTTTGCTCAACAAACTGAAGTCTGGACACGGCGAAATTCCTATGTTTATCAAAAACGATATTGCCATCTTTCATTATACCAATTTATAAAAGTGGTGATCAACGGATATTGAAGAACTATCAAAACAAAATTTGATTATAAAAATAATCCAGCCTTTCGCAAATTTTCCTATACAATAGGATTGTCGGCAAACGTCGAACAGAAATAATTCAACAGCCCCATACGACCGCCGAATCACGTCTATCCAACGCCTGGCAAAGTTTTCCTACAAGGATATACTTTGCAATCTTTCTGTAACAACCACCAACTGGCAATCGAAAACATGTGACATCTGCAGACCGGTTTCGCGATTCAACTCGCTCGTCAGTACAGACTCGGCCACAATATGTAATTGATTTCCACTCGGTTTTGTTAACAGGCACTACGATAACTCCGGCACCCACTAAGAAAGTGGACAGCAGAGCCATCTATAGAAACCACAGAAAGATTCCGACCAGTACCACGACTTCGTTTGAAGAACTATCGTCCTATTGAAGTACCCTCTAGTTTTTCAAAATTTTCGAGTATACTTCTAGCAATAGATTATCATGTTTCTGTACCAGGCATATATCCTTTTCTCCAAATAACATGAATTTTCATGCAATAAATCCACGGCAACTACACGGATGCTCTAAGGAAAAACCGAGTATGTGTATTGAGACAAATTTTACAGGAGAGCACTCATATGTCTGTTCATCATGTCCAAACTCTTAATATTCATCTTTGATACACGTTTTTGAAATTATTTTCTACACTGTACAGAATGTAACGTTCCTATCAGGAAATGTGTTTTTGTGCACTTACTTGGTACAAAATTAGTCTGAAAACCGAAATTTTCTATGGAAAATCAAAGTAGAATCACCTACTTGGTTTTTCGTTGGAATCTAGTAATAAAATTAACAAAATTCAACCACATATGTCCTAAGTTATAGATATGAAATAGTTATTTGTTTTACTAGGCATAAAAGCACAAGATTTGATGCCGCGGCTCGGCTATGAAACCAGCCAAGGTGTGTTTTTCCCGCAGTAGTGCGGTAATAATTTTTCCCGCACGTGAAAGTTTGTTCAAGAGCATCACATAACATGTTTCAATGCGCTTGTAGAAAAAATATTGATCCTAACTCATACGGAAAGGTACTCTCCCGCACTCGACTGCTTACCCGAACTCTGCTTTGCGTCGTTCGGGTAACGGCAGTCTCATGCGGGAATAGTACTCTTTCCGTACTTGTTAGGATAATAACTATTTCCTACAAGCGTGCGTGTTCCGCCCTATTCCCGCACGCAATTTAGTTTGAGAAGTGTCATTTTCCCGCACTAGTGCGGGAAAAATTTTCCCGCACGCTACTGTCACTTTAAGTGAGTTTTTCCCGCACTAGTGCGGGAATAATTTTTCCCGCACGCAAAAGTTTGTTCAAGAGAGCAACATAAGATGTTTCAATGCGCTTGTAGAAAAAATATTGATCCTAACTCATACGGAAAGGTACTCTCCCGCACTCGACTGCTTACCCGAACTCCGCTTTGCGTCGTTCGGGTAACGGCAGTCTCATGCGGGAATAGTACTCTTTCCGTACTTGTTAGGATAATAACTATTCCCGTAAAGTTTAGTGCCGAAAACGGTCCGGGAAAGTTCGTTGCTTAGCAACGGACTAAAATACTAGATTAGCGTATTTTGAGGCCTGAAGTTGCTCCGAGAAAGTGGGCATTCATGAACGATTTCAGAAAAAATTCATTTTCATACAATCCATCACATTCTTTACAATAATAACACAAGAATAACCGTTTTTTTTTAATTATCGTCGTCAGTCATTTGTCCGCCATCAACCAAATCCAAAGATGATGTATTTTCTTTGAGATTTTTCCAAAGGTCCCTGCGGTTAGGTGGCTGAATTAATGGAACAAGCTTAGAGTTGATTTCCTGCATTTTGGCAGGAGATACACCTCTGGTCACGTTAATTGCGTCAAACTCGGTGCTGATGTTATATTTCCTTAGAAGAAAATTGAGCTCATTGTATTTTAAATTATCGAATCCTCTTGATTTATTCGTATTAATTTCTCACATAATCGATACGCGTCGTGCTTCGTGCTATCAAAACAATCATCTGATCTACAATTACAGAAGAAAGCAGTCTACACCACTTTGTTGCCAACACTTATTTGGTCATTTCAGATCTGTTAGGCACTAATAATCTAGAGAAAAACTAAGCAAATCCATTTTCTAATGATAAAGCGAGTAAGCGACATTCACTTACTTATTTATCATTGGAAATATACACGTGCTTCCTTTGTCATTAGAAATTTTGTTAATATTGTCGTTTACTTGGTATTTAAAATGTATAAATCTTCAATTTCTACTAAGATTTCATGCACTTGCTTTGTTTTATTGGATGCAGGAGGCATTATACATGTCATAAATGTAATAAAACGATTTTGGAAATAATGTTACTTGCTTGGTTTTTCCTTAGGGCAGCCGTACAGCACATTCATATTACGATAATATAGTAAATTTGATCGATACAGTTTGTGGCTATCAATGATATTATCGCTTATCTCAAAAGAAACAGTCACATTTGGTGTACCTCAGGGCTCAGCTTTATGACCTATTTTCTACATACTATATATGAATGATTCAGATAATTTACCTGTCCAAATAAATCGAACTATCGAGTTACTGTAATTGTGGGGTGAGGAAGGCTTTTCACCAAGACCGCAAAACAGTGATGATTCTGCTGGATGCACAGGTGACCTTTGACCCTGTCTAGATGGAGGGTTTTGTCGCGAAGATTCTGAGTGCAGTCATAACTAGGCATATGGTCAGACTTCTAGACTTCTGCCTGGTTGATAGGCCTCTCAAAATGAGTAGTTTATTGACCATTTTTTGTTATTTCAACAACTTAATCAAGTATAATAACTATTCGTTTGTTACCTGACCGTATTTTGTTTGGCATACCTGTCACTTTTTTACCGTTTTGTATGTAACGAGTGTGTAGATTCTACCACGAAAGAAAAATTAATATCACAAATTGATCAGTAAATAAAAAAAAAAACATAATAACACAGGTTTATATTGAAAGTACATTTAATTGTGTCTGAAATATTCACAGTCAATTTAATATCAAAAATTCATCTGAGTCACAGTCAGAGAGACTCTACAACTTTGGTATTCGAATGTTCTACGGGGGGGGGGGGTCAAAATATGTGTGCAATTAAATTAAAACACAGGCTGATTGAAAATATTTATTTATTATTATATAATCTAATATGTATGATACTTATACAGGAACAGGAAGTAATATCAACTTACATTTCAGTGGATCAAATAAATGACCAAATCCCCCAACCATTCAGCAACTTTTTTAAAGCCAAGTCTTCATCGCTTAACACTGTTTCCACACATCCCGAAACATAATAAGGATTAACAATCGCATTCAATAACTCTGTGTATTCACAATTATTGAAATCTTTACTCACCAGAGTAAACTAAATGAATGAAAAACACGAATGGAAATGGAGTGAAACTACCCAGAGCGACTTGCACCAACATGAACCTAACCATACACATGCGCAGAATGTTAGCATCAATTCATCAAAGTGGATAGAGTAAAACATGTTCAATTTTTATTCATACTGAAGGGCAGGTTGATCATACAATTATGTTTATTTGTTTGACAAATATGATAGTACAGCAAATTATAATTCTGTTATGATTTATTTATGAACAAAAGTGTAGGTCAGTTATACAATTATATTTGTTTACCTGCCAATTACAATAGCACATCAAACTATAATACTATTAGAATTCATCTATAAACATAATTGTAGGTTAGTTATACGATTATATTTGTTCTTCTACTAATTATAACAGTACAGCAAACTATCATAATGTTGGAATTACAAATTGATGATAGTTGAAAACTTGGGAAATACAATTTTCAGTTTGATTTGACAAAATTTCATAAATTATTAGTTGAAAGACAAAATAATTAATTATATTGTACCTATGATTCAAGTTGATGTTAATTTTGTTCTGCAACAATGTTTAATTAGTTATTATGACGACCACCTTTTCATTGATCGTACCATTAACATTGTTTCATTCAACAAAATTAACGATATTGTTGACGGAACATTCTTTTTCATTGAATTGACCTATCCTATTTCTTTGAGTGCAGGTGTGCCGCAGGGATCCTGCCTGTTACCACTGTTGTACTCACGCAAAACTTTCTAATGCCAAAACACTATTTATTGTTCCTGTAGAACTAGCAGACATGACCTTCAGTTCAATATAAATGACACATGCATGGTTCCCGGTATACATATTTTTTAAAATAAAGGATATCTATTAAAGCAAGACAGTTTTGGTTTGTCTGCATCATCTTGCACGTATCTTGCTAGGATTAAACATCGTAATTCAATATTGGTCGATATTATAAGCTTATGAAAAATGTAATTTCTGCAAAAATTGCCTCCAACCTTATAGAAAAACATGATTTATTCAAAGAATCTGCAGATACGCCCTTTTTGATTGGCACCTCAGTATTATACTTGAAGGCAGGTGATTCGGACAATAATACAGAAAATATCACATCCAGAACGCACCAAATTGCTAGTGAATAGTATAACAAGCCATAGCTTTTGTATCAAGATTATAATATTCGGGTTCGTTCATAAATATTATCGAGATTCATACCATGTTGTTTATTTTCTCAAATTAACATAAATCATCAGCGACGGACATAGTTTAATTTATCATATGTGATCAGTCATTTTTTTCGCGATTATTTCATGAAACGTCAAAGTACTTTGTTCAATTTATCTCACTGGTTACCTGAAATCGTGTTGAATGTTGAAAATTTCTGGATTAAAGTCCGAGGATACACCGTATTTGCGAAAAATTACACAACGTCTCGATACTAGTACCTTATGAGTAGTTGATCATGGCACTCGGCAAAGTAGAATGTCTTTCGTCTTCGAATGTCCGGTATTTATATAAATGTTGTATCTGAGTTAAATTCGGGACTTGTTGCGGCGCATTCGCCATTTTAGTTGAAGGAAAATCCACAAAACCATCACCACCAATATGTTCGAAAGAAGGGCGAAGCAAGGTGTTTCTCTGTTATATTTCTTTAAAAAGCTCATTTTGTCAAAACATTATTTAACATATTTACAATGAAATTTTAGATGCGCAGTGTTCGTTTGTACCACCTAGGCACCGGGAAATTTCCCGCTAGACACTCACACTATGATCATGAAATCATTGGGTATCAATTGAATGAAATTAAGAAAAACAGTTACACAGATCATGAATGATCTTTTTATTATTTTGATCCTCGCAATTTCAAAATCATGTTAAGAGAACGAAGAGTTTTATTTGCAGTCTGATTCATCATTTACAGTATCTAAACAACTGGTTTGGATCCATCTGCAATAATGAAAGACCTAACTAGCTTTCCAGCAAGAGTTGAAAGAGAAATTAATTTTCTTTCACAAGAATTCTTCATGTTCTAGCTGCTGTGTATGTTGTTCTATTGTTCTATTTTAAAATGTAGTGTACTGAATCTTCTTTGTAAGAACAAAAAACAAATTCTTTGTAAGAACGGAATGACCAATGACCAAGTAATTCTTCTAGATAGATGAATATTGAACAACGGTTGTCAATGCCAAAAATTCCCGCAGGAATCAATAAATACACGAAGTCTATGCAAGAGAATATAACTGGAAACTTGTATTTTCTCCCTAGGTAGACAATACCGTGGAAATCGTATCTCATCCACCTCTGAAGTGAACGAGCTTCTACTACGAGCTTCTCTCCCGAGTCAACACAAATCAAATCCAACAAATACCATCTTGTAATACAAAATGGATCTGCATTTAATCACTTTTTTCGAATCAACAATTACAGTTTTAATGACGTAAAAGTAATTTTAAGTTTTAATTTGTCACCATTGTTATGTTACGCGGTTTTTCATTTATTTGTTTGTTCAATCAAAAATAAATATTTAGTTTCGCGCGGTTTGGTGTGTTGTTGAAGAGATGCCATGGAACGCAGTTTAGGATTCAATTTTTGATGAGGGGTTGAAAACTCGGTTTGTTTTGTGTATGGCCCTCATGGGAATAATTGAAAACTGTCTATAATGGATCATTGACTGGAATTCCTCCGACTATTCTGAGAACTCATTTTACACAGGGGTAGTCTCAGGGATTTCCAGGTGATGTAATGCTTAATGTTTAGGCATAAAAGGAAAAAATGAAAAGGAATAATTCTGACTGAGGTCGAAAATACCCTTCTCTCCACACATTCGACAAAGTGGAAAACTGAGGCAAATATCTGTCAGAAAACAACTACTTCCCTATACGAATATTGAATTACATCTGTCATCACTATTACAAGTGCTGATTTTAATAATGCCATTGAATATTATCCTTCATTTTATTGGAAATTATGTTTCGAGGTTATTTCCTATCATCAGTGCAAGGTCAGGCAACAATAGAGTCGTCTTGTTCCACAAATCCAACGATAACATTATCCTTATTGACCTTAGTCAGAATTATTTATTTTTATTTATTTGATATACACCTTTACAATGGAATGATATTACGTTATGGCTTTACAATTGTCTTTGCAAGAAAAAATTGAAATTGTGCGTCTTTCTGGATGCAATGATAGAAGTGAAAGAGAGGTATGCAAAATATTCAATGATCGACATCCAGATCGCCCAGATCGTAGGTATTAGTAAAGTTTCAATAAAGCAGGAGCTGTAGCGAAGAATATTTAGAGAAATAATGTGAGAAGAAGGATTGGACACGATCAGGTTATATTGGATTACTCCCAATGCCAGTTTGCGAGTGGCAAGCCAAAATTTGAATCCACCAAGGGAAAACATACCGAGATGCCTGAGAAAATACTAAATGAAACCATTCACACCCAAGTTTTTGCATACCCTGGAAGACGGAGATCAAGAAAAACGACAAGAATTTTGTTTGTGGGCACAAGGAGAATACCTGATAAACACACGTTTCTTAAAGTGTATATTATTCAGCGATGAAGCCACTTTCACGACCAACAGTGTTGTTTTATCACAAAACACTAGATTTTGGGCAAACAAAAACCCTAATAGGGTTATAAACTGCAGAATACAATATTCGGAAAAAGTTAATGCATGGTGAGGAATATTGAATGAAAGAATCATAGGCCCAGTTTTGTTCGAAGGTAATATAAATGTTACCATGAAATTACTAGATTTTTTCAGAACTGAACTATGGAATGCTCTTCATGATCTTCCTATTATTGAGCGAATAAACTTAGATTTTCAATTAGATAGAAGTCAATTGATTGGATGGCCACCCAGGTCCCCCGATTTGACCCCACTTGACTTCTTCTGGTGGAGTCTTCTTGTACAAAAAGTTTACAGATCCCGCCCAAGAACTAGACAGGAGTTGTGTGTAAGAATACGACAGCTTGTAGAGAAATAACACCCGAAGACTCAAAAATACTGTAAGAAAGAGATATCAAAAATGTATAGAATTGAATGGTGGTTTGGTGGAAGCAAATTTGAAATGTATCGATTAGGGCTAGATAATTATGGATCAAGATTACTCAATGGTGTATTATCAAAGTCATTTGTTTGGCATCGTAAAATTTGGAATTAGAATCAAAATAATGTTTTCATTCCATTCGAAAATTCTTGGTTGACACAATAATGGATATCATGAGGAGCCGTTTTCTCGATGTTAAGGATATTAATTTGAAAACAATTTTTGTAATGAATTAGAATTTCTTCCAGAAACCCCAACGATCTTCTTCAATTGTGTTGACAATGTTACCAATTTTCAGAATTTGTATGAAATATTCATAAATAATGGTATGTTATCAAAATTTTGCTGAAACCAGTGGTGAAGTCGAAATTCCACGAAAAAATCGCTAATGAAATTTATCAATTTTGAAATAAAAAAAATCCTAGTATGCCCTGAAATTTTGAATTATACTTTGCAAATTTGGTGCAAACGTAGACTTTCTGATACTCTTCCTGCTAAAACAAGAAAAAAATCAATCGATCGGAAAATGTAGATTTTGTGAGGTCTTAAATGGGTCACACTGTATGTGAATAGTTATGGTGCAGTTTTCAGGCTCACGGGTCAAAAACCACGCAGGTATCTGAATCGTTCTTGATAAAATGTTTCATTCGGGAATTGATTTTCTGCCCTTCGGAAACTTTTTGCCAATATACGAAGATGATTGGGCATTCAAGCAATTGAAATGTACAAAAAAAACAAGCTACGTGAACGTTTTGACTTCTGAAATTAATCTTTCAAATTATCGACAAGAAAAAAATCCCTCAACAATGAATTTCATCAAATTTATAAAGATTCTACGCGACCCTTTGTCGATTCTGTTGACACTGAACTTGGCACTATCCGTGCTGACGCCCCCCTATTTAACCAACACACAAATAGAAAAAATACACGCGGTTATCTGGGAGATGCAAATCCCTATAAATGTCTCTATAATCATTCCGCAAATAAGGCCCTTTGAGACGTTTATACGGTCTAATTGAAAGTATCCACACGCATAAAAATCAATTTTGTCAAGTACGGAGGGCTTGTCTCTTTCAATAAATAGGGGTGAGTTGCATTTGTACATACACATTGATTATGGCAGGGGAGTGACAAAAGATTCCGTTTGAATAAGGGAGTGAAAAGGGACACTTCATTGCGGACCCAAGAGCCGTGAAGCCGTTGAATGATGAGTGAGATAGACGCGGTGTGTTTGAATTTTTATTGTAGATGACAAAGGTTGCGTTTGGATATTTTAATGAGATTTGTCTATTTGTGAAATCGATGACAATGTGTTCCGGTTTTACTTTTTGTTGAGTCTGAAAAACTTCACAGGGTGTTTCATAATTAAATTCTGATCAATCAAAATTATGATACGCTACTGTTCTTTTTTATTTAAAGAATAAAAATTTCATAATATCTGTCTATCTTCCCATGAAAATGGTCTCTTAACTTTTTTTAGTTCGACTGACGATTTTAGAATGAAAAAATAAAATGAATTCATTAACTGTAGAAGAAAAAGTAGCTCAGAGAAGCAAATCAATATATTCTTTTTTTCAAATTAAGAACCGTCCGTCGAATGAAAAGAAGTCCTGGAACCATGTTCATGAAAAGAGAGACAATTATAAAAATTATATTTCAGTAACTGGGACGCCACTGATGAAAAAGAAAAAAATTCTATTCTGGAAACCACGTATTCTCATGCGTACTTAGAACGTACAAATTTGAAAAAAAATTTCAAAGATTTTTGGGAAAACCTGTATTTTTGTTCAATTTTAACACACCCGGGTATATCAAAAATCAAGCCGTTGCAGGCATAGGTTAAGTTTAAGTGGAAGAACAACTGATGGTGGCTGGTCGCTTCAAAAATTGAACTTCGCCTTTTATTTCATTTTCTTGCTAATTATTTGAATTTCAGCGAAACAAAATAATAAAGACGGTAATCTTTTACCCTGTCAGGAATATTCCAGTCAAGCCCTGTTGGCGCGTTGGTATGTCATTAACCCCAGTAACCACCCCCCACGTCCGTGGAGCGGGTGATTACTGGGTCCGAGAATCATGTGCCCTGAGTAGGCGGAGAATTAGGGCCTTCGGCATTCGTCCGGCTAAGATTTCTGCCATAACATGGCAAGCCGGTATGATTTTAAAGCTTGATAGCAGTGTATCCATCATTCCACCAATAACCTCTATTATCAGAACCACCATTTCAACATAATGGTTTGGGTAAAGTCTGCGGAGTTCAAAGAGTAGGTCTTGATATTTAGTTCGTTTTTCCTCCGCTTTTCGGACAATATTCGTTCCGCCAGGAACCGAAAACTCTATGACGAAAATCGTCCTACTTTGATGGTGGAGAAGGACTACATCGGGCTTCTTGGCTCGTATTTGCCTGAGGGTGGGAAATGAGTAGTTCCAATAGATTCAGCACTTTTCATTCGGACTCCCATATTCCCCTGAGCATAAGGCAACACCGGTGTCTCGTCTATACCGTACGAGTGTAGTATTTTATAAATGAATTAAGTCATTGTTTAAAGTTTTGAATAAATTAGCGAAATTAGTTTAGTGTATTTCCACTACTCTATTTTATGACAGCCTAGATAGCACAATATCATTCATAGAATATTTATAGAATATTTGCCAAGAATATTCGAATATTCACAGAATGTTCTCACAATGCAATACAAATATTCTAGGTATATTCTATGAACATTTGGAATGGACTGTTTTGAATATTCTGAGAATATTTTCTGGTATTTTCTATAAACGTTCGTAGAATATTACGAGATAATATATTTGAATATTCTCAGAACATTCTGTACACGTGTACATTTAAAATTAATGATATTCTGGGAATATTCCTGGCATCTATAGGGAATATTCTTAGAATAAATATGAAATATTTCTGGGTACTAGGTACTGCAACAATTCAAAAATAATTTATTCTCTTCAAAACACAGAGTTTTCTTTTCAAAAACATTTAAGGAACGTATGGAAAAAAATGGAAACAACATGTCTGCATGAGTTAATAACTAGCAAGAAAGATGTTTTGATTTGATACTTACTGTTGATCCCTCTAGTTGTTTATTGTGTAAATTTGGAATTCACACAGTTGACCAAAAACGACACGCTTATTCACGATCACGAGGAATGATTAATATAGTTTAATGAAAATTAATTCAAATTAAAAATACACTGAACTTTGTTGTTAGGTTAATATAAATATTTGCATCTGGATGAGACACCATACATCCTATTTTGCAGGAAAGAAGATAATCCTGATTCGACGAACATCTGCAGAAGTTTTTCTGCCAACTCTGTGTAGATGTGGTGTTACACGTTTTTCCGGGTTTCCCTACAGCTGCAAAAGCGAATACGGCGGCCACCGTATTCATTCAAGTCGCCCCGAAGCGCAGATTAATTATTTTTCATGTTGATTTTTCACTGTCTGTTGTATCCAATTATTGATAAAATACATTTTGACCATGAAATTGAACGACTATAGTTGAAGCACATGCAAATCTGATGCTATTTGTGGCAGAATCTATAGATTCAATCTATCTTGTCTCTTGTCGAATCTACACCAAAACAACCGACAGTCATGAAATAACGAGTATAGTTGAAGCATTTTCAAATCTAATCCTAACTTTGGAGTTCTTCAATTATGTCTAGCCGACTGCCGTTATGAGCTTACATTGCACACCATGCAGCCGCAACTAAAATAGAGTTTTAATTGGTCCATGCGGATTGCTTATTGGGAAGTGTTGTGGATAGGAATTCTTGCATCTTCAAGAGTTTTCATTTAATAAATTCCAACTCTTCAGACGATGTGGTGTTGGTAAGCCTCCCCAGAGTGTTGATTGATATTTTTTTATATTTTTAATTTCAATGCTTTAAAAAAGATTCATTAATGTTGTTTTTCATTATTAAAAATTGCAATATCTCCATGATGATAACTCATATGAGTGTGCTCAGAAGCAGAGCGAAATTAGGTCCAAATATGCAAACAAATAAAAAAGAACTGTTGCTTATTGTACCGCCAAGAAAGCAATGAAAGAAAACGTCTAAACATGTAACATTCCTTGACATAAAATCCATGTTTTGCGAAACGTAGACTCACTTAGCTGCCAGTCAAAGCTATCAGTTTCCTTTGCTGAATACATGAGATCTCATAATTTAAATTAAATTTCTGTTGAGAGGCAAAAACCCATGGCATAATACTCAATAAATCGTGTCTGAATATTTCTTTGAGTTTATGAAATTAAATTTTCTGCTTTCTTACTCTGAATAATGTTGGGGAAAGAAATGTTCAGATAGAGATGATAAGGTCATTTTCTTTGAGCTGTATGTGTATTACACAGGTGAAGAAACTTATTTGAACGTAATCAGATAGAATTCAAGCACCAAGCACGAGAGTGGTTAGAGGAACAAAATGAATGGGGTTTCTTTGGTGCGAAATGTGTACATACATGAAATTTCCCAGAGAAGAAATGTCTAATTTTTCATTCGTATGTAATATCATGAATGATAAAATTTTATCGGAAGAATTTTCTTAGTATTACGGGTGTTTGTTGTGTAGCGAATTAGCGATTTGTCGAGAGACGTTCTTAAAAAAAAATCATAAACCGTCTAGGCAAGAAATATGGATTCTATGGGTTAAAATATCAATGAATGAAATACTTTGAAGAAATTGATACACCAGCAAAGGTAATGAATATATTCAAATGAACTTGGTGACTTGGTGAATTGTCGCCATGTGAGTAAGCTATGTCCAAAAGAAGATATCGAGGATGATTCTTGGTAGGCCATCTATTGAAAATAGGAAAAGAAGTGGCCCTAAATGGTATCCCTGTGGCATGCCATACCATGTTGAGTATACATGTGAACTTCCCACCCAGAAGGAAACAAACTGAGTCCTCAATGAGATTGAATCGTTGTTCACTATACCAAAGACTTTGGAAAGTCTGTGATGATGCAGTCTACCTGAGATGTCTAGGATAACATCTCCGTGATTTTGTCGTGGTGTTAATAGATTTGTTTCCACAGATTTTTCCTTGCAGAAACCATGGTGTTTGTCTGCCCTAATATTCTTGAAACTAGGATGATAAATTCAAACAGTTAGGCAGGATAGTTGATCTGGATTTGGATTTGGTACATTTTTCATTCAAAGCGAAACCAAAATTTGATACCCACAATCAAGTTTTTGACTATGTTTGAATACATTGAGATATCAAAGATCTACGTTTTGAACTCTGACTTGTTAGCTGTACCAACAATATGATTCAAAGTAGAGAGCTCCAAAATTAAACTGATAATTGATGACCACCATTTAACAGCCAACTTATTCGAGAAAATATACTCTCGCCAAATAGCCTTATTTTAACGACAAAAAGAAACAAATCTGATAAAGTTCCTCCATAAATCGCGAGTTATAAGCAACGATGTTTAATAACGACACTTCTGAAATGACCTAGGTTGGTTGAAGGAGAAAAGAAAAGGAAGATGGTGTCGCTATAAATTTAAAATATAAAGTGGAAAGCCCATCGCAGCCTCGTTGTGCAGACACTTACATTACACTGTTTATGTCTCTTGGGGTGTTAGTGGGGCTGCTTTGTGCTCCCGCTAATTTCGACACTGTTCTGTGCGATACAGAATCCAATGCAGGAGCGTGTAGGGAATGTGGCTTTGAGGGGGTTGCAAGGGTTTTCGTGGAAAATTTTTCCTCTGGATAAGAAGACAAAAAGCGACAGGGATGAGAGGATGAGAGAGGATGAGAGAGGATGAAAGAGGATGAGAGAGGATGAGAGAGGATGAGAGAGGATGAGAGAGGATGAGAGAGGATGAGAGAGGATGAGAGAGGATGAGAGAGGATGAGAGAGGATGAGAGAGAATGAGAGAGGATGAGAGAGGATGAGAAAGAATGAGAGAGGATGACAGAGGATGAGAGAGAGGATGAGAGAGGATGAGAGAGAGAATGGGAGAGGATGTATGGGAAGATTCAAATGAGAAGGTACTTAGTATTATATATTTATGCTTTCTTGGTTTGTATTTTATAATCATTCATTATTATTATTTTTCAGACTCTTTTTGCAAAGCTGATACTCTACCTTCCCTTGGTGGAGCATTTTTTGCCTCTTAGTGGGGTTTGTGGGTACCAGATGGCTCTTGATGACATATGATAAATAATTCAGCAAATTCCAACCAAATAAACGAGAAAAAAATATTAGATAGAACAATTTAATAAATTAAAATAATAATTAAATCAATGTTGAAGTTGGTGAAATTCCATTACTCATTATTTCGCATTCTAATGCAGATGAGCAAACCTTATAACTAGAATTATATACTATGGTGTCATATGATCAGACCTCCCTGAATTAACAACCTGGGTTGGCATATAATTTGCCCATTGACCTAACCTAACCACTAACTATTTCTCAATTATTTATTTCCGTGCATTCGTGGTGATGGTGATTTCGATTTCTTATTGGCTATCTAATGAAGATTGTTTATGAGGTAGTCTTCTATGAATACGGGTATATTATCACTCCCGTGCACTTAAAAAAAAACGAATAGATATTGTTCATGAGCTCAGGTGAAATATATATGCATATATTAATTTAGAACGGAGTAGGTATGTTGCAAAATTTTAAGTGAAAAGGCCTTTTTACCTGTGTGTTTTGGTGTTGAATATCTGCAGATTGTTCTCGTTGGCTTGTTTACGAAAATCTACCAAGATCCTTTTTGGGAACTGGATACTGGAAGTTTTTCATTCACTACAGAATGAATTTCTTGGAGCTATAACTTAATGTTCATCACTACACTGTCCTTAACTTAATATTCATAAATACTTCCTAAATATTTTTCAACATTCCTGCCTTCGTTAAGTTCTTTTTTCCATCTTATTGACTGATAAAATTTGAACGTCTTTGTTTCCTAGCAACCGAAACTCATATCTCATAAATGATAGGTAATGTTTGGTAATTTATTACTAATTAAATACTACGTCTAGGAAAATGATTTTTACATGTGTAGAAAGCTTGAAACCTCAGAATTCATATTTTATCTCTCGATTCTGTTTCAGTTATTTCCTTCTATCTCAAATATTCTAAAGCGTCGTTTCATGTCCTGAAATAATTGAATATCAAACTTCGTCAATGTTATCTTTTATTTTTATTAAATTGCAAAATAATTCTTTTTTATATTTCTCTTTTTGCACAGGTATTAGTCCTATTTGATTATAATTGACCAAGTATCTTTTTACTTAAGTCACTATTGCTAGTTTCTCACATTTATTGACTGAAATATCCTGAACTCTGCTTGACAGTTGTTACGTCAAATGCTAATTGTGGTTTTTGCTCATATTATACGGGGTACTTGAAAGATTCCACCTTATTTTAGGAATGATTTTTATTTTGTAGGTTTTTAAAATCATGACAGTAGATACATGTATCGTAAGATATTAATTGAAACAAAAAAGTCTTATTATATTGGAATTGAATGAAAAAATTAATTTACTTAACATTCAAATTGACCTACTCAACAGAACTAATATCAACCAAAAAAAACAAATGATGTTTCACAAAAAACAATAACGAATCATTCAGAAATAACAAGTAAAGCTAAGTCTGGCGGACAAGAACACATCAACAAAAACCAACCCTAATTTGTTAATGCCCTCATAAATTAACAACAGGTAATTAGCACGGTACAGCAATGCAGTGAAATTATTACTTACAATACCACAAACTCCAACATTAATACGAGTACCATGGTGTCCAATTGAGCCCCCACGCAAACTGGAAATGATGATAATGGTTGGAAAAAAGTTCCCTATGGGAGAAAATCAAACCAAATTTTTAGTCACAGAGTGTTGGCTTCATCAGTTCGAAGCGTAAACCCATTAATATTGATGTCCCACAAGGTTCCGTCTTGGGACCCATTTTATTCTTACTTTATTCCAACGATCTGGATACATTCTTGCAAGTTGTACACGTGACAATGTATGCAGACGACGCATCATTGATAGTATCACACAAAAATGAAATTCGTATGCATCGAGAAACAGAAAAAGCTTTAGAGCTGATGCAGAACTGGTGCAGAAAACTCAAATTATAAGATTCCATAACTATCAAAGACACTGCGATGCTGTCAAAATTCAGATAAATGGTGATGATAGTTCAGGAGAAACCAATTTTCTTGGTCTTTATATTAACAAGCATATAAGTTGGAAAGATCACTGTCAAATCTCAATAAAAAGATTGAATTCCGTATGTTTCATGTTCAGAAATCTCAAACAAATACTTAAACTTACTCAGCTGGTAGCCTTTTTCCATACACAGGTAGTTGCCCGTATAAGATATGGAATATATTTGTGGGGTAACTCCATCTTGGCGAAAGATGTTTTTGTTTCACAAAAAACAATACTGGGGATAATGGCTGGAGTTTCTGGTACACATTTTTGTGGAGATCTCTTCAAACATTTGAGAATATTGACTGAAGTATCAGTTTATATTTATGAATTATCCCCATTTATATTTAAAAATAGACCAATTTTTTCTGACCCGAGATTATCACTCTGTCGATACACATCAAAAAAATAAAAACCACATTTCATTTATAAATTATAAGGTTTCACCTACAAATTCTGAATTTATCAGTTTTTAATCATTAACCTGAAAAAATAAAAGAAGCTGAAACAATGTCTGACTGAAAAATATTTTTATTCATTAGATGAATAAGTAATTTAGTATGTATGTTTTTAAAATATATTATGCGTGTATAAAGTTGTGTGTGTGACTATTCCTTTACATTTTTATGACTTATTGGAAAATAAATATTATCATTATTATGAGATGCGAGAATGAGAGAGGACGAAAGAGAATGAGAAACTATGAGAGAGAATGAGAGAGGATGAGAGAGGATGAGAGAGGATGAGTGACGATGAAAGAGGATGAGAAAGGATGAGAGAGGATCAGAGAGGATGAGAGGAGATGATAGAGGATGATAGGGGATGAGAGGGGATAAGAGAGGATGAGAGAGGTTGAGAGAGGTTGAGAGGTTGAGAGAGGATGAAAGAGGTTGAGAGAGGATGAAGGAGGATGAGAGAGGATAAGAGAGGATGAGAGAGTATGAGAGAGGATGACAGACGATGAAAGAGGATGAGAAAGAATGAGAGAAAATGAGAGGGGATGAGAGAGGATGAGAGAGGATGAAAGAGGTTGAGAGAGGATGAAAGAGGTTGAGAGAGGATGAGAAAGTATGAGAGAGGATGAGAGGGGATGAGAGAGGATAAGAGAGGATAAGAGAGGATGAGAGAGGATGAGAGAGGATGATAGAGAATGATAAAGGATGAGAGAGGGTGAGAGACCAAGAAAGAAGATGAGAAAGGGTGAGAGAGGATGAGAGGGGATGAGAGTAGATGAGATAGGATGAAAGAGGATCAGAGAGGATGAGAGGAGATGATAGAGGATAAGAGAGTATGAGAGAGGATGAGAGAGGATGAGAGAGGTTGAGAGAGGATGAGAGAGGATGAGAGAGGTTGAGAGAGGTTGAAAGAGGTTGAGAGGGGATGAAGGAGGATGAGAGAGGATAAGAGAGGATGAGAGAGGATGAGAGAGGATGATAGAGAATGATAAAGGATGAGAGAGGGTGAGAGACCAAGAAAGAGGATGAGAAAGGGTGAGAGAGGATGAGAGGGGATGAGAGGGGATGAGAGTGGATGAGATAGGATGAAAGAGGATCAGAGAGGATGAGAGGAGATGATAGAGGATAAGAGAGGATAAGAGATGTTGAGATAGGATGAAAGAGGTTGAGAGAGGATGAATGAGGATAAGAGAGGATAAGAGAGGATAAGAGAGGATGAGAGAGTATGAGAGAGGATGAGAGAGGTTAAGAGAGGATGAAAGAGGTTGAGAGAGGATAAAAGAGGATGAGAGGATGAGCGGAAAAAATGTATTTATTTGAAATTCTCTGGCACCCTTTTACTACTTCGTTTGAATTCATGCATAAACATATTACAAAAAATGTTTGTGGTCATTACTTGGAAATATCTTGAGGAGTCTGGATGGTATTTATTCCTTTCCGCTGATTTTTCAGCACTTTTATGCACATACCTAGGTTTGATAACATCTTAGAATTGATGTACTGTCTCAAATGCGTGTCACACAATGAAAAAAATTCCTTATCTTTGTCGATAGGTTTCTATTGATAGTAATCTACCGATGAAACTCACATGGTTAGGAGTTGAGTCAAAGTGTGTAGTGGAGGAGAATTATAATATTACATAAGTAGCATTATTTAGTTTAGCTTGTGTCTGAATGAAGTCGAGTCTTTGTATAAGTATTACCTTCGGCGCCTCCTTGGAGTTTCTGTCTGTGAAGTTCCTCAATACGATAAGGCCTACCTCATTAGCGCCTTCCAGCCAGCGAAGGATGCACGCTCCTGGCAGAAGAAGCCGCGATTTATGGCGCGAGCGCACGTGCTCCAGATAGTGATAAAGAATACGGGCTTGCCTGCAGAGATAACGCCCTCTACATAATAGGATTTACTATACCTAACATAATGGTCCATTCTGAGGCGTTTTCTTATTCTTTCTGGAGATAAAGTGGTCGGAATGCTCGCGATATCTAGTTATCAGTGTTGCCGCAGCAGCGTCATGAGCGCCGCGCCGCCGGAAATGAAGGAATCTGCGCGATAACGGCAACGCCATCGTCTCGCTCACAATGCGAATATAATGTTATCAGGCGGCTGGTTTTTACGTCTTTTGTTCGACGAGGAGCGGCCTTCTTTTCGCGCCTTTGTCTACAACAATCGCGGCTGATTGTTAATTGAGTTTTGGAGGATGTCGCTAAATGAATTCGTGGAAGTTTTCTTTGCGGAACGCACTAACGATGGTTTCGGTGCGATTTGCTTTATTGGGAATCAAAGACGGTTTGTTTGCTGATTGCCAATCGGTCTGGATGTATAATAATCGGCGGATATTCCAAAGATTTGTCCAAAAAGTTTCGGAGCATACTTTTTCCCGCATGAACCATCCATCATGTCGACATAGGATGAAGCTGAAGTCAGACATTGGAAGTCAGACATGGAATCTACCATGGTCCATGGTCATACATTGAGTCCTGCCATTTGATAGGATTTCAATTGTAATTGATATATAGCTATTCCTGTTGATAAAATGTATTATTATTATTATTATTAGATATGACGTAAATCTGCAAACAGAATGGGAGGAAGGAATTCGCAATCAAAACGATGGGACAAAACTAATCAAACGGAGTTCTTATGAATTTGTTTATTATTTTTGGACAGTGTGATGAAATTATCAGCAGGGCATGTAGAAAATTCACTGAAATGTATCCGAATCTACCGCCAATGAACCACAAGAAATTTATGCGAGTTTAGAACAATTTCAATATGTTTTGATAAACTTTAAAAGAGCACCAAGAAACTTGAAAATGTAAATATTGATATGAATAATTATAAAAACGTAAAAAATTATGTGGAATATTTCAAAATATGTTCGAATCGCTGGTCCTTCACTTCCAAGCACTTCAAAATGAGGGTGTTAACTCTGCTTTCGTCGTTGCATCTGATTCCATTCGGATTCTAATCTTCAAATGTTTGGGTAATCCCTTCCACCAATTCATCTCTTGAACGCACGGGTGTTTTGTAACTTCTTTCTTTAAACATTCCCCACAGAAAAAAAAAAGATTATTTGAACCGATGAATATTTTATACCCAAATCTTCTTCAGCATCTCTTATCGAGGAAATGCGTGAAAATATGCTAATCTAACTGTATTCAGAAGTTACGGGTTGAGGCGAGTGTCATATTGGTGCTTCAAAAGTTGAACCAAATGCATTGAAATTGTTCTGAATTCGTATGAATTTCTTGAGGTTCATTGGCGGTATATTCGGACATATTACATTGATAATTTTTGTTGTTGAATAGTTTTGTTCCATCGTTTCGAAGATATTTGCAACTTCTGAAGTATCAAAAACGTCGATATTATTAGGGAAATGTCACAACGTCAATGTCAAATAGTGATCATGGCCGGCTTACAAAATATCGAATGGGAATACCATTCTGAAGGGACATTTCCACAAATAAATGCTCAAGTCCGAAATTTGACTAGTTAGGTTTAAGTATGATATAGATAAAAAGAAAGCAAATTTTAACAGCTTCCCAAATTTCCAATAATATACCGGGTGTTCCATTTCAAATAATCAACTTTCAGTCACTTTTTAGGCAAACGAAATAACTCAATTTTTTTACCACCCTGTATTGAATTTACGGAAGTTACCTAACTCCAAACCAAATTTCGACACCATAAGTAGTATTTCTTAATTCAAAGATATCAGCATTTTTAGAGCTCATGAATTCCGAAGCAAAAAAATTAAAAATAAATTTTATTTCGAAAACGGTAACAGATTGGCATAGGGAAATATCAAGAAAAGTTGTCGGGCAATTGTTGGAGATTCCAAAAATAATATTATATACAGGGTGTTTCATTTGAAAAATCATAGTTGCTACCACTTTCTAATAGAAGTGGCAACACCGCATTGTCGAAAATGTTTTAGTTGGGTAGAGAATGTCCGAATATGCTCTCCATTGAATTTTCAAAGTGACCATCAAAGTCTAACATAAAGGGCTCTCCAGGGATGTGTTCTTGGGCTATCACTCTTCTTTACGAATCCACGACAGCGACAACTCAAATGACATTGCTAGAAAATGGTTGGCTGCCAATTACTCACAACTTATTGTTGAAAAACTGTAATACCGATTATTTTGAGTGTGGATAATTTGGTGACCAAAAAATAATTCTGTCTAACAAAAACGTAGGAGGTACATAGTCGAACAAACACCATGGAAAACATTCTAATCGATTTTCTATTAGGAGGAGTTTGTACTTTTCTTACTGGGGGTTTCTAGTAAATATGTTCCATTGAAAAAATAGACTAGGACTACTCAAAATATACTCCTTATGCTTACCATGAAAAAAATGTAATGAACCCTCATTTAAGGGTAGTTAGTATTTGTAATATTTCGAATAACTTTGCTGACCAGGGATTTCTAGTAGGATTGCCCAAAATGTAGTTTTAAAGCTACCAAAAAAAAAAATCCATAAACCTCGTGTAAAGATTAGTTCGTACTTGCGGTTTTTCAATTGACGAAAAGTAGAAATTACTTGAAATACCTACGTCCTAAAAATTATGAAAAATAGAAAATTGTCAGATTCACTCGAAACTGCATAGGCGCATATACCGGGTGACCACGAGGAGAGGTACGCCCCCTAATTTTTCTATAGTTTTGAAGATACAGGTTTCAAATTTGATACGTCAATATTTTACTCACACATATTTTGACTCCAGTTTAGAAAATTCACCATTTCCGGTTTAACCAGAAGTGACCCCAAACTTTTTTTCCAAATGTCACCGTGTTCAAATTTTTTCATTATCCAATGACAACATACTTTTTTCACACTGTCGTATTGAAAAGTTATGAATTATCCGAATAATCGTGTTAAAAGTTTCGGAGAATTCTGAAAGGAGTCGAAGATACGGTGTGTTTCATTATGAGTGTTCTCAAATATGAATATTCTTGAACAGAGGCGACTTGAACTTACGAAAGCTAAGCAAAAAATCAAATCTTTTCATTAGAGTAATCTGATAGTTCATAATTTTTCAAAATGACAATGTGAAAAGAGATTGTCATTTGAGAAATGGCAGTTGTGAGCATTTCTTTATGGGTAGGTACTACTTACTCCGTTTTGAGGAAATTTTTGATAGTTTTTGGAAAATATGATTGCTGCAATTGCGTGAGAAGCTCAATTTTCAGCTGTATCTCACCTCGAACCTTCCTCTCGTAAATATTGACACCGTTCGTCAGTTGTGACGATTTTAGTTTGATGTTCATGGCCAACTTTGTTCGATTGAACAATCAACTGTATCTCCGCCAATTTTCAACCGATTTTCAATTTTGAGGAACAGTGTTATCACAAATTGCGTGTTCTTCCGGATAATGAAATAAAATGTACAGGGTGTCATTTGAAAAAAAAGTTTGGGGTCACTTCCGGTTAAATCGGAACTGGTGAATTTTCGGTAATGGAGTCAAAACATGCGTATTTGAGTTATAATCGACGTACCAAATTTGAAACCTGTATATTTGGAACTCTAAAATAATTAGGAGGCGTACCTCACCTCGTGGTTACCTGGTATATGCATGTAAAAAAGTTGAATTTTGCAAAAATGAGTAGAAAAATTTCGGAAATAAAATTTTGGAAAGAAATTAGTTGTTTCAACTCTAAACGAACTTTTCAACTCGAGAATGGTTGGAGATAGAGTGATTATCTAAAAAAGGGGTAGATCCCTAAAAATCATGAAAAATATATAATCAACAGATTCACACGTCTTTTCACGTTTGTTTCACGAAAAATGATTATGTTGTGGGGTTAGCTCTGGTGGCAAGTGAATATCTACATATTTTTTTCTATTCTGCTTTATGAATTTTAATGGCAGATAATTGGAATAACGAAAATTATGACGGATATAAGTGGAAAATTATCTTATTTATTTTTGGAATTTTTTTTTTATAAACTACCCTTATGTGGGAGCTGATTTAATTTTTTTCTAAGCAGGAGTCCGAAGAGTTTTTTAAAATTCAAATGTAAATTACCCCCAAATGAGGGTGGATTTGAATTTTGAAAATGATGACAAGAAGGTAGATACCTTTTTTACATTATGAGTTCGATATGGTGGCTTTGGTGGAAGAACAGACTCAGAGGTTTATCCTCTGACTTCTGAACCATAGTGCCATTCATATGCCTACCTTTTCAATTGTTATTGCCAAATTATGTACTTTTTTTTTTGTTGTATTCATGTGTGGGTATATAATAAACGTATTTATTATTATTATTATTATTATATGCACAGTACAAGTATGAAATCAACGAAATATTAAATTCTGGTCATCAAAATATTTTTTCCGATAATTTCTAGCAAGAACCAACTCACTTCAGGTGCGCACTACAAACTTCTTGAAGTAGTAATACTTTCGCTAATAAATAGTGCATATTCAACTCGATTCCTTGAATAGTTCTTCCATAGTTGAGGATTATATTTTATTTATAATATTTCAGGCATATTTTGCGTTTTTTTTTCGAATGTTCGTACAGCTCCTCATCAGAAGTCATCAATCTTTCAATGAAAGTCTATTAAACAATTCTCAAATATATTATATTCAGAATATTTCCCGACATTCGACGACATATTTTATGCTGGTTCAAAAATCTTCAGAGAACACTTTGACCATTGCCACATCGCCTTTAATAATGTCTACCGCAGTTGTACAAGCCTAAACACGACTTATCATCGATTAATATCGCCCAGCCTCATACAAAATAACTAACTCAATAATATTTTGCCTCCGCAACATTGCCATCGTCGTCTTCTTTTTCCGATCTAAAAATTGTTAACGGTCGCCGCGCCGCGATCGCATTTCGATCAAGCAAGCCGTGAAACAACGTGGGAGGTGGAAATTGTTTCGCCTCTCCTTAAACTGTTTCATGCAACCGATTAGAACTCAGCCGACTGTTATATAACATTGTTATCCTGAAAATTGTCACCGCTGATGGAAATTCGTTCGCCGATATATACTTTACCTACTGTGCTTCGGGCTAATGCTGGAATAACGGGGTCTTAGGGTTGGCTTTTTCTGCGTATTCAGAGGCGGGAATAAAAACGAGCAGGGTTCATAAGAGGGTGTTGCTTATGTTCCGAGATACCATCAGGTATGAGGAAATGTGTTCCCAGTAAACAAGTAAACATAACTTAAACATAACTGTTATATCACATTGTGACTTGGTGATGTTATTCAGACATATGCTTGATGTTACAGGTACGTTGCGTCCATATGCCTTTGTGCCTCTTTTAAATATTACAATGTAATGTTAATTACTTAACATTACATAAATGTATCATATTTTGCGCAACTTTAATGTGACTTTATTACATACATATAATGTTACTCAAAACATCTATGCAACATTTGTAAAATGTAACATTGTAACATCAGGGTGGAGCATATACTCATGGTTTACCAACACTTTTTTCTATATTTATAGGTATATTTCTGGAATTTCAGTAGTCACTTTTCAGTAGATGAATAACAACAATAGCAATTAACAAAGTTATTCATCTACCAAAGAGTGGCGATTGAAATTCCAGAAATACAACTTTAAGTGTAGAAAAATAAGTATTGGTAAACAATGAGTATAAGCTCCACCCTGTATACTAAGAAAAAAAATATGTATATAAGGGGGTAATGATGTAACACATACCAATCAATCAAAAAACTTTATTGTCAATGATTAAAATCTCATGGATAATAAGCGTTATAAAATAAGACAGTTACATCATTAACAATTAAATTAAAATTAGCAGTATGAAAAATATAATCTTAAATCACTATGAACAGACCAAAGTACCTAATAATATGACTTACCACCTGAATCAGATGAAAAATTTATTGATAGATCTACCAAAGTTAAGTGTTATTAGAAGAATAATATTGAATGAAAACCTATTTCTTTTGAAAAATGAAAACAGATATCAGTGACACTAATAATTATATGGTTGTTGTCTCGGTCACTTCTCCTTTCTTTTTAGTTTCTGCTCTGCTAATGTCATCCAATCCATCACTATGAGTCAAACTCTTCATCTGTGATTGAACTGCGAACATCTTTTACATATTCTGAAAATATAGTCATTACAGTCACTGAAAACTCATATTAATCTTTATGATATAAAAAAACGACCATCCAATAATTATTAATAATTCTATGTTGCCCCTAGAGGTAAAAGAAAAATAATTATTTACGTTTCAGTATGTCCTTAATTATCAATTAAAACTTTTGGATTTTTTTCTTTGCCCAGTCCAGAAGGGCTCATCTTAGATTAGTTCGGAAACAACAACTGCTATTTAAGTTTATGTAATCTGATCATTCAATAAGTACCAGTTTGTAAATCAAAACTGATAGAGGAATGTGAAAGGACACTACCAAACTGAAAAGAAAGAGAAAATGCAGTTAGTTTATTGATAATTTGTATTAAACAATTCAAGTGATTTCTCTACAATCTCAAGAAACGTTAATATTATCATAGATTAATGAAATTAAGAAAGATCAGAACACTCTGTATAAAATATATAATTTTGAGTTCACTTACAAATTAAGCAGCTCCAATATTGTTGTTTTAGCAAGCTAAATTCATTGGTTTCAATTCCAAAAATTCCTTGATCAATCGGTTCAAAATAATTTGACACAGCTCCAGATGTCAGCAACCATTGCCATGCTGTTCAATATCTGATTAGCAGGAACCACAACTGAGAGCTTTTCTACTATTCATAGCATCATATGTAGATACTCATCTCTAATCAATAGTAGATATCACTACATTCACTACATAACCTATAAATGCCAAAATAACAATTAGTGGATGGAGTAATGGAAAATCATAATCTTATTATGAAAATTATGATTTCTGCAATCCTATTGATTCCAATCACTTTTAAGTAGTTTGAATTATATTTTAATTCTATGAACTCAAAACTCCTACCATGACCGCCATGATTATTAGGATAAAATGAACGATGGTGTCAGTGATATATTTATTTCATATTTACTGGGTAATATTGTTCGAACGTGGATATCATTTTTTTAAGTTACGTAGATGAATGACGTCATGACGTGGTCACTACCCAAAAATTACATTTAAGAAACCTTTAAGATAATATTAATTTCAGGGCTCCCTATACACATGTCAGTAATGTTTTGAGAAGGTTAGACAAAAATATCGAACAAATAACATAACTACTCTGTCTAAGACATATCTGGGCAACATATAATCAACATTATATGTATTATCTAATGGATATAATTGGTTACATTATTTTGATGTTACATAAACATATAGTTGAAAAAACTGTGTTGGAAACGTGAAGATGACATTAATATAATGTTAGTTTGCCAATATCACAAAATTGCACAAAAGTTATATCTGGAAAATATTTTTGTTATGTATCATGTTTAGTGGGTTTCCGCATTGGTTTATAAGTCATTCATTCCTAACTGGAATCCTTAAGCTCCAACTTTGTTTGCCAGCCTCATGACATCCCATCAACACATCTTTTGTGCAGGGCAGATATGAATACACACAACACAGACCATTCCACCAGAATTTACACACAAAGCACTTAGATCACCCTGCAACCGTTTTTGTTTATCCGTTTTCGAGTAACCGTTTTCTTGAAACCGTTTTCTTGTAACAATTGTTTTGCAACCGTTTTCATTCAACCGTTTTCGTGTACATAACCATTTTTATATGGCCGTTTTCTTTCAACCGGTTTTTTTAACTATTATTTTGCAACCGTTTTCGTGTAACCGTTTTCATGCAACCGTTTTCGTGCAACCGTTTTTGTTTAACCGGTTTTGTGTAACCGTTTTGGTGCTACCGTTTTTGTGCAAGGGTTTTCGTGTAACCATTGTCGTGCAACTTTTTTTGTGAAACCGTTTTCGTGCAACACGGACTTTATGAAATTCACCGAGATCATAAACATATTTGCAGATAGTTCAAATATGCTATGAATGACATCCTTCAGATGTATCGCCATCGATTACCTTATGAACCTTTAATAATGCTGTGACTTAGCACTATATACTTAAAGGAAAACTTATAGCGTCCGGCATAAAGTTTCCAAGATGTAGAAAACAATGCAGTGTTTTGGGAATGGAGGACTCCACATAGAATAAAGTATAAGGCAAATATGTATCGGAAAATGTTTTTCGTAATGTGAAAATTAATGAATTTTTCTATCTGGTAGCAAGATTTTGCAAAATTTCATCAAATATTTCAATCCTTGTGATTTTCCGATGGAAATGGGAGATCTTCCAGAAAGTAATATCATCATGTCTAACAATATATATAAGCCGCTTAGCATATTTTTCCTTGTGTCGTCAAGGACAATGAGTAGAAAATTGGACAAAAACTTGAAGAATAAAATTGGTCATAAATGGCTATAATTCGATTCTGAACAATATGAATCCCTAGACTCCTAATTCTAACGTGAGAAAAGTTGTGGGAAATTTTTTTTTAATATTCCTCACATAGGGTCATGCAAAATTCAATTTTGGTGTATGCAAGCAGAGGTATTTATCAAAAATTATTTTTTTCGAGAAATCAATGACAAAAAAGTTTCCTTGCTGCGAACTTTTCCTGAAACTACGGCTTGAACGCCACTGGTTAGTTTGTTATCGAGACTGTAGAGTTGGAACGTTTTATTATTTATCACCTTGGCCTTATTTGAGTTAATATTTTTCTTAAGATAAGCCATAATAATGTATTCCTTCAATGGCTTTAAAGGATTACATAATTTGTTTGCCAACCGAAGGATATTGTTGTATGTACCTAGGACAGTTAGCGATGTCAATGGAATCATCTGGAGGACACAAGTTATGTCGTAGGATGATTTTCTTTGCACCTACATACATAGTGAGTATCTAAAAACTGCGCAGCAACGATAATTGATTCTCTTCTATTCTGCACTCGGCGATCGTAACATACAAACTTGCGCCCTGCTCAAATGTGTCCTGTATCCGACCCTGATTTTTGGTAGTTCACCCTGTATATGGTTTGCTCGAAACCTTTGACTTTAGAGCGTTCGACAGCTAGATTGTGCCGAAAATTTCGTCCAGCAAATTTATACCATTTCATTTTGAACATTTTTAACAAGCGATTCTTAAAAAATCAGCGGTGAGGGGCTGAATTTCATGACGTCATAACTTTTCCATGTACGGGGAGTAGGAAAAAACTTCCCATCTTAAGAAATACTATATTTTGGTAATTAATATTTCTCGCATGGAATAAATGAGTTTGTGGCATCAGAAAGAACAGATATACAGTCTCAACGTTTTGCTATTTCTACACTTTCTTAAATTTGGCCCGCGACTATAATATGAGCAAGAGAGTTGGTAAATCTGATACATATCTTGATACGGTGGAACCTACTAACTTCCCTGTACAATGAAATTGAATTATCCTCCTACCAAGAGCATCAAAACACGAACAGAGTGGAAAATAACTTGAATATAATGTGGACAAATACGGGATTGTGATGGAAAGAAAGCACAAAACTATGTAATTGAATTAGAGTGTCGAGAAGTACCACAGTCGACGGAGCTTTCTTTACCCGATAAATCGTCCTCGCATTGATGAGAAGCAAACAGTCAAGGAATTGAATTGTGTGTTGGAAATGGAAGATCAAAAGGCACATAGTGGATAATCTAATGATTCCATGGCTATTTATTTGAGTTAATTGTATATAAATTAGGCCTCAGTCATCATCGCACTTGTGTAATGATTCATTGTTCAATGTTACTAATGAAAAAACTTTGAATGATTTACTATACGGAATGTTTGATTCAGAGCTGATATTTTTGTTAATATATATATAGAAAAATATGGATCAATTTGATTGTCGTTGATTCCACGGTTAGGGTATAAATATGAGATAAATGCCAAGTTTCCTTCAGAAATCATTTGGGTAGATGAAAGTATCGAGACTAAATAATGGAATCTTCAACATGCATAACACAAAATTAGTTACAAGAAAAGCCAAAAATAAAATAATAATAATCTAGATTATGTGGATGACTCTATAAGTTATATTTTACAAGTTTAAATGAATAAGTGGGACAAAGTTTAGGGGAATTTTTATTACAATCATCATTTTCAAATTCATACAGTTTAAGGCTCTATAAAAAATCCACAAATGTAAACTTTGCAGTCAGAGGAAACGATTATGTCTCTGGTGAACTGAATCCACTACAATTTTTCATATTTCCATGTTGGAATGGTATTCATTCGAAGATTCAAAGGTGTTACCTTTAAAATAGGACACCCTGTTCAATTTATTATGCTGCATCGTATCATTTCTCGGTAATTTTCTGTTATATTTGTATACCAACAATGAGACTAATGGTGAATATCTCTGAAAATGAACACAAAATAAGAAAGAGCGTTTCTCCGTGAAGTTTTTCACAACAAACTCGATTAGGATGAAAAGTGGATTAAAAGAAAATTAAAAGTATTTTCACAAAAGTTTTGTGTTCTCTTCTTGAACGGATTTTTACAAGCGCCTTCCGAAACATGAAGCAGAGCATTCAAAAATGTTTGTAGTCTGGAATTTATCAGGTTGCGTGATAGTTGTTTTCTATCAGAATGTGTAGTCAAAAAAAATCTGTTCTCATTTATTTGATACTTCTGCAGTATCAATTTGATTTCTTGACTACATAGTGATTGTTTCCTTCATACTGCCGATTTCTGTCTTGATTCCGCCTTTCATTTCCTCGATCTCTGTCTCGACACTTCCCATTCTATCTTCTAATCGATTCGCCACACCACAAACTTCTACTTTCAAACTCTTCCAATTTTCCAGAAGCTCTTCTCTCAAGTTCTTCGAATGTTCTAGAATTTATCTTTCAGACTTTTCAAGCTGACCGAGTTTTCTAGAAGCTTTTCTTCCAGACTCTTTGAAATTTGTAGAATCTTGTCTTCCAGACTCACCGACTTTTGTTGAAGTTCTTCGCTCATAGAGTTTTGTTGAAGCTTTTCCTCCAGACTCTTTGAATTTTGAAGAAATGTATCTTCCAGACTCACCGACTTTTGTTGAAGTTCTTCGTTCAAGCTCATAGAGTTTTGTTGAAGCTTTTCCTCCAGACTCTTTGAATTTTGAAGAAATGTATCTTCCAGACTCACCGATTTTTGTTGAAGTTCTTCGTTCAAGCTCATAGAGTTTTGTTGAAGCTTTTCCTCCAGACTCTTTAAATTTTGAAGAAATGTATCTTCCAGACTCACCGATTTTTGTTGAAGTTCTTCGTTCAAGCTCATAGAGTTTTGTTGAAGCTTTTCCTCCAGACTCTTTGAATTTTGAAGAAATGTATCTTCCAGACTCACCGATTTTTGTTGAAGTTCTTCGTTCAAGCTCATAGAGTTTTGTTGAAGCTTTTCCTCCAGACTCTTTGAATTTCGAAGAAATGTATCTTGCAGACTCACCGATTTTTGTTGAAGTTCTTCGTTCAAGCTCATAGAGTTTTGTTGAAGCTTTTCCTCCAGACTCTTTGAATTTTGAAGAAATGTATCTTGCAGACTCACCGATTTTTGTTGAAGTTCTTCGTTCAAGCTCATAGAGTTTTGTTGAAGCTTTTCCTCCAGACTCTTTGAATTTTGAAGAAATGTATCTTCCAGACTCACAGATTTTTGTTGAAGTTCTTCGTTCAAGCTCATAGAGTTTTGTTGAAGCTTTTCCTCCAGACTCTTTGAATTTTGAAGAAATGTATCTTCCAGACTCACGGAATTTTGGTGAAGTTCTTCGTTCAAGCTCATAGAGTTTTGTTGAAGCTTTTCCTCCAGACTCTTTGAATTTTGAAGAAATGTATCTTCCAGACTCACCGATTTTTGTTGAAGTTCTTCGTTCAAGCTCATAGAGTTTTGTTGAAGCTTTTCCTCCAGACTCTTTGAATTTTGAAGAAATGTATCTTCCAGACTCACCGATTTTTGTTGAAGTTCTTCGTTCAAGCTCATAGAGTTTTGTTGAAGCTTTTCCTCCAGACTCTTTGAATTTTGAAGAAATGTATCTTCCAGACTCACCGACTTTTGTTGAAGTTCTTCGTTTAAGCTCATTGAGCTTTGTTGAAGCTTTTCCTCCAGACTCTTTAAATTTTGAAGAAATGTATCTTTCAGACCCACCGATTTTTGTTGAAGTTCTTCTTTTAGAAACTTGGTAGTTTCTTCAAGTTTATTCATAATCGAGCTCAAGTCAATTCCAGGAACTTCCAATAAGAACGTTTCGGGGTCTTCTCCTTCTTCAATCAGTCCCTCTGGAAGTCTTTTCTGGAGTACGGCCATATTTCCAGTTGCTTCGTGCTAGGAATCGCACGTTAAAAGGTAAGATCTCGTTAATCCTTAGCTCGCACAAGTTTCGACTTCTGAGGGCTGTCGTTCGTAGGAGGATGACAGCTGGTTAACGGAAAAAACAATTTTAAACAATTTTTTTCCTCTAATTCTTGCTTCAATTCACTAACTTTTAGGTCGACCAGGTAAACTCTCCTCGGAAACATTTTGTCTTTTATTTTCTTCAACCAAGATATCAGTATATTTATTTCACACGAAAAGTTTTCAGTTTATTGCCCCGCGACGCGCAAAACTCTCTTGCAAACAAACAAACTTTGCAAACACTCAAATGTTCAACGGGTCACTAGTCTATTAGGCGCGATAAATGTCTATCAGGTTTTAACACGGCGAACACTTAGTTATTTCAAACATCTGACTTATGACACCAATTGTAGTAAAAATGCACTTAACTAATTTGTCTTATTTATTCGACACTTATCTTAAACAAAAACTTAATGTATTTCGGACTCCAGAACTAAATCTGCGACTATATGCCCGCCCTCTCAAGCCCAGCGTCTTATATACCAGCAAGCAGATTCTTTTTACAGTTCTCGAACGATTGAGACTGGAGGGCGACTCATTTAGATGGCTCTCGAAGCGGATAGAAGCGATCGATTTCTTTCGAGAGAGTTCTCGGCGATGAGTCATAATTGTTGATCCGTTAGCCAGCGTACGTTGTATACTTACAAGCCGAGGGAATAAATAATTAGGCGTTCAGGGCCGGCCTCGAAATCGTTACAAGACTGAACAGCAATTCTAAAACAATAATTTATCGGAATAGAATGTGAACAAATGTCATTTTTGAGACATGACATGACGCAGAAAACCAAAGAAATAAAATTACGCATGTTCCCTAATTAATATTCACCTTTATTGAAACATTTTGAGGACCGTCGTTCTCGGCAATAAAAATCTAAACGGCAATTTGTCTGTCTTGAAACCGCTTCTCCTTACTCAATACCCCCTAATTTAAGCTCTGCAATTCGCGCAACTTCTTTCAGCCAACCTTTTAAGAGCGAAGTTTTAAAAACTGACAAAAAGTAAGCGAATGAATGAGGCTTAACTAGAAGCGATGAATATTTATATATCTAATTATGGGATTTCCATTCAGGTCGTGAAAGGCGGTGAAAGAGTGAGGAGGACACGTATTATGATGAATTGACTGAATTGAGAGTAATTTTTGATAACTGAAATGAGCTGGAAGACACAAGGAGGCGCTGGAAACAGAGAATTATCTTCAATCGTGTTCAGGAGGCAATAAAAAAATATAAATACACTTCTACGTACTCTTGTGAGTAAGTAGTAGGTTGTCTATGTAGTCTGGCTGTATGTCTGATTGTCTAATAGCTATTTGCATCGGTTCTTCCTTAAAAACAAACTCAGCTAGGTGGAGGATTAGCAGAATTAACTCAAGATGCACTTTGAACCTTGAGGTAAATATGGTTGGCACCGTAGATTTCTGAACTGAACCTTAGCTAAAGATTGGAAATATTTGGCAACAGCGAAAAAATAATCACATTACCAACAAGACGTTAACTCTTTAAGAGGCAGACCTTTTCAAATATTATCACCCTACATGGACACAAAATGAAAACAAAATCTGTGATTGTTTCTAGCCCATATATTTGTATAATTTAAAATAAGTTAATACGACTGAAAACATATATTTCAAGAACTCATTCATTTAGAAAATAAAAAAGGTGGTTCGTATAGTGTACCATCGCCCACTATGGACAAAGTCGGAGCAAATCTCATTTTTGCTCGGTCAAAATGCAACTTCACACACTGAACTCTGCCAATTGGAAGGCGTATCACTTATTTTTGAGCAAAGTGCATGGTTTCTTCTAGTAGTTCTTATTGGTTTATGTTCTATATTTTGAAGTCAGCACTTCTGATTTATCAGTAGAATCTGTACAGGCTAAATAACATTTCAATATTCTGTATCGATTGGCGTTCACAGAATCGCTCTATCTTCAACTGTTCGCGAGTTGAATAGTTCATCTGGAGTTGAGAGAGGACTTTTTGACATTTTTATGCTGAACCTTGTATCTAAGCATATACATATCATATATTTTCGAAATCAGCATGAAATTTTGCGTATATAGTGCGACTTTCAAGTGAATTTCATAATTTTGTATTTTTCATGATTTTTAGGGGTCTACCCCTTTGGATTTTGGACTCTTTTTGAATATTTTATGTTTTATACCGATCGACTTGAAATTCACAGAGTATAATAATTTCATCATCCTGAATCGATTGGCGTTCGCAGAATCGCTCTATCTGCAACCGTTTGTGAGTTGAAAAGTTCATCTGGAGTTGAGAGAGGACTTTTTGACATTTTTATGCTGAACCTTGTATCTAAGCATATACATATCATATATTTTCGAAATCAGCATGAAATTTTGCGTTTATAGTGCGACTTTCAAGTGAATTTCATAATTTTGTATTTTTCATGATTTTTAGGATGATTTTGGACTCTTTTTGAATATTTTATGTTTTATACCGATCGACTTGAAATTCACAGAGTATACTAATTTCATCATCCTGAATCGATTGGCGTTCGCAGAATCGCTCTATCTGCAACCGTTTGTGAGTTGAAAAGTTCATCTGGAGTTGAGAGAGGACTTTTTGACATTTTTATGCTGAACCTTGTATCTAAGCATATACATATATCATATATTTTCGAAATCAGCATGAAATTTTGCGTATATAGTGCGACTTTCAAGTGAATTTCATAATTTTGTATTTTTCATGATTTTTAGGGGTCTCTACCCCTTTGGATTTTGGACTCTTTTTGAATATTTTATGTTTTATACCGATCGACTTGAAATTCACAGAGTATACTAATTTCATCATCCTGAATCGATTGGCGTTCGCAGAATCGCTCTATCTGCAACCGTTTGTGAGTTGAAAAGTTCATCTGGAGTTGAGAGAGGACTTTTTGACATTTTTATGCTGAACCTTGTATCTAAGCATATACATATCATATATTTCCGAAATCAGCATGAAATTTTGCGTATATAGTGCGACTTTCAAGTGAATTTCATAATTTTGTATTTTTCATGATTTTTAGGGGTCTACCCCTTTGGATTTTGGACTCTTTTTGAATATTTTATGTTTTATGCCGATCGACTTGAAATTCACAGAGTATACTAATTTCATCATCCTGAATCGATTGGCGTTCGCAGAATCGCTCTATCTGCAACCGATTGTGAGTTGAAAAGTTCATCTGGAGTTGAGAGAGGACTTTTTGACATTTTTATGCTGAACCTTGTATCTAAGCATATATATATCATATATTTTCGAAATCAGCATGAAATTTTGCGTATATAGTGCGACTTTCAAGTGAATTTCATAATTTTGTATTTTTCATGATTTTTAGGGGTCTACCCCTTTGGATTTTGGACTCTTTTTGAATATTTTATGTTTTATACCGATCGACTTGAAATTCACAGAGTATACTAATTTCATCATCCTGAATCGATTGGCGTTCGCAGAATCGCACTATCTGCAACCGTTTGTGAGTTGAAAAGTTCATCTGGAGTTGAGAGAGGACTTTTTGACATTTTTATGCTGAACCTTGTGTCTAAGCATATACATATCATATATTTTCGAAATCAGCATGAAATTTTGCGTATATAGTGCGACTTTCAAGTGAATTTCATAATTTTGTATTTTTCATGATTTTTAGGGGTCTACCCCTTTGGATTTTGGACTCTTTTTGAATATTTTATGTTTCGATTGGCGATTGGCGTTCGCAGAATCGCTCTATCTGCAACCGTTTGTGAGTTGAAAAGATCATCTGGAGTTGAGAGAGGACTTTTTGACCTTTTTATGCTAAACCTTGTATCTAAGCATATACATATCATATATTTTCGAAATCAGCATGAAATTTTGCGTATATAGTGCGACTTTCAAGTGAATTTCATAATTTTGTATTTTTCATGATTTTTAGGGGTCTACCCCTTTGGATTTTGGACTCTTTTTGAATATTTTATGTTTTATGCCGATCGACTTGAAATTCACAGAGTATACTAATTTCATCACCCTGAATCGATTGGCGTTCGCAGAATCGCACTATCTGCAACCGTTTGTGAGTTGAAAAGTTCATCTGGAGTTGAGAGAGGACTTTTTGACATTTTTATGCTGAACCTTGTATCTAAGCATATACATATCATATATTTTCGAAATCAGCATGAAATTTGGCGTATATAGTGCGACTTTCAAGTGAATTTAATAATATTGTATTTTTCATGATTTTTAGGGGTTTGGATTTTGGACTCTTTTTGAATATTTTATGTTTTATGCCGATCGACTTGAAATTCACAGAGTATACTAATTTCATCATCCTGAATCGATTGACGTTCGCAGAATCGCTCTATCTGCAACCGTTTGTGAGTTGAAAAGTTCATCTGGAGTTGAGAGAGGACTTTTTGACATTTTTATGCTGAACCTTGTATCTAAGCATATACATATCATATATTTTCGAAATCAGCATGAAATTTTGCGTATATAGTGCGACTTTCAAGTAAATTTCATAATTTTGTATTTTTCATGATTTTTAGGGGTCTACCCCTTTGGATTTTGGACTCTTTTTGAATATTTTATGTTTTATGCCGATCGACTTGAAATTCACAGAGTATACTAATTTCATCACCCTGAATCGATTGGCGTTCGCAGAATCGCACTATCTGCAACCGTTTGTGAGTTGAAAAGTTCATCTGGAGTTGAGAGAGGACTTTTTGACATTTTTATGCTGAACCTTGTATCTAAGCATATACATATCATATATTTTCGAAATCAGCATGAAATTTGGCGTATATAGTGCGACTTTCAAGTGAATTTAATAATATTGTATTTTTCATGATTTTTAGGGGTTTGGATTTTGGACTCTTTTTGAATATTTTATGTTTTATGCCGATCGACTTGAAATTCACAGAGTATACTAATTTCATCATCCTGAATCGATTGACGTTCGCAGAATCGCTCTATCTGCAACCGTTTGTGAGTTGAAAAGTTCATCTGGAGTTGAGAGAGGACTTTTTGACATTTTTATGCTGAACCTTGTATCTAAGCATATACATATCATATATTTTCGAAATCAGCATGAAATTTTGCGTATATAGTGCGACTTTCAAGTGAATTTCATAATTTTGTATTTTTCATGATTTTTATGTTTTATGCCGATCGACTTGAAATTCACAGAGTATACTAATTTTATCATCCTGAATCGATTGGCGTTCGCAGAATCGCTCTATCTGCAACCGTTTGTGAGTTGAAAAGTTCATCTGGAGTTGAGAGAGGACTTTTTGACATTTTTATGCTGAACCTTGTATCTAAGCATATACATATCATATATTTCCGAAATCAGCATGAAATTTTGCGTATATAGTGCGACTTTCAAGTGAATTTCATAATTTTGTATTTTTCATGATTTTTAGGGGTCTACCCCTTTGGATTTTGGACTCTTTTTGAATATTTTATGTTTTATGCCGATCGACTTGAAATTCACAGAGTATACTAATTTCATCACCCTGAATCGATTGGCGTTCGCAGAATCGCACTATCTGCAACCGTTTGTGAGTTGAAAAGTTCATCTGGAGTTGAGAGAGGACTTTTTGACATTTTTATGCTGAACCTTGTATCTAAGCATATACATATCATATATTTTCGAAATCAGCATGAAATTTGGCGTATATAGTGCGACTTTCAAGTGAATTTAATAATATTGTATTTTTCATGATTTTTAGGGGTTTGGATTTTGGACTCTTTTTGAATATTTTATGTTTTATGCCGATCGACTTGAAATTCACAGAGTATACTAATTTCATCATCCTGAATCGATTGACGTTCGCAGAATCGCTCTATCTGCAACCGTTTGTGAGTTGAAAAGTTCATCTGGAGTTGAGAGAGGACTTTTTGACATTTTTATGCTGAACCTTGTATCTAAGCATATACATATCATATATTTTCGAAATCAGCATGAAATTTTGCGTATATAGTGCGACTTTCAAGTAAATTTCATAATTTTGTATTTTTCATGATTTTGGACTCTTTTTGAATATTTTATATTTTATACCGATCGACTTGAAATTCACAGAGTATACTAATTTCATCATCCTGAATCGATTGGCGTTCGCAGAATCGCTCTATCTGCAACCGTTTGTGAGTTGAAAAGTTCATCTGGAGTTGAGAGAGGACTTTTTGACATTTTTATGCTGAACCTTGTATCTAAGCATATACATATCATATATTTCCGAAATCAGCATGAAATTTTGCGTATATAGTGCGACTTTCAAGTGAATTTCATAATTTTGTATTTTTCATGATTTTTAGGGGTCTACCCCTTTGGATTTTGGACTCTTTTTGAATATTTTAAGTTTCGATTGGCGTTCGCAGAATCGCTCTATCTGCAACCGTTTGTGAGTTGAAAAGATCATCTGGAGTTGAGAGAGGACTTTTTGACCTTTTTATGCTAAACCTTGTATCTAAGCATATACATATCATATATTTTCGAAATCAGCATGAAATTTTGCGTATATAGTGCGACTTTCAAGTGAATTTCATAATTTTGTATTTTTCATGATTTTTAGGGGTCTACCCCTTTGGATTTTGGACTCTTTTTGAATATTTTATGTTTTATGCCGATCGACTTGAAATTCACAGAGTATACTAATTTCATCACCCTGAATCGATTGGCGTTCGCAGAATCGCACTATCTGCAACCGTTTGTGAGTTGAAAAGTTCATCTGGAGTTGAGAGAGGACTTTTTGACATTTTTATGCTGAACCTTGTATCTAAGCATATACATATCATATATTTTCGAAATCAGCATGAAATTTGGCGTATATAGTGCGACTTTCAAGTGAATTTAATAATATTGTATTTTTCATGATTTTTAGGGGTTTGGATTTTGGACTCTTTTTGAATATTTTATGTTTTATGCCGATCGACTTGAAATTCACAGAGTATACTAATTTCATCATCCTGAATCGATTGACGTTCGCAGAATCGCTCTATCTGCAACCGTTTGTGAGTTGAAAAGTTCATCTGGAGTTGAGAGAGGACTTTTTGACATTTTTATGCTGAACCTTGTATCTAAGCATATACATATCATATATTTTCGAAATCAGCATGAAATTTTGCGTATATAGTGCGACTTTCAAGTGAATTTCATAATTTTGTATTTTTCATGATTTTTAGGGGTCTACCCCTTTGGATTTTGGACTCTTTTTGAATATTTTATGTTTTATACCGATCGACTTGAAATTCACAGAGTATAATAATTTCATCATCCTGAATCGATTGGCGTTCGCAGAATCGCTCTATCTGCAACCGTTTGTGAGTTGAAAAGTTCATCTGGAGTTGAGAGAGGACTTTTTGACATTTTTATGCTGAACCTTGTATCTAAGCATATACATATCATATATTTTCGAAATCAGCATGAAATTTTGCGTTTATAGTGCGACTTTCAAGTGAATTTCATAATTTTGTATTTTTCATGATTTTTAGGATGATTTTGGACTCTTTTTGAATATTTTATGTTTTATACCGATCGACTTGAAATTCACAGAGTATACTAATTTCATCATCCTGAATCGATTGGCGTTCGCAGAATCGCTCTATCTGCAACCGTTTGTGAGTTGAAAAGTTCATCTGGAGTTGAGAGAGGACTTTTTGACATTTTTATGCTGAACCTTGTATCTAAGCATATACATATATCATATATTTTCGAAATCAGCATGAAATTTTGCGTATATAGTGCGACTTTCAAGTGAATTTCATAATTTTGTATTTTTCATGATTTTTAGGGGTCTCTACCCCTTTGGATTTTGGACTCTTTTTGAATATTTTATGTTTTATACCGATCGACTTGAAATTCACAGAGTATACTAATTTCATCATCCTGAATCGATTGGCGTTCGCAGAATCGCTCTATCTGCAACCGTTTGTGAGTTGAAAAGTTCATCTGGAGTTGAGAGAGGACTTTTTGACATTTTTATGCTGAACCTTGTATCTAAGCATATACATATCATATATTTCCGAAATCAGCATGAAATTTTGCGTATATAGTGCGACTTTCAAGTGAATTTCATAATTTTGTATTTTTCATGATTTTTAGGGGTCTACCCCTTTGGATTTTGGACTCTTTTTGAATATTTTATGTTTTATGCCGATCGACTTGAAATTCACAGAGTATACTAATTTCATCATCCTGAATCGATTGGCGTTCGCAGAATCGCTCTATCTGCAACCGATTGTGAGTTGAAAAGTTCATCTGGAGTTGAGAGAGGACTTTTTGACATTTTTATGCTGAACCTTGTATCTAAGCATATATATATCATATATTTTCGAAATCAGCATGAAATTTTGCGTATATAGTGCGACTTTCAAGTGAATTTCATAATTTTGTATTTTTCATGATTTTTAGGGGTCTACCCCTTTGGATTTTGGACTCTTTTTGAATATTTTATGTTTTATACCGATCGACTTGAAATTCACAGAGTATACTAATTTCATCATCCTGAATCGATTGGCGTTCGCAGAATCGCACTATCTGCAACCGTTTGTGAGTTGAAAAGTTCATCTGGAGTTGAGAGAGGACTTTTTGACATTTTTATGCTGAACCTTGTGTCTAAGCATATACATATCATATATTTTCGAAATCAGCATGAAATTTTGCGTATATAGTGCGACTTTCAAGTGAATTTCATAATTTTGTATTTTTCATGATTTTTAGGGGTCTACCCCTTTGGATTTTGGACTCTTTTTGAATATTTTATGTTTCGATTGGCGATTGGCGTTCGCAGAATCGCTCTATCTGCAACCGTTTGTGAGTTGAAAAGATCATCTGGAGTTGAGAGAGGACTTTTTGACCTTTTTATGCTAAACCTTGTATCTAAGCATATACATATCATATATTTTCGAAATCAGCATGAAATTTTGCGTATATAGTGCGACTTTCAAGTGAATTTCATAATTTTGTATTTTTCATGATTTTTAGGGGTCTACCCCTTTGGATTTTGGACTCTTTTTGAATATTTTATGTTTTATGCCGATCGACTTGAAATTCACAGAGTATACTAATTTCATCACCCTGAATCGATTGGCGTTCGCAGAATCGCACTATCTGCAACCGTTTGTGAGTTGAAAAGTTCATCTGGAGTTGAGAGAGGACTTTTTGACATTTTTATGCTGAACCTTGTATCTAAGCATATACATATCATATATTTTCGAAATCAGCATGAAATTTGGCGTATATAGTGCGACTTTCAAGTGAATTTAATAATATTGTATTTTTCATGATTTTTAGGGGTTTGGATTTTGGACTCTTTTTGAATATTTTATGTTTTATGCCGATCGACTTGAAATTCACAGAGTATACTAATTTCATCATCCTGAATCGATTGACGTTCGCAGAATCGCTCTATCTGCAACCGTTTGTGAGTTGAAAAGTTCATCTGGAGTTGAGAGAGGACTTTTTGACATTTTTATGCTGAACCTTGTATCTAAGCATATACATATCATATATTTTCGAAATCAGCATGAAATTTTGCGTATATAGTGCGACTTTCAAGTAAATTTCATAATTTTGTATTTTTCATGATTTTTAGGGGTCTACCCCTTTGGATTTTGGACTCTTTTTGAATATTTTATGTTTTATGCCGATCGACTTGAAATTCACAGAGTATACTAATTTCATCACCCTGAATCGATTGGCGTTCGCAGAATCGCACTATCTGCAACCGTTTGTGAGTTGAAAAGTTCATCTGGAGTTGAGAGAGGACTTTTTGACATTTTTATGCTGAACCTTGTATCTAAGCATATACATATCATATATTTTCGAAATCAGCATGAAATTTGGCGTATATAGTGCGACTTTCAAGTGAATTTAATAATATTGTATTTTTCATGATTTTTAGGGGTTTGGATTTTGGACTCTTTTTGAATATTTTATGTTTTATGCCGATCGACTTGAAATTCACAGAGTATACTAATTTCATCATCCTGAATCGATTGACGTTCGCAGAATCGCTCTATCTGCAACCGTTTGTGAGTTGAAAAGTTCATCTGGAGTTGAGAGAGGACTTTTTGACATTTTTATGCTGAACCTTGTATCTAAGCATATACATATCATATATTTTCGAAATCAGCATGAAATTTTGCGTATATAGTGCGACTTTCAAGTGAATTTCATAATTTTGTATTTTTCATGATTTTTATGTTTTATGCCGATCGACTTGAAATTCACAGAGTATACTAATTTTATCATCCTGAATCGATTGGCGTTCGCAGAATCGCTCTATCTGCAACCGTTTGTGAGTTGAAAAGTTCATCTGGAGTTGAGAGAGGACTTTTTGACATTTTTATGCTGAACCTTGTATCTAAGCATATACATATCATATATTTCCGAAATCAGCATGAAATTTTGCGTATATAGTGCGACTTTCAAGTGAATTTCATAATTTTGTATTTTTCATGATTTTTAGGGGTCTACCCCTTTGGATTTTGGACTCTTTTTGAATATTTTATGTTTTATGCCGATCGACTTGAAATTCACAGAGTATACTAATTTCATCACCCTGAATCGATTGGCGTTCGCAGAATCGCACTATCTGCAACCGTTTGTGAGTTGAAAAGTTCATCTGGAGTTGAGAGAGGACTTTTTGACATTTTTATGCTGAACCTTGTATCTAAGCATATACATATCATATATTTTCGAAATCAGCATGAAATTTGGCGTATATAGTGCGACTTTCAAGTGAATTTAATAATATTGTATTTTTCATGATTTTTAGGGGTTTGGATTTTGGACTCTTTTTGAATATTTTATGTTTTATGCCGATCGACTTGAAATTCACAGAGTATACTAATTTCATCATCCTGAATCGATTGACGTTCGCAGAATCGCTCTATCTGCAACCGTTTGTGAGTTGAAAAGTTCATCTGGAGTTGAGAGAGGACTTTTTGACATTTTTATGCTGAACCTTGTATCTAAGCATATACATATCATATATTTTCGAAATCAGCATGAAATTTTGCGTATATAGTGCGACTTTCAAGTAAATTTCATAATTTTGTATTTTTCATGATTTTGGACTCTTTTTGAATATTTTATATTTTATACCGATCGACTTGAAATTCACAGAGTATACTAATTTCATCATCCTGAATCGATTGGCGTTCGCAGAATCGCTCTATCTGCAACCGTTTGTGAGTTGAAAAGTTCATCTGGAGTTGAGAGAGGACTTTTTGACATTTTTATGCTGAACCTTGTATCTAAGCATATACATATCATATATTTCCGAAATCAGCATGAAATTTTGCGTATATAGTGCGACTTTCAAGTGAATTTCATAATTTTGTATTTTTCATGATTTTTAGGGGTCTACCCCTTTGGATTTTGGACTCTTTTTGAATATTTTAAGTTTCGATTGGCGTTCGCAGAATCGCTCTATCTGCAACCGTTTGTGAGTTGAAAAGATCATCTGGAGTTGAGAGAGGACTTTTTGACCTTTTTATGCTAAACCTTGTATCTAAGCATATACATATCATATATTTTCGAAATCAGCATGAAATTTTGCGTATATAGTGCGACTTTCAAGTGAATTTCATAATTTTGTATTTTTCATGATTTTTAGGGGTCTACCCCTTTGGATTTTGGACTCTTTTTGAATATTTTATGTTTTATGCCGATCGACTTGAAATTCACAGAGTATACTAATTTCATCACCCTGAATCGATTGGCGTTCGCAGAATCGCACTATCTGCAACCGTTTGTGAGTTGAAAAGTTCATCTGGAGTTGAGAGAGGACTTTTTGACATTTTTATGCTGAACCTTGTATCTAAGCATATACATATCATATATTTTCGAAATCAGCATGAAATTTGGCGTATATAGTGCGACTTTCAAGTGAATTTAATAATATTGTATTTTTCATGATTTTTAGGGGTTTGGATTTTGGACTCTTTTTGAATATTTTATGTTTTATGCCGATCGACTTGAAATTCACAGAGTATACTAATTTCATCATCCTGAATCGATTGACGTTCGCAGAATCGCTCTATCTGCAACCGTTTGTGAGTTGAAAAGTTCATCTGGAGTTGAGAGAGGACTTTTTGACATTTTTATGCTGAACCTTGTATCTAAGCATATACATATCATATATTTTCGAAATCAGCATGAAATTTTGCGTATATAGTGCGACTTTCAAGTAAATTTCATAATTTTGTATTTTTCATGATTTTTAGGGGTCTACCCCTTTGGATTTTGGACTCTTTTTGAATATTTTATGTTTTATGCCGATCGACTTGAAATTCACAGAGTATACTAATTTCATCACCCTGAATCGATTGGCGTTCGCAGAATCGCACTATCTGCAACCGTTTGTGAGTTGAAAAGTTCATCTGGAGTTGAGAGAGGACTTTTTGACATTTTTATGCTGAACCTTGTATCTAAGCATATACATATCATATATTTTCGAAATCAGCATGAAATTTGGCGTATATAGTGCGACTTTCAAGTGAATTTAATAATATTGTATTTTTCATGATTTTTAGGGGTTTGGATTTTGGACTCTTTTTGAATATTTTATGTTTTATGCCGATCGACTTGAAATTCACAGAGTATACTAATTTCATCATCCTGAATCGATTGACGTTCGCAGAATCGCTCTATCTGCAACCGTTTGTGAGTTGAAAAGTTCATCTGGAGTTGAGAGAGGACTTTTTGACATTTTTATGCTGAACCTTGTATCTAAGCATATACATATCATATATTTTCGAAATCAGCATGAAATTTTGCGTATATAGTGCGACTTTCAAGTAAATTTCATAATTTTGTATTTTTCATGATTTTTAGGGGTCTACCCCTTTGGATTTTGGACTCTTTTTGAATATTTTATGTTTTATACCGATCGACTTGAAATTCACAGAGTATACTAATTTCATCATCCTGAATCGATTGACGTTCGCAGAATCGCTCTATCTGCAACCGTTTGTGAGTTGAAAAGTTCATCTGGAGTTGAGAGAGGACTTTTTGACATTTTTATGCTGAACCTTGTATCTAAGCATATACATATCATATATTTCCGAAATCGGCATGAAATTTTGCGTATATAGTGCTACTTTCAAGTGAATTTCATAATTTTGTATTTTTCATGATTTTTATGTTTTATGCCGATCGACTTGAAATTCACAGAGTATACTAATTTCATCATCCTGAATCGATTGGCGTTCGCAGAATCGCTCTATCTGCAACCGTTTGTGAGTTGAAAAGTTCATCTGGAGTTGAGAGAGGACTTTTTGACATTTTTATGCTGAACCTTGTATCTAAGCATATACATATCATATATTTCCGAAATCAGCATGAAATTTTGCGTATATAGTGCGACTTTCAAGTGAATTTCATAATTTTGTATTTTTCATGATTTTTAGGGGTCTACCCCTTTGGATTTTGGACTCTTTTTGAATATTTTATGTTTTATACCGATCGACTTGAAATTCACAGAGTATACTAATTTCATCATCCTGAATCGATTGGCGTTCGCAGAATCGCTCTATCTGCAACCGTTTGTGAGTTGAAAAGTTCATCTGGAGTTGAGAGAGGACTTTTTGACATTTTTATGCTGAACCTTGTATCTAAGCATATACATATCATATATTTTCGAAATCAGCATGAAATTTGGCGTATATAGTGCGACTTTCAAGTGAATTTAATAATATTGTATTTTTCATGATTTTTAGGGGTTTGGATTTTGGACTCTTTTTGAATATTTTATGTTTTATGCCGATCGACTTGAAATTCACAGAGTATACTAATTTCATCATCCTGAATCGATTGACGTTCGCAGAATCGCTCTATCTGCAACCGTTTGTGAGTTGAAAAGTTCATCTGGAGTTGAGAGAGGACTTTTTGACATTTTTATGCTGAACCTTGTATCTAAGCATATACATATCATATATTTCCGAAATCAGCATGAAATTTTGCGTATATAGTGCGACTTTCAAGTGAATTTCATAATTTTGTATTTTTCATGATTTTTAGGGGTCTACCCCTTTGGATTTTGGACTCTTTTTGAATATTTTATGTTTTATACCGATCGACTTGAAATTCACAGAGTATACTAATTTCATCATCCTGAATCGATTGGCGTTCGCAGAATCGCTCTATCTGCAACCGTTTGTGAGTTGAAAAGTTCATCTGGAGTTGAGAGAGGACTTTTTGACATTTTTATGCTGAACCTTGTATCTAAGCATATACATATCATATATTTCCGAAATCAGCATGAAATTTTGCGTATATAGTGCGACTTTCAAGTGAATTTCATAATTTTGTATTTTTCATGATTTTTAGGGGTCTACCCCTTTGGATTTTGGACTCTTTTTGAATATTTTATGTTTTATACCGATCGACTTGAAATTCACAGAGTATACTAATTTCATCATCCTGAATCGATTGGCGTTCGCAGAATCGCTCTATCTGCAACCGTTTGTGAGTTGAAAAGTTCATCTGGAGTTGAGAGAGGACTTTTTGACATTTTTATGCTGAACCTTGTATCTAAGCATATACATATCATATATTTTCGAAATCAGCATGAAATTTGGCGTATATAGTGCGACTTTCAAGAGAATTTAATAATATTGTATTTTTCATGATTTTTAGGGGTTTGGATTTTGGACTCTTTTTGAATATTTTATGTTTTATGCCGATCGACTTGAAATTCACAGAGTATACTAATTTCATCATCCTGAATCGATTGACGTTCGCAGAATCGCTCTATCTGCAACCGTTTGTGAGTTGAAAAGTTCATCTGGAGTTGAGAGAGGACTTTTTGACATTTTTATGCTGAACCTTGTATCTAAGCATATACATATCATATATTTTCGAAATCAGCATGAAATTTTGCGTATATAGTGCGACTTTCAAGTAAATTTCATAATTTTGTATTTTTCATGATTTTTAGGGGTCTACCCCTTTGGATTTTGGACTCTTTTTGAATATTTTATGTTTTATACCGATCGACTTGAAATTCACAGAGTATACTAATTTCATCATCCTGAATCGATTGGCGTTCGCAGAATCGCACTATCTGCAACCGTTTGTGAGTTGAAAAGTTCATCTGGAGTTGAGAGAGGACTTTTTGACATTTTTATGCTGAACCTTGTATCTAAGCATATACATATCATATATTTCCGAAATCGGCATGAAATTTTGCGTATATAGTGCGACTTTCAAGTGAATTTCATAATTTTGTATTTTTCATGATTTTTATGTTTTATGCCGATCGACTTGAAATTCACAGAGTATACTAATTTCATCATCCTGAATCGATTGGCGTTCGCAGAATCGCTCTATCTGCAACCGTTTGTGAGTTGAAAAGTTCATCTGGAGTTGAGAGAGGACTTTTTGACATTTTTATGCTGAACCTTGTATCTAAGCATATACATATCATATATTTCCGAAATCAGCATGAAATTTTGCGTATATAGTGCGACTTTCAAGTGAATTTCATAATTTTGTATTTTTCATGATTTTTATGTTTTATGCCGATCGACTTGAAATTCACAGAGTATACTAATTTCATCATCCTGAATCGATTGGCGTTCGCAGAATCGCTCTATCTGCAACCGTTTGTGAGTTGAAAAGTTCATCTGGAGTTGAGAGAGGACTTTTTGACATTTTTATGCTGAACCTTGTATCTAAGCATATACATATCATATATTTCCGAAATCAGCATGAAATTTTGCGTATATAGTGCGACTTTCAAGTGAATTTCATAATTTTGTATTTTTCATGATTTTTAGGGGTCTACCCCTTTGGATTTTGGACTCTTTTTGAATATTTTTAGTTTCGATTGGCGTTCGCAGAATCGCTCTATCTGCAACCGTTTGTGAGTTGAAAAGATCATCTGGAGTTGAGAGAGGACTTTTTGACCTTTTTATGCTAAACCTTGTATCTAAGCATATACATATCATATATTTTCGAAATCAGCATGAAATTTTGCGTATATAGTGCGACTTTCAAGTGAATTTCATAATTTTGTATTTTTCATGATTTTTAGGGGTCTACCCCTTTGGATTTTGGACTCTTTTTGAATATTTTATGTTTTATGCCGATCGACTTGAAATTCACAGAGGATACTAATTTCATCATCCTGAATCGATTGGCGTTCGCAGAATCGCACTATCTGCAACCGTTTGTGAGTTGAAAAGTTCATCTGGAGTTGAGAGAGGACTTTTTGACATTTTTATGCTGAACCTTGTATCTAAGCATATACATATCATATATTTTCGAAATCAGCATGAAATTTGGCGTATATAGTGCGACTTTCAAGTGAATTTAATAATATTGTATTTTTCATGATTTTTAGGGGTTTGGATTTTGGACTCTTTTTGAATATTTTATGTTTTATGCCGATCGACTTGAAATTCACAGAGTATACTAATTTCATCATCCTGAATCGATTGGCGTTCGCAGAATCGCTCTATCTGCAACCGTTTGTGCATGAAATTTTGCGTATATATTGCGACTTTCAAATGAATTTCATAATTTTGTATTTTTCATGATTTTTAGGGGTCTACCCCTTTGGATTTTGGACTCTTTTTGAATATTTTATGTTTTATGCCGATCGACTTGAAATTCACAGAGTATACTAATTTCATCATCCTGAATCGATTGGCGTTCGCAGAATCGCTCTATCTGCAACCGTTTGTGAGTTGAAAAGTTCATCTGGAGTTGAGAGAGGACTTTTTGACATTTTTATGCTGAACCTTGTATCTAAGCATATACATATCATATATTTTCGAAATCAGCATGAAATTTTGCGTATATAGTGCGACTTTCAAGTGAATTTCATAATTTTGTATTTTTCATGATTTTTAGGGGTCTACCCCTTTGGATTTTGGACTCTTTTTGAATATTTTATGTTTCGATTGGCGATTGGCGTTCGCAGAATCGCTCTATCTGCAACCGTTTGTGAGTTGAAAAGTTCATCTGGAGTTGAGAGAGGACTTTTTGACATTTTTATGCTGAACCTAGTATCTGAGCATATACATATTATATATTTTCGAAATCAGCATGAAATTTTGAGTATATAGTGCGACTTTCAAGTGAATTTCATGATTTTGTATTTTTCATGATTTTTAGGGGTCTACCCCTTTGTATTTTGGACTTTTTTCGAATATTTTATATTTTATGCCGATCGACTTGAAATTCACAGAGTATACTAATTTCATCATCCTGAATCGATTGGCGTTCGCAGAATCGCTCTATCTGCAACCGTTTGTGAGTTGAAAAGTTCATCTGGAGTTGAGAGAGGACTTTTTGACATTTTTATGCTGAACCTAGTATCTGAGCATATACATATTATATATTTTCGAAATCAGCATGAAATTTTGAGTATATAGTGCGACTTTCAAGTGAATTTCATAATTTTGTATTTTTCATGATTTTTAGGGGTCTACCCCTTTGGATTTTGGACTCTTTTTGAATATTTTATGTTTTATGCCGATCGACTTGAAATTCACAGAGTATACTAATTTCATCATCCTGAATCGATTGGCGTTCGCAGAATCGCTCTATCTGCAACCGTTTGTGAGTTGAAAAGTTCATCTGGAGTTGGGAGAGGACTTTTTGACATTTTTATGCTGAACCTTGTATCTAAGCATATACATATCATATATTTCCGAAATCAGCATGAAATTTTGCGTATATAGTGCGACTTTCAAGTGAATTTCATAATTTTGTATTTTTCATGATTTTTAGGGGTCTACCCCTTTGGATTTTGGACTCTTTTTGAATATTTTATGTTTTATGCCGATCGACTTGAAATTCACAGAGTATACTAATTTCATCATCCTGAATCGATTGGCGTTCGCAGAATCGCTCTATCTGCAACCGTTTGTGAGTTGAAAAGTTCATCTGGAGTTGAGAGAGGACTTTTTGACATTTTTATGCTGAACCTTGTATCTAAGCATATACATATCATATATTTCCGAAATCAGCATGAAATTTTGCGTATATAGTGCGACTTTCAAGTGAATTTCATAATTTTGTATTTTTCATGATTTTTAGGGGTCTACCCCTTTGTATTTTGGACTTTTTTCGAATATTTTATATTTTATGCCGATCGACTTGAAATTCACAGAGTATACTAATTTCATCATTCTGAATCGATTGGCGTTCGCAGAATTGATCTATCTGCAACCGTTAGCGAATTGAAAAGTTCATCTGGAGTTGAGAGTGGACGTTTTGACGTTAAAATAATTATTCAAAATTGATGAAGTAAGTCGAAATCGTTCTCAGTCAGCCTTTTTCTTCGATTTTCTTGCACACATCAAAAATATCGATAGTATTTTATAAAATAATTCGTGGGTGTAGGACAAATATTGTACATTGCTTGTTCGAAACTGACTTTACACTCGTGGGATTGTCGCACTCAGCATGCGCATCTCGTTCCAATATGTCACTTTCACAAAATAGAAATTTGCCAAATTGTTTTCATGAATATGTGTTGTTTCCTCTCTTTTGCGTGCATTCTATCAACTTGTTGATCTCTCTTTATTTTTTAGGCTTATATACGATTTCATCATTGGTACTTATCTATAGGTTATAATAATAATGAAGCAAGAATTCGTTCATCACTAACAGTTGTTGAAAATATCATTATTTGTGATTTTTTTTCAGATTTTCTTCATAAATTAGTTGAACAACCTGAGTAAGGGATCTTTGATTTTTTTTTTATGTTCTATTGATTTTCCTAATTATTTGTTTTTTTTTTGTCTCGTATTCTAATGGGTTCATTTTATTAAAATATAATTTTATGTTTGATATGGTAAAAATGGTAAACATCGAAATTCAAAAAATATAACGAACTTCAATAAACAGAAAATCTTTATTCAAATACAAACTTTAACAATAACGATATATGAAAAAATTACCCACCCAAAACAATTAACAATCAAGATTCTAAGCTAAAGTCGCCCTGCTCGTCTTGAAATCTTCAACGGTTAACCCCGATGAGAATTTTGCATATCTACAAATTAAAAAAAATATATGTATAATCATTGATACTAAGATGAAACTTCATCCGCTTACATTCTCTCGTATTTTAATCTCTCCTGATACGGTAATGATGGTTTAGTTTTTGCCATGGCCTCTAACAGATCCTTCTGCGTTATTTTAGATTCCAATACTTCGGAAGAAACCTGAAAATTATAAGATCAGATAAACAAGTTGGTCACAACTAAGCGCGTGTTACATAGGAATGCCTCAGGGTTCCATGCTAGGCCCAGTTCTACCTACATTGATGATCGGGAGATTTTCATTGTAAATTGAATCCCACTTTTACGCAGATGATCGCGGAAAGGGGAAATGTAATAATGATTTTCTAAAAGTAAGTAACTTTAATATGAATTCTAATAATGTCTGAAACGTTCAAAAATTCCTGGATAGTCCTTATTACATTGCAATTGTCAGTTATTCGCTTCCTCAAGTCTTCACATCTAGTGCAGGAGTTTTATAAACAAGAGCCTTCGGATGACCCCATAAATAGAAATGTTGAGGATTCATATCAGGACCGCGAGCTGGCCAATGTTGAGGTCCTGCACGTCCAATGTCGCGATGCTGACGAGCAAGAACATTAAAACGAGCTGGAGCCTAAACCACATGTTGTCTCTCACAAGTTTGGGTACTAGTAACAAATTAAGTGAATCATCTCGTAAAAAGACCGTGTAGAATTAACAGGTGATAATCTTTCTGTTAAACAAAATGGGCCAATTAGTAATAATTCCTACCCAAACGATCAGCGAAAATTTTTTGAAGGGACTTTGATACCCTTGGTTAACCAACTTGTTTGTGCTTTACTTTAATTATTTGTTTTGAAAATGATTGTTAAAATTATCAGTCAGTTTGTTCGCAAATACTACTTCTTTATATTGGGTAACTACATGATGGGCCATGGCAGCAGAAACATCCAGATCCTCTGTCAGTCATAAAACTTGAGAGAGAGAAAATGCTTTATTATCCAACGATTCAAAATCTTGTTGACAAAGTAAGGGCCTAAAACTAACCTTAAATTAAAGTGAAATATACACAAAAAAGTAGATAACAGAAGAAACATTAACAACCTAGTAAAAATCACAGATGGCAAAATAGTATTGCGTTGTCTTATAAAACAAAATAAAGATTAGTACATGAGAAACACTACAACCTATTGAAAACAAGTTTGAGTTAAAATTAGAATGCATCATCTTAAAATTCTTGTAAACTATAGTAGGGTTTATGCAGCAGGAGTGATTCAACTCCCTTTCTGAATTTTTCTAGAGATCTCATTTCTTTAATGCGTGTTGGTAAGTGATTGAACATCTTACAGCCTCCATAAATTACTGTATCTTTTACTAGGGTCAGTGACGACATACCGTTTCCATAACAAAAATTGTAAATACTGTTAATATTTGGTGTTTAACAAAAAGGGTGTTGTGGGGATGGACTAGTAATGGATTATGTCTACTCCAATAATGAAAATTCTTTCTATTATACATCCCACGATTTGAAAAATTTGCCTCATCGCTCCATATAATATTTCTATAGAAGTTTGGATCTTGTCTGCATTTATTCATAAACCAACGACAAAACCCCAATCCTCTCTCAGGATTATCAGGTTCTAGTGTTTGCACTGGTCTAAACTCATAAGGAGAAATCTTGTGTTTCTTCAGAATTCGTTGAATACCAGACAGTGGAACAGCTATTTCTCTAGATAAATCTCTGATGGAATTATTTGGATATACCTCAAAGTAACATGCTCATTGAATTTTAATCTGTAATCTATTTGAATCGGAGCATATGCAAACACATTGTAGACCTGAATTTCTTCAAAATTACTCGAAATTAGAGATGAACATGCCCCAGTATGGATCCCTGTGACATACCCGTTCCGCTTCATATGGAAATTTACTAGCAGTTATTTTGTTGGGATGAAAACCTGCAACGCCAATGCCGCCTAATACGATATAACCAAGAATTACACCGCACAAAGGCTGGGAATAAGTGTCTAGATGATCGCGGTTAATTATTTATCCATTTCTGTACTCTCCTGCTACCGTTTGGCTAGATTACGTTGATTACGCGAAACTAGGCTGACAGCGGAGTCGGAGGAGGAGAAGCTAGCGTTTTAAGATTGCTTACACTCAGAATAAGATTCCAACAAGAACTATATAGCGATCATAATTACCGCAGTCATTAGGCGTCTTCATTAGGTGGGAGTTTGGCGACAGCTCGCGAGTATCATACTGAGATAAGGTGAAATGTTTCTATAGTTGAAGATGTCTTCGTCTGCTAGAATAGCTAGAGGAAACGGAAATGTATCAAGATTTTTTCCAGGAAGGCTGGATTCGAAACTCTTTTCTTTGGTATTTGACAAAAATTGTCTTTTTATACAACTACAAAAGCTTGACATTTCTGCATCTCTATTGAAGCGTAAATATTTACTTTTTTCAATGCCAAAATAATTCACAAAATAAACATGAAATATTACTTTTTCAAAGATTTATTTTTAACAGAGTCAAATATTAATTGATTATTCATCAATTTCATTTATTGATAGTAAAGGTACGTTTACATCTGACACTTGTGTTAAGACATAAGAGTCAAATGTCCGACATAGAATATCATTGACTGTTCACATTCGAAATAAATTACTTGATAGTTGTAGCGTATATATGTGTACGACATACGCAAATATCGCTTAAATGTGCAATAAATCTATGATCAGTTTACACTAGTATATGTCCGGTCCGGATATCTGTACATATCGATATGATGAAAGTATCAAAAAAAATGTGCAGCTCTGGTGACAATTATGAACGGATTGAACGAAGAAAAAGAAAAGAAGAAAAAAACGATCCGTGTGGGTTCGAGAATGGATTTTAAGACGCGAAGAACACGGTGCATGTGGCCAGTTAATGCGTGAACTTAGTGTTGAAGATCCATCAAAATTTTCAAATTATGTTCGTTTGAAATTGTCTGATTTTGAAAATTTGGCTAACAAAATAACGCCTCTTGTGTTAAAACAAGATACTGTAGTAAAACTGCACTAACTAATTTTCCTAATTTAATTAAAACACTATTTACAACAATTATTCACTAAAACATTGACTTCAATAACTATTTCAATTTATTTCTACTGTGGCTATCTATCAGCGAACTCTGGAACAGTAACTAACTCTGACTGTCCCCCAGCGGATATATAGTCGCAACGTTCTCTCGATTATTCTGGAGTATAGAACATTTCATTTAAATGGCTCTTCGAACAGTATCGAATTGATCGATTTATTCCAGCTTGTTCTCGGCGATCCGTACGCCAGCAGATATGCTGTTGTAGTTGAACGAGGGTGCATAATTAATTAGATTAGGGCCGGTCTCGGGGCCGGACTCGAAATCGTTACATTGCCCCCTTCTTAAAGACGTTTCGCCCCGAAACGTCATTCTTGGAGTGTGAAGATATCTGCAACATTCTCCATATCTGCACCTGTACGTTCGATGGAATTAGCACTCCACAGTCTTCAATTTGGGTTGAGGAAGATGGTTGCAGCACACCAGAATGTTGATACCGCTGGATCTGAATATTGTCTCCAACATGCTTCTTATAACTCTCCAGTCCAGCCCATTCAGCCCACAGGCCAATTTTGGGATTGCCAGGTCTACAATATTCTGGTCCAGCATCGTGTCTCTCAATCTCGTAAGGCTCTTCCAAACATCTTCATAAGACGGCTTATCTCGAGAACGCTTCTTGGTAACCAGATAGTAGATGTTTCTCTGGCCTTTCCTCAGCTGTAACACCCCTCCAACTTCCGGGTTCTGGTCTCTCAGTTCCTGGATTCGACCGAACTTCTTGGAGAAATCTACTGCAATGCCTCTGGACATTTGGAGATCTTCTGCCATACAGTGAGCTAACGCGTAATCAGCAGGCACCTTGAAAAGATCTCGTGACTCCTCTCGGGTTACCCCATATTGAACTTTCTGTCCGTTCGAGTACAGGGACATGAACCTCTGAAACGTCATTTCATCCTCCGGTGATCTGACTGTGTGAACTTGGTCGTGGTTTCCGGCGTAAGGGGACAACCTATTGAAGTGGACTACCCTAGGTATTCGTCGTGGTGGCTTATAAATGCGGTAGACGAGGTCGTTTATCCTTTTCATGATCTTATATGGACCTTCCCACGAGTTCCGAAGTTTCGGTGATAGTCCACGGCGACGATTAGGGTTGTATAGCCAGACAAGGTCACCTGTCTGATATCCATCAGCATCCGCCTTGATGTCGTAGGTCTCCTTCATTCTGTCGCTGGCACTCTGGATGTTCAAACGGACCCGTTCATGGATGTCGTCCATTCTCTGTCGCAGTTTGCTGACGTAGTCATCTCCCGCAGTGTCTTGTCCTGGTGGCGTCCCAAACTTCAGGTCACATGGAAGTCGCAGCTCTCGGCCCATAATAACACTAGCAGGAGTTTGGCCGGTTGACTCATGAACTGCGAACGATACGCCATTAGGAACAGATGGAGGTACTGGTCCCAATCCTTCTGGTGGTCAGAGACTACCTTGGACAGGTGGCGGTTTATCGTCTTATTCATCCGCTCCACCATTCCATCGGACTGTGGATGTAGAGCTGTTGGCCTCGTTTTCCGGATGTTCAGCATCTGACACATCTCCTGGAACAGGTTTGACTCGAAATTCCTGCCTTGATCCGAATGCAGCTCTAACGGGACACCGAATCGACAAATCCACTCCTTTACCAAGACATCGGCAACGGTGATGGCTTCTTGGTTGGGCAGGGCATAGGCTTCGGCCCACTTGCTGAAGTAATCCATCGCCACAAGGATGTACTTGTTCCCGTGTTCAGGTTGTGGGAACGGGCCAGCGATGTCAATGGCGATCCTTTCGAATGAGCTGCCCACATTGTACTGGCGCATCGGGGCCGTAGGTCTTGTTCGAGGCCCATTACTGGCAGCGCATACAACACATTTTCTGCACCGGCCCAGTAGAACCGTTGCCTAACTTTCTGGAGGGTCTTCGTCACTCCCAGATGTCCTCCGGTGACCCCATCATGGATTTCTCGGAGCACTTCCTGTCTTCTGCTCCTGGGAACTACTACCTGACGTCTTTCTTCCCCGCCATCCTCCGACTCCAACACACGCTTCAAGACTCCATTGTCTAAGGTGAAAGAGTTCCATTGGGCCCAGTAAGTTTTAACGACTGGAGAACAACTGGCTATTTCCTGCCACGACGGTCTTCGCTCACTCTTCTTCCAGCCGATGACTAAACCAAGATCTGGATCTTTCTCTTGGTCTTTATGGATCTTGTGGTCATTCCAGTTATCATCGACCGCCGTGGTTCTGCAGAGTGTCGACTCCTTTTCCTCTGTTCGTCGGCAGTGCGAACAGTCGTCTGGACATGGTCTTCGCGATAGGGCATCGGCATTCTTATGGCTGGTGCCCGCCCGATGTTCGATCTCAAAGTCGAATTCCTGGAGCCTCTCAATCCAGCGTGCCACTTGACCCTCGGGATTCTTAAACTGTAGGAGCCATTTAAGAGCTGCATGGTCAGTTCTCAGTAGGAATCTTCGTCCATACTCGTACTTGTAGAAGTGCTCAACTCCCTTGACAACAGCCAACAGTTCCCGCCTGGTGACACAGTAATTCCGCTCCGGTTTACTAAGGGTCTTGCTGAAGTATCCGATGACCTTCTCTTGTCCTTCTTGGATCTGAGACAGGACAGCTCCAAGTCCCACTTCTGACACCAAATGTAGTAAAACTGCACTAATTTTCCTAATTTATTTAAAACACTATTTACAACAATTATTCACTAAAACATTGACATCAATAACTATTTCAATTTATTTCTACTGAGGCTATCTATCAGCGAACTCTGGAACTGTAACTAACTCTCTGAACTCTGACTGTTCCGCTAGCGGTTATATAGTCGCAAGGCTCTCTCGATTATTCAAAAATTCGATTTCAAAAATTAATCAGCTCTTAATATCAAAAAACCACGTCGATCGCCGCCAGTTCGGTCAGAATCGGTTGATTCGTTCGTGAGTTATCGTTGTCGAAAGAAAACCGAAAAGAGTGTTTTTTCGGAATCACTCTGAATTTTCTTGTTCGATCAATTCAAACTTAAAGATTTTTCATGGAGATTGAAAAACTGCATCGAATGCTGCCTACCGCGTGAAAATCGGTTCGTTTATTCAAAATTTATTGTGGTTTGAAAATTCAAAAAACTGTATAAACTTCTATCAGACTTTTAGCATCGTGGGCTCCCCTACTATTATACATGTCTTTTCCAAGAGACAAAAAAACCACGTCAAGATGTATTGGAAGTATTTATTTTTAATATATTTCAGACGATGTAAATTCACATTTACAGTTGTACAAAAAATGTTGTTTGTATTTCGTGTATAAAATTCGTGTTTTCATAGCAAATTCGAGAGAATTTTTTAACACTCTCATGTGCCATTAAAAAACAATCATTTTACAAAAATAACTACTTTTTCATTTATTCTGCATTTTTTCAATCTACTGCAGTTCATACTTTCTTCAAAACAAAAATATTCAAAGCAAATTCACTAAAATGATATTCTTCAAACATGATGCAGTCCATAGTTCGTAGGTTGAACACAGTATAGAGGTTGTTTAGCGAGGATATTACAAGGAATAAAAATTTGATATTTGGTACGCTTGTTTAACTTCAAGAATATCCAGAAAAAATTATGATTTTCCCTTAAAAAAAATTGTCGATGACGTTATATTTAACATTTGGTACACGCCATATAACATTTTCTTACATCAAAAAGAGCGCAATTTAAAATACTAATCGACCTGTCCGAGCATATTTCCAACAAAAAAAACGTCTTTGATTACGTTTTGCCCAATATCAAAATATTAGTATTGTCTGCATATGATGCTGTTAAATATCATGGATAAGTAATTCAAAAACACAAACAAGTCGATAATGTAGATGACAAAGATGATGGGACCCAATACTGAGCCTTGTGGAACACCAACTCCAATATTTCGAACGAAGTTCGAAAATTTGTGCTTGAGACTATCAACATACTAATAATAATAATAATAACCTTATTATTTCCAAGAAACAGGCTGCTTATAATAGGGAAATATCAAAATAAATTCTTAAGTAAATGAAGCAACAAACAAACTGTAACAAAATAATAAATTGTCAAATCACATTCATTTTTTAAAATATTGTTTCAATTTGAACTTGAATTTTAAAGAGCATTTGATATTCTTCAATGTGCTCGGTAGTTTATTATAAATGAGTATACCATCGTGCATTATATTTCTTTTTCCAATTTCAGTTTTGATTCTACTGGTTTGCAGTTCATGAACATTTCTTGTTCCGTGATTATGAATTGCAGTGTAATGAAAATTTAAACGAATAAACTCGACAAAATCTAGAAATCATTCTCTCCACACCTTTTCACCAAGTGGAAAAATGAGGCAAACATCTGTCAGGAAACAACCACTTCCCTGGCTAATACCACGACGGACATTGAACTACAGGTGGAGTAGGTATACCTATCTAAGTTAGACATAAATATGTACTCATTTTGTTTTTTGGACAATATTTCTTGAGCGTTGTTTTATTATCAATATTTTTACAATGTTTTCTGAAGTAAATAAATATTATTATTATTATAGTACAAGGCTAGAAGAAAAATCGTTTTAATTAAGGATTCTATACCCGGTTCTAAGGATACTAATTGAAACGTAATGTATTCTTTATGAACATTCCGCTGTTGGGTGGAGTCCCGCAATTCCAAAAGGTCCATTCAGCAATTCATTTCAATCAAATTTCACTCCAGAAAGGTCTTTGATTAGGAATTTCTGCGACACAGTATGTTTATGCACCACATTTAAAACATAACCCTCTTTTCTCTCTCGCTCTTAGTCAAGACTGGCTTTTGTCGAGCCGTATTATCAATTAATCAAGTTAATTAATGCCTTTTCTGAACCATTGCGAATAATTTGAAACATAATAAATTATTTTGTGTAGATTTGTTCGGCTAAAACAACCTTTCACACGGATTCTTGGTAATTAACTTCGGTATATTCTTGAATGACGTGTACGACAATTATGTAAAATATTCGTGAAATAAACACCTCGTTTTGGGAAGTCCTTTCGCTATAATGTATCAGGAAAATTGAACGGGTTTCATGTAATCGTACACTGCCTATTGGTCTGGCATTTAAAAAAACTCCGCGCCGTATAAATGGGAAATTGTCGAAGCATTTTCTCGAAATTTTTATAACTATTGTAAACCTCGTAATGCTGATCAAATGTTTTCATCGCACTAGTGCTCTTAATTAATTAGTTTAGTTTAGATTGTACAGAGTGCAGAAGTAAACTTCTCCAGCATTTAAGTGGCCATCGTGAAGAGACTTTTTCGAATGTATAAACCAAAATCAACTCATACATCGATTGTTTATATGGATAGCACAATTACTCGACTATAGAGTTTAATAATTTATAGGTATGAGCCCAACGATAGCGATCTTATCACTGATTTCCGGAAGTTTGAACGCTGAAATTTCAATTTCAATTTAAGTTGAAAACAATGGCATCTTCTTGATCAGGCTAACATATCATATATTAGATGATCATAAATGATAGATATATGATATGCCATTTTTTATACGCTGGGTGGTATGTCAGTTACATATTAAATACATGTGGGTAGATATAAAATCACAGATATGTATAAAACGAAGAAACAGAAAAAAATTCAAAAATAACGAGTACGCATGTGAATGAAAAAATACAAAAATAATGAGAAACAAGATTTGGCTTGAAGTGAAATCATGAAACGTACGGTTGAGATGAATTTGAAAATTGTCAGTCAAGAATTCTCTATCAGAAAAGTTTCAATGGACCTTTCCACGGACAATGAGAAAACACTGTAATTAGGAAGTATATACGCTTTTCATTTATTTTTTCTGACCGCCTGTTTTTCTATAATTTAAAAAAGGGGTTTCATGACGTCACGTTCATCAAAATTAAACTTGGCAACGTCGTATAAGTTGTACACCATGGAATCTCGAATTATCATTATATCTGGATTGCGTTTTATGATAGTTGTCATTTGATACCAGGTGGGTTGATTCGTCTGTGTCACGGAGCACATCAATAACAATTGTTTTTCTCTGTTTAACTCATTGGCTCACGTTATGCGATACAAGATAGATGCTGGTAGATCAAATCTGTATGCTGGAAACTAACAGACTCTTGAATATTCTATTTTCTGAGGTTAATGCGGTTTTCAAATCCAAAGTTTTGTTGTTTGTGTTGAGTAATTTCTCTATTCCTTATAACCGTGAAAATGTATCCGGTTGTCTGAACACCAGTGAAAATTCAAATAAACTGTATGTGTTCTGTGGTAATAACAACTTTTGTTCCATAAGAACTGTTATTATAATTTGCGGTGTTGCCAACAATAATTTTTCATCAAAAGGCAGGTTCGTTCAGAAAATTTGAAAGTTACAAATAATACAAAAAATTGCTTTTACGTAAAATTTTTTGATGTGTTAATCCAGTGACAAAGTTTCAATTATATCTCGGTGACTTATAATCAGCCAGTAGCTATATTTTTCTTAAAAAAGTAGAGTGGCACTTGTTGACAAATAGACATTATAGGCTATTGAAAATCGATTGAAACGAGTTTTGCAATAAATTTTTTGCAAATGTAGAGGTCCACTCTACCAAGAAAAATGTTTTCACTTCTGACTCGTTTGGGTAACTCATTGTAGCAAGATAGCATTGTACTGGGAGGAGTTTTTGAAATTTGACATCCGATGTTATGGTATTTGCAAAATATATCCGTTTCAAGTATAGTTTTTTGAATGTTATCATTCATTTCCTAGGACAAGACGACTCTGTTGTTGTCTGGCCTATCCTAGTCCACTGATGAGGGAAAATAATCTCAAAACATGCATATGTATGCAGGTGGTCATTTACAACCGAATGAAGGATAATATCCAATGACTTTATTACAATAAGCACTTGCAATAATACCTTGAGGAACTTTGCACAAATGGATGACAGATGAAATCCAATGTCCATACGGGGAAGTTACTATTTTCTATCAGATATTTGTCTCATTTTTCCACTTCATGGAATCGTGTGGAGAGAAGGGTATATTCGACCGTAGTCGAAATTATTTTTTTTCATTTGATACCTTTCCGACACATTTTTCGAACTTTGCTCAATTTATGGAATATGAGGGTACGTTTCTAAACTCTTGAAAAACGTCTTGCTCTACCTCAAGGCAAGATATTTAAACTGACATATGCATAGCGTGATACATATTAAGTAGAACAGGTTCGTTCAAGCTGGGTTTCATCTGCTTTCCGGCATACTAGGATTTGTTCAAAATTTTACAGGTATGATCTCTAAAAGTTTTATTATTTCGGACATCTAAATATCATCAACAGAGTATATACCAGCTGTGGTATTGTTTCTGACGTGAAATATCACAAATTCTGATTTCGAGGTATTCAGAATTCGTTTGACACCATGCACTAGACTGATCAATAACATTTTGGGATTTGCTGAGGAGTTGTACTATGTTTTGGTCGGATAATGTTATAGTAATGTCATCAGCAAACATTGTTACATGCCCATCCATAATGTGTTGTGATAAGTCATTTACATATAGGAGGAATAGCAGCAGTCCAAGAACAGAGCCCTGGGGCACACCTAGTTTATCATTCCTTGACACAGAAAACGAACCATCGCAAAATTCGACCATATCTCTGTTAGTCTGGTAGGACTCAATCCAATTTATGGAATGACAGGAATTTAGGACACACCGCGTCAAAAGCTTTTCACAGGTCTAAAAAACAATGGAAGGGCATATTTTTTGTTATCAATTTCAGTGTATATCTGATTCAGTAGGTGGTTAGAAGCTGTTTCAATGATTTTTATCCAAATGATAACAGCTACAACTTTCTCAAATAGTTTGAATATAGAACAGAACAAGGATATTTGTCTGTCGTCTATTTCTTTTGGTTTTCCTTTTATGTTAACAACTGCTTTTTTTATACAGGAAAGTATCCCAGTAAAAGATATTCGTTCATTAGGTGAGTTAGTGGTTGCAGATTTTTTTTCTTCTTTTATTCAGATATGGTCTTAGCGGTCTCATATTCAGGTAGTGTAAGGTTAGGCTTTAATCACGCTGGTTGATGTTAATTGGTGTCTGATTTGAATCGACGTCAATAAATTATTCAGTTCCTTTATTTTTACGAAAACCTGTTCTTTCTGTAAACCTGCTGCACCCTTAGGAGAAACCCTCAGAAGTCCTGAGTCAATAGGCGAAGACACGAAATTTTCAAAATATGTTTAATGGATTCTGCGGCGTATGAATACTCTATTGACGATGTTCTTGTTTTTTGCGAGTTGTCTGAAACTTGAAAAAATAATATTTAAAGTTCATAAATTCAAATGGCTTCTTTTTAGCGCCATTGTGACGTACTACCCCGAGCAACCAATCCCACAGTTGACAGCGTCAATCAATTTAGCATCGTTGCCATACTTATGTCCACAAAACACAAATATTGAAACGAAGAAATTTTGAGATATGTGGTCATGGACAAGTAATGCAGCAATGCGCATGCTCAAATTGGTATTGAGTTATTTTATTCTTTGGTTGTTTATCTTGTATTAGATTTTTCAGAATGCCTCTTAAAGTTTGTTTCGGATCCAAGCGTTTGAACAATAGTGAAAATAGCAATAAAGTGTTTATTTCTATACCTAGTGATCCGAAAACTCGGGCAAAGGGGTTTTCAGGATAACATTTTCGATTTACAAATAATCTCGCAGTCACGATATATCATACCAAAAACAACATAACCAAAAACACAAACAAAAACAAATGAATATAACGATCCCTCTTCTACTTTGAGTAGAGTTGTCAAATTGAGAAGAAGAGGTGACATATCACATAATTACTGTCTTCTAGATGTGACACGATTTGGCGGTAAAGTATTCACTGTTACCAAAGTTGGTGGTGGTTGTTGTTCTGTGATTCTAATGACATAATGGTTCCTTTCTACCAGGAACCGGCTTTCGTAAATAACCAGGTTTATGGTTTATAGTCATTCACTCAACTAGTACCTATAAACGGGAAAAAAGTATTCAAACTCTGAAATACTTTTGAGGCAAAACAAAGATAAATGACTAGCTTTCTCTCTCGAACATCATTTTTATAGACCACAATCATATTCAAACATATAGTTTCATAACAAATCCAATGTTTTCACGGTGGTTTTCATACCTTTCAAATTCGCCATCCCCGTTTAACATTGGAAATAGTGTCCTTTTTCACTTCTCTACGGTATGATGTTCTGTGGTTTATAGTTTTAGAAGCTTGGCAACGTTGCCGTTAAACGTCAGAATCAACCCGATTACGCCTATTGGTTGCTCGGGCACGTACGTAAGAAGAGCGCCAATTTTAGAACCTTCAAAATTTGCTATTTTTCAGAAAGAAATTAGACCAGCTGTAATTGAAATTTGACTCAAAAAAAATTTTCTGGGTACATTTATATATGTATTATGTATTTTAAAACACATTTGGAGCAGAAATATTTTTTCGTGTCCTCGCCTATTGAACTTGATTGCTTCGCGAGCTTTCCAGCTAACAGCAGCTAGCAGGCACCCAGGATTCGAACCCAGGAAGGGCTAGTAAAGTCTTCCTTACTGACAACCCATGAGTTGGTCCATACCATGAGTGGTCCCTGGAGTAATCTTTCCTTCACTGAAGCTGAAGCTACCCATAGTAAGTGGCCATTGCCACGTTTAACAGAGGTGGCGCTCGATGCATTCCGTAACGTGGACCCGGCGCCAAAGTGACCAATCATTAATTTTATTGAAGCATTTCCATAAACATTGTGTTCGGCACAAAACTACTGGAAGACTATCTGAACTAGATTAGACATTTCCATTCCCCAACTGATTATTTTCAATTTTTCAAAAATAATCCTCAAAAATATATATGTAGTCTGATTCTCGAAACAAATGAATGAATCCACACAAACCTTTTCTTTATCCTGTAAATAATCAATGCTAGACAGCTGCGCCGTATACATAAGAGACTGCAGATCCGCTCCTGAGAAGAACTGGGTGGCAGCAGCAATTTCCTCCAAATTTACATCCGATACCAAATCTAGATTTTTGGATAGTATTCGCAAAATTTCCAAACGACTGTCCTAAAATACAACAGACATAAAAAATACTTCCAGCTGAAGTGGGCACTGATTTTTGATATCCTGAATAGAACTAACTCTCTATTGAAAAAATATATATATTCTTTCTATATTTCAAAGCAGTTTTCATTCATCTCTCAATTTTTATTGTTTATACTTTTTACATATCCGCCCACTAAACATGATGCATAACAAAAATATTTTCCAGATATAACTTTTGTGCAATTTTGTGATATTGGCAAACTAACATTATATTAATGTCATCTTGACGTTTCCAACACAGTGTTTTCAACTATATGTTTATGTAACATCAAAATAATGTAACCGATAATATTCATTAGATAATACATATAATGTTGATTATATGTTGCCCAGATATGTCTTAGACAGAGTAGTTATGTTATTTGTTTGATATTTTTGTCTAACCTTTTCAAAACATTACTGACATGTGTACAGAGATGCCTAGAAATTAATATTATCTTAAAGGTTTCTTCAATGTAATTTTTGGGTAATGACCACGTCATGATGTTATTTATATGATATTTTAACATAACTTAAAACCTAACCTCCTAACCATATAACAACAACATATATCATAAATGTCGACAAAAACTCAAAATCTACGTAACTTAAAAAAATGATATCCACGTTCGAACAATATTACCCAGTAAATATAAAATAAATATATCACTGACGCCATCGTTCATTTTATCCTAATAATCATGGCGGTCATGGTAGGAGGTTTGACAGTTCATAGAATTAAAATATAATTCAAACTACTCAAAAGTGATTGGAATCAATAGGATTGCAAAACTCATAATTTTCATGGTAAGATTATGATTTTCCACTACTCCATCCACTAATTATTATTTTATCATTTAGGTTATGTAATGAATGTAGTGATATCTACTATTGATTAGAGATGAGTATCTACATATGATGCTATGAATAGTAGAAAAGCTATCAGTTGTGGTTTCTGCTAATCAGATATTGGACAGTATGGAAATGGTTGCTGACATCTGGAGCTGTGTCAAATTATTTTGAACCGATTGATCAAGGAATTTTTGGAACTGAAACCAATGAATTTAGCTTGCTAAAACAACAATATTGGAGCTGCATAATTAATAAGTGAACTCAAAATTATATATTTTATACAGAGTGTTCTGATCTTTCTTAATTTCATTAATCTATGATAATATTAACGTTTCTTGAGATTGTAGAGAAACCACTTGAATTGTTTAATACAAATTATCAATAAACTAAACATTTTCTCTTTCTTATCAGTTTGGTAGTGTCCTTTCACATTCCTCTATCAGTTTTGATGTACAAAGTGGTACTTATTGAATGATCAGATTACAAAAACTTAAATAGCAGTTGTTGTTTCCGAACTAATCGAAGATGAGCCCTTCTGGACTGGGCAAAGAAAAACATCCAAAAGTTTTGAATTGATAATTATGTACATACTGAAACGTAAGTAATTATTTTTATTTTACCTCTAGGGGCAACATAGAATTATTAATAATTATTGGATGGTCGTTTTCTTATATCATAAAGATTAATATGAGTTTTCAGTGACTGTAATGACTATATTTTCAGAATATGTAAAAGATACTTGCAGTTCAATAACAGATGACGAGTTTGACTTATAGTGATGGATTGGATGACATCAACAGAGCAGAAACTAAAAAGAAAGGAGAAGTGACCGAGACAACAACCATATAATTATTGATTCAGTGATATCTGTTTTTATTATTCAAAAGAAATAGGTTTTCATTCAATATTATTCTTCTTATAACACTTAACTTTGGTAGATCTATCAATAAATTTTTCATCTGATTCAGGTGGTAAGTCATATTATTAGGTACTTTGGTCTGTTCATAGTGATTCAAGATTATATTTTTCATACTGCTAATTTTAATTTAATTGTTAATGATGTAACTGTCTTATTTTATAACGCTTATTATCCATGAGATTTTAATCATTGACAATAAAGTTTTTTGATTGATTGGTATGTGTTACATCATTACCCCCTTATATACATATTTTATTTCTTAGTATACAGGGTGGAGCTTATACTCATTGTTTACCAATACTTATTTTTCTACACTTAAAGTTGTATTTCTGGAATTTCAATCGCCACTCTTTGGTAGATGAATAACTTTGTTAATTGCTATTGTTGTTATTCATCTACTGAAAAGTGACTACTGAAATTCCAGAAATATACCTATAAATATAGAAAAAAGTGTTGGGAAACCATGAGTATATGCTCCACCCTGATGTTACAATGTTACATTTTACAAATGTTGCATAGATGTTTTGAGTAACATTATATGTATGTAATAAAGTCACATTAAAGTTGCGCAAAATATGATACATTTATGTAATGTTAAGTAATTAACATTACATTGTGATATTTAAAAGAGGCACAAAGGCATATGGACGCAACGTATCTGTAACATCAAGCATATGTCTGAATAACATCACCAAGTCACAATGTGATATAACAGTTATGTTTAAGTTATATTTTTATGTTTACTGGGCGTTCTTTTATTTTGTTCTATTAAATTTCAGATGAAAATCAAGTATTCTATCAGCAACAAAAACTGTTTTATCACACATGCCAAGATAGGCCCAAATATGAGACCTTGTGGTACCCCATTCAATAGGAACGTTACGTTAGTGACCTCAGTTATTTGAGTTGCAAACCTTATCAGGTAGAGGGCAGAGCAGTTGTTTATCCAACCTGCCTGGTCTCAGCAGCGCAGGATCCAACAAATCGGGCCTGGAAGTAGCCGCCAAAACGCAAACTCCTGTCAAAGATTCAACGCCATCTAGTTGAGTGAGTAGTTGGTTCACAACTCGATCGGTAACACCAGTGTTGTCATGGCCACGCCTAAACATCAATGAAGTTATTACAGATACCTGTACATTATAAGTTAGTGCCTCGTAGAGGCAATTCTATCTTTTGATTCGTATGAAACTGCGATGAAGTAAATTCAAAGGCGATGTGGCAACGAGCAAATTGCTCGCACGGAATGCAAGATCAAACTAATTTTGTGACGACCACTCTTCTTACTTTTATTGATACCTAAGGAGGCTGAGTTTCCTATCAGACTAATTGTTGTCCTGCGTTGATATGTGCTCAACTGTGGATTTTTTTGAAACTCCATACTGACAATTTTCTCATAATTCATAAAGATCATGCTACTAATGTGGGTACAAACTGAGATGGAGAATACAAACATGGGAGAGAAAAAGACTCGAATATTGAAGGAGACAAGAGCTCACGATGGGATATATCATGAACTACTGACAATTTCTCTTATGACCATCAAGCGTGTATTAATGCTCCGTTTTGTAGTTCCAATATAAACCACGCCACAGCTGCAAGTAATACGACATACACCTTTGGTAGTTGAAGTTTCTAGGGTATTTGCCTGGGTCACAGACTTTGTTTAATGCTTTTTTCTACGCCCATGTCTGTAAACGTCAAAAATCGCACTGTCAACATTCCTTGTAAATGACATTTAACAATGGTCAAGTTCCGATATTACTGGTTTTACTGGCTACAGTAACTAATTTAGGAACGCATCACAGTAACAGTAATTCTAAACGGCTTGTTGGAGTTTTTGGGCTTGTTTTCGAAAAGATTCAATCAAATAGTATCGTCAGTGTCAGTGCAAGGGAGCAAAAAAAATAACGTAGTAATATAGTAAAGAAAAAACCTTATTTTTATGACTATATTTAACGTATAATCGTCAAGAGTTTAAAGTCAAAATGAATCAAATCTTATAGGAGAACTGTTAATAAGTGACAGCGATTCTGGTTCATCAAGTAACTCAAGTTACCTCTAGCTCTAGTAGATCTAAGGAAGATTCGGTAAAGGTAAGTTTATCGGGCTCTGCCTCAAAATTACAAAAAGTGACCTAACTCAGGAAGGTATTGTCTCCTGGAAACGAACCCAAAAAAAAATGGAGGGGGTCTGAACTACTTTTCGGGTAATGCCCTTCTGAATTTTGAAAATGGCCCATTTCCAGTCACTAATTTTTGTATAAAGAATCAATTAAAATGTCTTCTTCTTTTTGATAACACTTTTTTTAACAGCTATTCTATCTAATTTCACAATAACAAACATAAAAAATGATCGTTTTACACAAAACTTTTATTATCACAGACAACCTTTTTTTCACAGTTATTTTCACTGTCAGGATAAGTTGGTCACTTCATTGTGTCTCTTTCTTCTGGCTGCCTACGTTTTCGGCCATGGACCTAACTTCTTAACGTAAAAGAAAGGGACAAAAGCTAACCCAACCTTACTAACCAGTAATCCGATCACTAACTAGTGTGAAAAAGAGAAATCAAAGCAGATGCTCGCTGCGCTCGCATTCTATAAATAATTACCAGAAAAAAAAGACAAGCTAGCATGTCTCTTCTGGCTGCCCACGTTTTCGGCAAAATTAAACATATAAATTGATTAAATATTTAAAAGCAAATACTCGGCCGCGCATATTCCAAGTGACCAAGCTACCGTAACAATGAAAATAATTAAGAAAAAGGAGGCTATGTTTGTGATTATAAAAGGTCGAATATTTGTGTAAAACGGTAGTTTTTGGTGCTTGTGATTGTGAAAATAGGTAGATTAGCTTCTAAAAAAAAAGTGTCGTCAAAAAGAATAAGAGTGTGCCATTTTCAAGATTCAGCGGAGCCCGATAAACTCACCTTTACTTTCTTTACCGAATTTCCTGATGTGATGTGGAGTCGGATTTTTCACGGTAATTTTGAAGCTTTCTCATGACAGCTTGCAAATAGATCCTAGCATAATCTGAATCTAAAACGTTTTTCATTAAACTCCTTCCTATATATGAACAGAAGTGAACTAATTAGTAGCGGTGTCATCCCTTCTAACCTCAAATCTTCAAGTACAACTTGACTTGAAAAATGTTTGCAGATGAGACATTAGTTATGTATATCAATCTAATTTTGTAATAAATTTTGTTTCGGTAATTTCCATTTCAAATCGCAACTCTCAACATAACATAACTTAATTCAATGTGGAGAAAAGATACGACTACGAGTGCCGAGTACTGCGACTGCACGACCATGTCGGCTACAGTGAATCCAGTAAATGTTTAGCCTCGAACAGGAATTCTTAAAAAGTGGAGCGAAATATTACAGTATCTCCAGTAAAAGTTTAGCCTCTGACAGGGTTGCATAACGCGTGGCGCGAAACCTTTGCCAGTAACTTAAAGTAAAATCGGAACATCTGAATTTATTAGTCAGTACTGTTCGGGAATATCAGAACATGACCAATAACATGCACGTAATGAGATCTCATAACATACACGTGCGTTTTGAGAAGAAAACTCAAACTTCTTGGTTTAATTAAATTACAATCAAATTTTCATTTACGTAAGACTTTATTTGGTCTATTTACACAAATTTTGTCAATTAAAAAACATAAAAACTTTTAGCATTAGCGAGATATATTTAGGATTGAAAGAGTGATGCCCCTAAATGTAGGCAGCACGTTATGCAATTTCTTTAAAAATAGGACACGTTTTCTTAAGTAGCATGCTATGAAAATAAATGTCATGTCATTTATATTGTCAATTTCTTGAACAAAATATAATTGTATCCGAACATTTTCTCAATTCAATTAACAACTATTGTAAAAAAGTTTAAATGGTTGCGATGTTTTTTATTTAATGGAAGAAAATGAATAGGCGTAGAAAAAGTATAGTACGTTACACGAGTTGTAAGCCCATTACGCACTCATGAAATTTATGCACTTGCCGCTGCGCGGCTTCGTGCATAAACTTTTTCATTTCGTGCGTAATGAGTTACGTACAACTCTTGTTAAGTAATGTACTATTTTTTCTCTTCACGAAGCTTGTCGATTCGATCTGTAACGTTCTTCATGTGTGATAGATACAGGCCCGGATTACCCATAAGGCCAACCTAGGCCATGGCCTAGGGCGCACACTTGCGAGGGAATGCGGAGAAATTCGACAAACTTCGTAACTGTGAATATCGAGCATCCTGGAAGGGGGAGTAATTTATAACTTTGGCCTAGGGCGTAAATAGCTGCTAATCCGGGCCTGGATAGATATGCCCTTTCTTCTACTGACATTCTTTAATGTTTTCTCTATCGTTTGTCCTTCTCGGGCTTGTCTAATTTTTTTGAGCATTTGTAAGCTCTTATTTAAGATGAAATGTTTTATATGTCAACACAGTACGATTTGACAACTTTTCAAACGATCACACATGATTATACAGAAAAGCTTCGAGGAAGTAGGGGGAAGAGTGTCAATCTGAGAAAAGCTTGAATACAGATTCTGACAGAATCGAAACCCCAGCAAAGAAAATAGAAATCATTCTGACCAATCATCGAACCAACAAACTACACTCGCAGGAGTAAAGCGTAAAAATACATTAGATTCAGTAACTTATCAAAACTCGAGGCGGTTACGAGCGTCAAAAGTAACTAGACTAGCTCCAGCAACATTAAATGTCACCGCCTCCACCATTTTTTAAAATAATCGAATATTTGGCCCAGGCATCTTTTGAAGTTAAGACAAAAGCAATGACCGCAAAGGTTTCCAGCTTTCATCTAGTAACTTTTAACGCTCGTAGAAGCCTAGAGTTTCGAAAAGTTGCTAAATCTAGTGACTTTTGAGGCTCGTAGTAACGTTGTCGTACTACTCGGAATCGAAAGAGTCCATCAGTAATAAAAGCAGCGCGCAGTACCGTAACTGAATAGTTTTCAGACGAGTCTGCTTGAGGATGGCCACATAAGTTGGAATTTTTCGAATCTTCATTGTACTATCTATCCTTCAGGAAACTTCATAAAAAAGTGAAGATTGTCCATCAGAGAACTTCATAAAAGATGAAGATGAGGATGAGGATCAGTTCTGTTAACGGGGTCGCGTGGAAAAATAGTGTTGAAATGGGCAGGAGGCCATATCGCCTTCGAAAATATCCGACACAGTTATGGACGTATAGAATTTCCTCTAGACAATGGTCAACATCTTCAAATCTGGAAAACTTCAAATTGTAATCGAACCAAAGCAGACTGAGGGAACAATTTCACCAGTAACCCTCAAAGAAAACGAGCATAGCATCAAATACAATCAGCAATCGTTATGTCAGTCTATTGATTCTTCTTCACAAGTTTATTTATACGCTTTATTGCATTTCAAATATTGTTTATTTTCAAGGATTATATCCCAACACCAAACCACTTATGATTTTCACACAAAAGATGTTTAAAAAACCATGAAATTTGTTACGCTGTACAACAGCTTCTTCAAGTGAAAAAGATATATGTTAAATATATTGGCTTGGTGCAAGTAGTTTCAAGGATGCTTACCTAGGAGCCAAACTGTCGAATTCGTCGAAGAACAGTATGCACGGTTTCACACTTTGAGCCCTGCAACATATGAGGTGTTTAGTTGTATTCTATATAGGCCCGTGTCGAATATATCAACTCCTCCAATTTTGCGAAATTTGTCTTATATCTAAATTATTCTTGATACATCAGAAGGCGCGATCAGATCTTAACAATCCCAGTCAGAGTTGACGAAAAAACATGGAGTTGAGAGGTATACCGGAGTACCGGTGTAAGATATCATTTCCCTCTTATAGGTATTGCGACTACTGGGTAAAACCGTCGACATGCTTCAAAAGTGGGGTAATGCTAGGTAATACGAGTAAATGGGTGAGCGTTGGAAGTATAGAAAACTAGATCAAGGATACGACCCAGATAAATATACCGACTACGACAATGATGGCTAATGGAGGGATCAGTGTGGATGAGCGTCAACGTCGAGTAAGTTGTAAATCCTCCACTATTGAAAAGATTCTAAGCTCGTTGCTAGATTAATCAAAGAGTCATGTCAAAATCTTCGGTTCATGTTAACGGGCAGAAAATCGTTAAATTCTAAAGACGACAAAAACCCCAGTGGAAATGCAGACTTCAATAGTCCTAGGAAACTTTGTCGATTTAATTCGAGAATATGGCTCTGTAGTCTGGTGGAGCAAGGGCCAACAAAAAATAGCCCAGGCTAAACCTAACGGACTACAGAGACAAGCGATTACTGGGGCCATTCGCTCCACGCCAACGGCAGCAATGGAAGCTCTTCTCGGATTACTTCCTCTCGACATAGCTCTGGAGAGAGAGGCAAGATGGGCAACACACAGACTCCACTTAGCGGCCATTAGTCTACCGCAGGCAGTGGTCGTGAGAAGCAGCAGCATGCTGGAGGGCATAATAGCTCACAACATTCTAGGAATGCCCTCAGACATCATGCCCAAAACTATCAACCTTCACACGCCCTACACTGTGGTCTTCTCTGAAAGAGAAGACTGGGTTCGGAATGAAAGTGACCTATGTGGGGCAAATGAACGTTGGTTTACCGATGGTTCCAAAACTTTGGAAGGTGTCGGAGCCGGAATATACGGGATAAACCCAGTAGTGAAACGCTCATTCAGTATGGGTAAATTAGCTACGGTATTCCAGGCAGAGGTATATGCCATTGAAATGTGTGCAAGGGAGCTGGAAAATCGACGCCACACACGAAAAACAATAAAAATATTTTCAGACAGTCAAGCAGCACTGAAAGCGCTTGAATCCAATTGCTTTGAATCCAGAGCAGTATGGAACTGCAGAGAAACCTTAAACCGACTGGCACAACGCAACAACGTTAACCTAGTCTGAATACCAGGTCACACGGACCTAGAAGGGAACGAAATAGCGGACGCCCTAGGAAAAGTGAGGGCCGAAATTACGTTCACATGCCCCGCAGCGGCCAGAACCAGATTTTCAACATTTGTGAGGCCAGAGAATCTGGTAAACAAGAGTTGTACGTACTCCTTAATATCAATAATAGATTGGATATACTGGGAGAAATATAACCATAGGATGAGCCATAATAGGCCCTTGGCCGCAGTGGGCCCACTCACGTTCAAACCTAACCTAATTCAAGAATGAACTTTTGATTATTTGGTTCGGGAATGAAAGTTTCTTACTTTCCTGTGACCTAACCTGTACTAATGATAAATAACAACGCTAAATAGGTGGTCAAAGATGGTCCTCTGTTCCAAATTTGAGTTCACAGAAAAATTTATTATAGTAGAACCTTTGGACGAGGTTCTGACACATGTAAATGAGAGATTAATTCTTTTTATGCCTCACCTAAAGTTTAATTACTACCTAGAAGCTCTATATCTAACTTTAAACTATGAATCGGGAAATATATAACTTTGTTACAAAACAAATTCGAATAGATCCAAACTTACTTTTGAAAAATATCTCTAACAGCTTGCTCGCTTGCTCCTATGTATTTAGACAGCAGTTCCGGTCCTTTCACCGAAATAAGCCTCAGACCGCATTGCTTGGCGGCTGCAGCAGCAAGCAATGTCTTGCCGGTGCCAGGAGGGCCGTATAACAAAAGCCCCGACTGAAGACGTAGTGGTGCCTTAGAGAATATATCAGGATACTGAAATATAACATTTTTTTAACGTTCATTGAAGAATAAACGGCTAGAAAGAACACCAACCCATCATATACCTCAACATACCTGGGCGGGCCAAAGCAAATTTTCCACTAACACTTTCTTTATATCGTGCAAACCTCCAATGTGCGAGAAGTCACTGTCCCCAGGAGAATGTAAGTGCACATTTTGCAACGAAAGGACGCAAGTATTTTTCAGGGCTCTTTCACAATGATCTTGAGATATGGCAATCGAATCATCATCAACTCCTGCAACAATTGCCTTGATTGAAACTGATATATCGAGAAGAATTCGGTAAAATAACAAATCCATTTTGGGAAAATCTATGGAAAATATTTGAGAAAACTCTATAGATATGACAATGGAATCATCATCAACTTCTACAACAATTTCCTTAATTGAAACTGATATATCGAGAAGAATTCGGTAAAATAACAAATCCATTTTGGGAAAAACTATGGAAAATATTTGAAAAAACTCCATACATATGACAATGGAATCATCATCAACTTCTGCAATAATTTCCTTAATTGAAACTGATATATCGAGAAGAATTCGGTAAAATAACAAATCCATTTTGGGAAAAACTATGGAAAATATTTGAAAAAACTCCATACATATGACAATGGAATCATCATCAACTTCTGCAATAATTTCCGTAATTGAAACTGCTACATCGAGAAGAAATCGTTAGAATAACAAATCCATTTTAGGAAACACTATGGAAAATAATTGAAAAAACTTCATAACTACATTAAAATGCCGATAATGAGCTACATGTGGAATTGTGGTGCCTGGAAATCTGAGAAAAAATGTCTAAAATCCTACAATTTCTCAGAACTCCATTCTTGTTGATTATGTTTAAGAAGTAAATATCAAGTGAATCGATTCATTCAATTTGTTCTAAAATTTTGATAACTTTATGTTTAGTAACAGCTTATAAGTTTCAAGTAGTTTTTTACTAATAAGATCAACTTCAGATTGAATTATTCTCAACCATTCATAAGGAGTAGATATACTAGATACAAATTAATAACATTGAACATGCAATGAGAGTACTCACTATCTTTATAAGCTTCGAAAAGGCTTTTATTATGGAAATCAACCATGTCTTCAATAACGAATCCCTCAGATTTCATAGACAAGTCTTCAAAATCCACACCAACCAGTTGAAATCCGTCGAATAACTTTTGTAATATAATTTTTCTATCTAGCTACAACGATGAAAGTTTAAAGAAAAACTAGGTATCACCAACGACTTTCAAAATAAATAGACAGGCAGAAAAATGAAAAGTATCAAGAAGATTATAATGGTATAGGGCAAGCCAAAGATCTTGCCAATTTCAACCTTGAAGGGACCAAAACACTGGGTTATGGAAAAGCAGCGACAACACATTACATCCTAACAGAATTTGATTCTGCTCTGCAACCACAAGGCCGTTTTTATGCACGCCTATTTATTTTGTCAAGTCACTGCGACTATAGTCGAATTCAGTCTAAGAATACAGCGTGGGTTTTTTATGGCAACGTACTTTGAATGGAAAACCAAGTGGCAGCGTTGCCATACTTCCATAATTTTGGTGCAAATGGATGTTTTAGAGACAAGATAAAATCCGGTCCATAGAATTGGAATAGAAATTAAGTACTATTTAATAATAGATAATGATTACGGTATAATTTTGATGTTTTGATATTCATACTATCAAATTTTCTTGTTCATAATCATAACTGGAGGAGAGATAATTCACAGGACGAAGTTGTACAAATGAAAGGTTTATATTGCTCGACCTCCTAAAAATAAACACCATTAAGATGTACTTCAACCACCTCTCCTTACCAGAATTAGGGATATCAAGTTCTATTTTTTGTTTATTTGTAATATAATGAAAATAATGCAAGAGAATTTCGGTTGAGCCAAATTTAAGTAAATATAATTATATAAACAAGACCTTCACTGCGTTATACGGGTGAATTCGACTATAGCGCCATCTTATATCTTACTTTTGTACAATCGTCGATCGAATAGACGTTCTTGAACATGTGACTCCCTCTGGAGGAGAACAAATTTTTGTTCAACTTGCCCGTTGATTCGACTGTTGCGCAGATTCCAATTTGGTTCGGATAAGAGAACAGTTTGAAGAAGTTGTGGAGCATATCGCTTATCCTGAAATATATTGATGCTGCTGATAATTTATATTGTACTGTATTGAAGTTTTGGACAGAGTTAAACTAATTTCACCACAAGAAAGCTCATGAAAAGCTGCGGTGGAGGAGTATTTCTTATTTTGTAATCGTTTTGGTGATAACATCAGACAAAAATCAACTGTTAATTCAAAACATTTTTGGAAATTTTCCACAGCCATATGAATGGCTTTTCTTTTTACTACTCAAATTTTATTGTATTCAACCAAAACTATATCTATCGTCGTTTCTGATATCCCCATGGTGGATATCCTTATGTTGGACTCACTGTATACCGAGGCTGAAATATCATCAACCATTTTCTTCTTTAATGAGAACCTAAATTTTCATTTCAACTCATGAAAACTATAGCAGCAATACCAAAGGTCGATTGCTGAAATAGCAAAGGGTTGATAGGGGTCATTTATCGCCAAAATTTTGTTTTCGTAATTTTTTTATAAATTTTCGAGAAATTCAATCTTATTTTAATATTCTCATCGAATTTGAAGTCGATCAGCACGACATTTTGCGTATATAGTGCATATTTCAAGTAGATCAGATAATTTTGTATTTTTTACTATTTTAGGGGTCTACCCCTCTGAACTTTTTTCGATCTAGTATTTTTGTTCTTCGATTCATTTGAAATTCACAGGAAATCAGTTCATCTAGATTTGAGAGGGATCATTTTCATCCAAAAACATTTAAACATTTTTCTTCTTCTTAAATTCGTGAAATGTGATCATTTTCGAATATGCACACCAAAATTTAAGTCGATTCCGAGTCAATTAAGAATTTTATAGGCTTTTAACGACACCTCTGCAATTTTCAGGTTGCAAGAGAATTTTTGAAGTTTTATTCCTTTTTCATGCTGAATCATATATTCGATCATCTACAAACCATATATTTTCGGAATCAGCATGAAATTTTGCGTATATAGTGCTAATTTCAAGTGAATCTGATCATTTTGTAATTTTCATGATTTTTAGGGGTCTACCCCTTACGATTTTATTCAAGTGATTACTATTGTTCCTCAAAAAACTTGATATTCACAGCATATACTAATTTCATCATTCTGAATCGATTGGCGTTTGCAGAATTGCTCTAGCTTCAACCGTTCTCGAGTTGAAAAGTTCATCTAGAGTTGAGAGGGATCATTTTCATCCAAAAACATTTAAACATTTTTTTTCTTCTTAAATTCGTGAAATGTGATCATTTTCGAATATGCACACCAAAATTTAAGTCGATTCCGAGTCAATTAACAATTTCATAGGCTTTTAACGCCACCTGCAATTTTCATGTTGCAAGGGAATTTTTGACGTTTTATTCCTTTTTCATGCTGAATCTTATATTTGATCATATACAAACCATATATTTTCGGAATCAGAATGAAATTATGCGTATATAGTGCTAATTTCAAGTAAATCTGATCATTTTGTAATTTTCATGATTTTTAGGGGTCTACCCCTTATGATTTGTTTCAAGTGATTACTTCTGTTCCTCAAAAAACTTGATATTCACAGCATATACTAATTTCATCATTCTGAATCGATTGGCGTTTGCAGAATTGTTCTAGCTTCAACCGTTCTCGAGTTGAAAAGTTCATCTAGGGTTGAGAGGAGTAATTTTTAGCCAAAAACATTAAAACATTATTTTTTATCTCACATTCGTGAAATGTATTCTTTTTTGGATATGC